>CM076848.1:183996559-184596559 GCA_039519185.1 Astragalus membranaceus | reverse complement strand
AATTTCCAGATATTAATTGATTAAGGATAATAATTGCTAGCTATAATTTTACATTCTCGAAATATCTTAATTTTTTTCTTCCAAATTCCAGTTACATCTATGCAAGCTAATGAAAGTATATTATTGATTAAACTAAATAAAAAATTGATTAAGGATAATTATATATAATTTATAGATAGTAATTGTCTGACCGCTTCTGGTATAGAAGCTTATCTCTTAAACAATTTTCACAACCTTATCCATGAATACAATTAGTTATTACCTCTGCAGCTCAACGAAAATGCTTGTTGAATACAAATTAGCAAAAAAAGAAAATAAGACTAAAATATTTAAAGATCATTAGGGGATTTTGTCAATACAATTTTTTCTATGGACTAAATCACCGATTTTGATCAGATCGCAATATACAATAATCACGTATAGAAGAAAAATCCTCCAAGAATGTTGATCACATATTAAGTCTCCATGTGAAGCATTGAATAAAGAACAATATCCAACAATCACATGTAGAAGAATCATCCTCCCAATCTATAAAGAAAATGAAAAGAGTTAACAATAGCATAATTAGAAACCAACAAAACCAAATTCATGAGGTAACAAAACCAACTCTAAAAAAAGGGAGCAAGCAATAAACTAAATATATAGAGTAAAAAACCACAATATATCCCATTTTTTCCTTTTTGTAACAGCCAAGGAAAATCAATGAGAAACCTATATGCACCACAATAACCAAAGAAAAAATATAACTCCTCTTGTGTGCGAGTGGTTAGTGCATTCGATCATAAAAGACAAATTTGGCTAGTACCGAGTTTGATCTTTTTCTTAGTTCTCAAGATTGACACTGTTGTCTTGAGTACCCATTATTTATCGTAGAGAAGAAAAATATAGAGTTGAAAATAAGAGTGAGTAGGTAGGGTGTGTGAGTGAGTGGGTATGGTTTATATAGTGAGTAGAAATGTGGCTTTTAAAGTCTTATGATTAATAGTAGTAACATAATATTAATTATTATAATTTCATCATTATGAACGAACTAAGAGAGAAAATAAAGAAATTGAAAGCCACATTTACTTTTGATATTAAATATGATATTTTTATTTTCATATTATTTTATTGACTCACCTTATTATTTACTACTGAGACTTCAAAAGATTTGCCTACTTATGTATTGTGGATAGTTTTATATTTAATTCCTAATAGCCATAACCATAATGAGGCTTTGAGTATTGCTTTCTCGAACTTCATGCACAACTCTTATTTGCCGCTTAATATTCCAATTCAGTTTTTCTCTAAATTCATTTCCAATTTATTTTTCTATGTACCTTTTTGCATTCCTCTGACGTGTAGGCTGACACATATAAAAGATGTTGGTTTCTTTTGACAGAGAAAAAAAAGAAGATAATTAAGCATGTATACAATTATTTTATCAACTGGATTCCATTGGTGGTTACAATGAATATAAAAAGCTGTAATATATAATGGAATGTCGATTAATATCAAATGATAATAAAAGTTGATTAAGAAAATCCTATAAAATTGAATAAAGAAATAATAATTATTATAAATCCAGCAGTCAATTAATATTTATTTTATGAAAACAATGGAATCCCATATAACATTTTTTTAATTGTACACAAATTATATATAAAAATTTATTTGAGAAAAATAAGAGAGGATTCTATAGAGGCTCCATTAGAGAGCTTCCTTCACACACACACACACAGAGCTTCCTTTTCACACACACACACACACACACACACACACACACACACACACACACACATGTATAGAGGATATAGATAGATGTCTAAGTCTCTTTTACTTATATTGATAAAAATATTTAAAAAATACAACTAATGAAAGATTATAATTATAAGTGAATGTTGTTGTTAAATTTTATTACATTATTTAATATTTTGTTTATAACCTATACATAATTTTATGTATTGGTTTTATAATATTCACAACCAATCATTATTAATATATAATTAGATTGATGTCAAATATATATATATATATATATATAATTATATTGATTTTATTGATTAGATGAAGGGAATTAAATTTTAAAAATATAACTAATGGAAATTCATACATTTATACTTGTAAGATGAAAAGTCAAACTTAGTAGACTTGTCATTCAAAGGAGAAGCTAAATTTCTCAAGTCTCCTTTATAATATATATATATATATATATATATATATATATATATATATATATATATATATATATATATATATATTCGGCCTTCGAGAACTCAATTCACCGCGTTTTTGTATCATAAATTATTACGCTTCAATAAAAAAATTATTCCGAACGCTTCATAGTTTTTCATCAATTTATTATGTCCTTCAGCTCAATTATGGTTCCAAAACGTGGTTTAAAAAGTTGAATTCGTTTTGGCACTACAACACGTGAATTTTTTTTATAGGCAAGGTTAGTGGGGTGGGAAAAATGTTAGTTTGCCGGATTTGAACTCGGGACCTCTTTTTTGGACTCATTTGGTGCAATCCTTCGGTATCCCTTAGCTCTCCACTGAGCTACCTACTTTGGACGGGAAATATGTGATGGGAAAAATTTTAGGACATTTGACAAATATGTGATGGTAAAATTGCAGATCCATTTTTGAACACAATTGAGAATGAAGTATACAAAGAATTTAACGTGTGGCTAGACTCAATCGTTGGCTAATAGTTAATGGTATCATGAAATTGCATATACAACGTATACCCCATAAACATAGAGATTAATATTGGCCTGCTAGTGCTCCCTTTTGTGCTTGGAAATTTTGGCTATGAGAGAAAAAAAAAAAAAAGTAATGCTATTGACTCCATTGTAAGCATGCAAGCTTATCACATATTCCCATTCAGCTAAAATTTATTGTGACCAACTTTCTTTGTTGTTATGGGTGAGTTCTCAACGGTATATGTTGTTTTAACAGTGAATTGCAACCCTTAAACAAATACTTTCATAATTTTGTACTACCTGTAACAAAAAAAATATACTAGTACAACTCTATCCCCATAAGTCTCTGTTGGGTTTGGGATATGAAGCGAACCGGTTAGTACACTTGCATGCATTTTCTAGCTGTGATTTAAATAGTTTTGTCCTTTCGAGTGTCATTAATCAGTTATCTATGACTAGAAGATTATTTGATCTGTTAAGATATGTGTTTGGTACCTTGCCTTAGGATTTAGGATCCGGCTAAGTGCTTCGGGAGTCGGAATCTTCCGAGGTTGTGCTCTTCAACGTCGTCTTCCTCCGAGGTTAGACTCGGCGGGTTGGGTACCAGCAGGCACTCAGATGTCAAAGTCAGCGATCAGAAGTCAATGAGAGGTACAAATAAGCGAAAACGTACCTGATATCAGGGGTTGATGCTATATTTATAGACGCTGGAGGAGGCGGTCGCTGGCCGAGGTTGAACCTGAGCCGTTGGATCAGGCTGCGTTGATCTCGACCATTGGAGTCGCTTCATCCCATTCTCCTATGTACTGGTCTTTAAGCGGATTGGGCCTCTTGGCCCAGTCCGAAACAGTTGCCCCCCAAGTCGAGGTCGGTCACGGGGGTGCGGCCTCGGCTTGAATCGAAGTTGGTTGCCAGATGTTACTTGGAAATGGCTTTTTCCTAGGTCAGCTTATTCAAATCTGTATGACACGTGTTGATCTGTCTGGGTGACGTGGCGTTTGACCAAAACGACGCTTTTCGTCATTATGTTGCTTGGGTTTCCACGCCCATTCATTTATTGCTTTTCGGCGGGAGTTATGTTGCTTCACCTACTGGGTCATCTGCATTTATAAATAGGTTTGAGGGTCATTGGTGTTATACTTTCATGCTTTGAGCTCTGATTCTCCCGACCCTGCGAGAAAATCTTCCGAGTCCAAGAACCTTAAGCGAGCTGTAGTTTCGGTTAACTGACGTTGAAATTCTGGTAGCTAATTTTCCAGATCACTCTTCCAAAGTCTGAGCTTTGAACAACTATTGAGGTTAGTTTCCTATTTCTTGACACGTTTTTCGTTTTTCGAGTGCTCTTCGAACGGGTTGCGACACTCGTTCCCCCTACGCCTCACTTTGGGGAGGAAGCTGGTCAAACCGGCCCTAGTCCCCCCTGGGCTGAACTTGTTGCTTGATTATCGCTTCCGACCTTGGCTTCCTCCCCTGCAGGTGAGAATGGTGAGAACAAGAGATTCCGAGAGATCGTACAGTGTTCCTCCTAAGAAACCGCTTCTGAAGAAGTCAACAGACCTGCTTTCGATTCCCGTCCGTCTGGCTGATGATCAGATGTCATCCTCGGTGAAGCCAGGCATTGTCGAAGCCATTGGTTCTGTATCGACCCCAGCCGCTGAAAACCTACCCCCCAAGGGTGAGCCTGTCCTTCAACCCGAGCCAGGACAGTACGACACTGAGGGCGACGATGATGTCGTCGAAGATCCCTACCACTGGGTTTCTAGAGATATCCACAACAAGGACTCGGTATACCGACCCGGCCGTGGTGACCTGAAATACTTCAAGAAATTTGAGAGGTTCCTCGGCGGCGAAGGGTAGAAGTGGAGACTTGAGCCTGTTTCCGACTCCGACGTGGTGTGCCAGAAAGTTTCTGGGCTGCGGTTCTTCGTCTACTCAGCCCTTTTCGAGAAAATTAAGATGAGAATCCCATTCTCGGCTTTCCAGAAACGGGTCCTTCGGCACCTGAAGGCCGCGTCGTCGCAGCTTACCCCCAACGCTTGGGGCTTCATTAGGACGTTTGAGATAGTGATGGGTGCCCTAAAACGAGCTTGTCGGTATAAGGTGTTTTTCGCCTTGTTTGAAGTCTTTCGTCAAGCGGAGATCAGATCCGGCAAAGAGAGGCAGGGCCATGTTGGCCTCCGTTGCAATCGAAAGTGGAGTTTGTTTGTCCCGGTTATGGACTCGGTTAAAGACTTTAAGTACAAATTTTTCTATGTCACACCAGTGAACGAGGCTGCGAGGAAAGAAGTCGCTAAGCTGGATAAGAAAGGGAAAGGTCGTGAAACCTCTGTTTCCCCTATCCTGGAGTGAGAAGCATTTTGAGTGTGAAGCTGCCGATTACGCCTATCCGACCTCCGCCCTATCAGGGGAGGAGGCTCGAACTTTAAATCTGTTGCTCAGTTGGGTGGACAAGTTTTCCCCTAAGAGTAAGAAGATTGACTGTAGGAAGGTCTTAACCGCCGAGACCGAGTCGCCCGAGGTGCTCCGGGCCGTCCTTGGTAGAGGTATTAATGTTCTTGTCTTTCTTGTGCCTTCTGCTTATCTTTTAGTTTTTGACGTGGATCTCCTTCTTGTTTTCCAGATAGAATGGCTGAGGAGCTGAGTTTGGCTGACTTCCTGAATGTTGTTGGGCTGAATGAGGATGATGACCACATATATTTCGGGGCCTCTACTGATGCCGTGGCCAATCCGTCCTCGACTCCAGCTCTTGTTTCTTCTGCTGCGGGCGCTGCGGTTAGCCAAGCCACTCTGCCGGTGATTCAGAAGGAGACCTCCGGCCCTAAGAAGAAGGGTCCTGTGAAGACGCCGCAAAAGTGCCTTCCCCCGAGCTCGAGCTCCGGGGCCAAGAGAATGCGGGTGACCCAATCCACCACCACCGATCTCTCCCTTGAAGACTTCGAGGCCTTGCCAAGGTTGGGAAGCTCAGGCAGGAGCTGTTTATCAGGTGGAACACTGACGTCTCCAACCGGGAACAAGGTAGTCAGTTCGAGACCGAGAACGTACTGCTCGCTCGTGAATTGTGTGGTACGAATGCCAAACTAACTATTGGTTTGAAACCTCTTTCAGAGGCTCGGGACAAGGATTATTCGCTGAGGCTCGAGAGGGATACCCTGCAGGCTCGGTTGGACAGTCTTTCCAAAGTCGGGGCTGACATGGAGGCACTCAAAAAGCAGCAGGATGAGTTGAAGAAGAAGGCTGAGCTTGCTGGGGAGGTGCCCGAGCTGAAGAGGCAGCTTGATGAGCTCGGTACTCGAAACCAGGGTCTGAAGAACCAAGTCAATGGCTTGAAGGAGAGACTGAAGTCTGGTGAAGAGGTGGTCAAGAAGAGCCAGGAGGAGCGGGACGAGGCCCTTGCTTTCAAGCAGAAGTCTGCCAGGGAAGGGGCCCAAATGGCCTTCAACAGCTTCAAGAATGCGGTTGCTCAGATCAAGGTTCTGCATCCCGAGCTTGATCTCTCCCTTCCTAACGCCATGTTTGTGGTGAGGGAAGGTAATATTGTCAAGCCCGGGAAGGCTGGCGTGGAGCTCGATATTATCTACACTCCAACTCTTTGAGTTGTAATTTATTTTCCTTTTATTTTTTTGTACTTTTTATTTGGTGGTCTCGGTTGCATCCAGGGCCACCTTGGCTTGTATAACATACTGGAGGCCTTGCCCTTTTCCGGCTTTTATTTTGATGCTCCATGTGCTTGGTCGTCTTTTGATCATTATTTAATTCATGTTGTGTATGATCGCATGGAGCTTGAGAGTAGGTCCGAGGGCTGCCGCGAGCCCGTCCTAGTGAAAAGAGGTTCCCCGTTGAAAAGGCTATTGGGTCACGATAGGCCCGACCTCACGATAGAGTTCAGTGAGCCACGATAGGCTAGACCTCGCGAGAGAGGTCAGTGAGCCACGATAGGCTCGACCTCCTAGTAGAGGTCAACTGGAGGCACGTCGGAGCGACCCTTAAGAAGGAAATCAGTCTGAGGCCACGGGATCAGGTGAGACTTCGTTCAGTCACGTTCACCAAGTGTAGAGCTTGGAGTGAACGTGGAGTGAAGAAGCTCGCATGAGGTCGGGTGCAAGTGCTCGGCCTTGACCTCGACCTGCGTTCTTTGACAGACGGCTAAGCATTCCTGAAAAAAAAAAGTCATTTTATTGAAAGGGGACTTGGGGGTCCAATTCGGATACATGATAGTGAGCGATTACAATTAGTGTTTCAACTGTAACAGTGTTGGAGCTTCGTAGCGTTCCAGGTCCTCGGGATCGCTCATTTTTCGAGGGTTTCCAAGTAGTAGGCTCCCTTTCCGGTCTTGGCAGTTACTCTGTAAGGACCTTCCCAATTTGGGGCCAGCTTGCCTTGTCTGGAGTTCTTTCCCCCAACGTCGGACCGTCGTAGGACGAGATCTCCGACCTCGAAGCTGCGAGGGACGACCTTTGCGTTGTATCGTTTGGTGATTCTCCGTTTGACTGTGGCCTCTGCAAGGGCAGCTTGGTTCCGGACCTCTTGGGCGAGGTCGAGCTCTTGGCGGATAACTTGAGCATTGTCTTCTTTGTTGAGAGGGTGTAGGGTCCTCCATGTGAGTTCCCCGACCTCCACTGGTATCATTACCTCAGTCCCGTACGTCAATCGGAAAGGTGTTTCTCCTGTGGTAGAATGTGGAGTAGTGCGATATGCCTAGAGGACGTAGGGGAGTTCTTCGACCCAAGAGCCTTTGGACTCGTCCAGCCTTATTTTTAAACCTTGCAAAATCACCTTGTTGGCTGCCTCAGCCTGCCCGTTAGTGTGAGGGTACTCAACCGAGGTAAATTGGTGTTTGATTTTAAGGTCAGTCATCAGTTTTCGGAAGCCTTTGTCCGCAAATTGTGTCCCGTTGTCGGTCACTACGACTTGGGGGATCCTGAATCTGACCATTATGTTCTTCTTGAAAAACTTGACGCACGCCTTTGCTGTGATAGTGGCTAGTAGTTTGGCCTCGATCCATTTGGTGAAGTAGTCTACTGTCACGATTAAGTATTTGACCTAACCCGACGCCAAGGGGAACGGGCCTAGCAAGTCAATTCCCCACCAAGAAAATGGCCATCCTGCCGACATTGAAGTGAGGTCTGTCGGAAGAGCAATGTGGACTTCGGCATGGCGCTGGCATTTGTCACACTTTCTGACAAGTTGTGCGGCATCTTTGGACATTGTGGGCCAGTAATAACCTGCTCTGGGTGCTTTTTTGGCGAGGGCTTTCGAACCCAAGTGTTGTCCACAGATTCCTTCGTGTATTTCGGATAGGATGTAGTCGGCCTCTTCCTTTTCCACACACTTGAGCAAGGGAATGGAAAATCCCCGACGAAAGAGGGTACCTTCAATGAGTGAGTAGGACGTTGCGCGCCTTCTGACGAGGGTAGCTTCCTTGGGGTCGGCCGGCTCCTGACCGGCTTCAATATATTTCTTTAACGGGGTGATCCAACTATCATCGGGGTCAATGACATGGATGGTCGACACCGAGCTAGTTGTTAGGCCTACGCTGGGGTGAGTTAATGTCTCCTGGATTAGACTCCGGTGATTCCCAGTTAATTTGGTGCTAGCGAGTTTGGCCAGAACATCTGCTTGGGCGTTTTCACTTCGGACGTGCTTGACCTCGGCCTTAGCAAAGAGTTGTGAGATTTCCCTTACCCGAGCCAGGTACTTTTGCAGGATTGCGTCCTTGGTGGTGAAGTTTTCCTTGATTTGGGAAACGACTAACAGAGAGTCAGTGTTGAGCTCGATCCTGTTTGCGTCGAAGTCCCGGGCCAGTAAAAGTCCAACTACACATGCTTCGTACTTGGATTGGTTGTTGGAGTCTGGAATGAAAACCTAAGAGATACTTCTATCACCAGCCCTTCACTATTCTCGAGGATGAGCCTGGCGCCACTCCCCTAGCTATTGGAAGAACCGTCGCTGGGGAGAGGTGGAGTCATCTCGGCGACGAAGTCGGCTAAGACCTGAGCTTTGAGAGTCGATCTTACCTTGTACTTGATGCCAAACTCGGAGAGTTCTACTGGCCACTTGATTATCCGTCCCGCGAGATCAGGCCTGTGTAGGATCTGTCTAATGGGTTGGTCGGTCCTGACGACCACTTGGTGTGCGACTAAGTAGGGCCTTAATCTTCTTGCCTCCATGACTAGCGCCAGAGCCACCTTTTCGATCTTCTGGTATCTCATCTCGGGCCCTTGCAGGACTTTGCTGAAGAAATATATTGGTCTCTGTCCGAGTTCAGTTTCTCTAATTAATACAGTGCTCAGGGTTTCCTCGGTCACAGCTAGATAGAGGTAGAGGGCTTCGCCTTCAACTGGCCTCGTTAGGATGGGCGGTTCCATAAGCATTCGCTTGAGATCAGTCAGAGCTTGCTCGCAGTCGGGGGTCCATTGAAACATGACCCCCTTTTTGAGGATTTTGAAGGAAAGACAATGATCTATTGGCGGCTTTGGAGACAAATCTTGACAAGGCAACGATCATCCCAAATAATTTCTGGACTTCTTTCCTGGAAGTCGGGGGTCACATGTTGGTTACGGCCCTGCATACGTTAATATGTGAAAGCATATGCCAATATAATGTAGAATTGATCATATCAATACATATAATTGGGTTTGTAAAAGAAGGGATGAAGACAAAACTTACCTTAGGATGTTGGAGCTTCGTGTTGATAACGTGTTATGAAATAATCAAAGCTTTAGGAAGAAGAAGAGCAAAAGAATGAGAGAAGGAGACAAGATGAGAGTCTTTGTATTTCTCTTTTCAAGTACATCACTATACATAAGGGTGAAGCCTATTTATAGGGAGTGGATTGGTAAGTGAGAAGACAATCATAACAATCCACTACATAAGAAGATGGGGAGAAGGATGGACATCCACTATATAATAATAATATTCATAACATGTTGGTTATTGTTTAATTTTTTTTCAACTATCCTAACTTAATTAAGAAGATGGGGAGAAGGATGGACATCCACTATATAATAATAATATTCATAACATGTTGGTTATTGTTTAATTTTTTTCCAACTATCCTAACTTAATTTACTATAATCAAGGAATCAAGTTATTTAACTCCAAATTTATTTAATAGTAACTCGTTAAATTAATATCTAAGCTTACATTTCCTATTTAAGTCCTAAAGTATATGAAATTAAGTTGTAATCCGTAAAAGTATGTGATATCGATAAAATTACTTCATAAAATTTTATAAATAGTTTATTACAGAGATTAATAAGACAGATTTATTAAAAATTGGATACAAATTTAAGAATACTAGTGCAAATTTAAAATTTCAGGGGTTTCAAAAAAATTATATAGAGATTCTAGTACATATTTTTTATATTCAGGGGGATCAACAGAACCCTGTGAACCCAACATAGATCCGCCACTGATCCTAAGTACATGAATTTAAATTGAATTTTTATGACAAAATTAATTTTACATTTTCTGCACAAGCGAGCTATTTATAAACATGTGTCAAATATAATGAAAAATATATTTAGCAATGTTGGCCAAGTGAAGGCCATGGAAATTTCTCTGTTGCTCTTGCCTACAAGCTCCTTAGCCAATGCTAAATGGTTGAGGGTGTGGAAGCTTCAAGTTCCGGAATACATACGTATATTTGTGTGGCAGATCATTCATGGCAAATTGGCAACCAAGGAGTATTGTGGGAAATGGGGGAGTGGAGATGTCTATTGCGATAATTGTCAGAATGTGACCGAATCTATCATGCACGTCTTACGTGACTGCCGCGTCGCCAAGCAGCTTTGGAACCATTTAATTCCTCAACACTTGCGACTTAGTTTTTACAGTTGTAGTGATGAAGATTTGATGCATCTTAACTTAATTAACACCACTTCCTTTGACAGTTCGCTGGAGCGGTGCAATGTGTGGGCCACTGGTTGTTATAATCTCTGGTATTGGAGAAATAAACAAGTGCATGATTTATGGAAACTGAGAAAATAGAACAACACCAATGACAAGAATAAGCAATAAAACAGTAGCAAAATGATAGTAGAAGTGTGGTATTTGTATTACCGTAGAGAAAAGAACTTGAACAGCTTAACAAAAGATAACAGGAATTCCCAAGAGCCAAAGCTCCTAACCAGAGAGACTATTCTCCTTACACAATTATCTCCAAAATATCTTGCTACCCTCCCACAAACCTCACTCCCCACTATAACCCCCTAACCGACTCACACTCCTAACCGACTCACAATTATCTCCAAAATATCTCATCCTTGCGGTGGTAAGGATATCTATAAGGTCGGACACACACCGAAATATCCCCTGGTTGCAATTCAATAGAGTGCATGGTATTTCTGCTTGGAGGTAATCCTTCCAACTCCTTGAATACATTAGGAAAACATCCCAGGACATGCTCAAGCTCTTCAAACTGCTGAGCTGTTAAATCACTGCTTTTCATAGTCTGCAAGTCTCCAGCCTCCAAGACCTCATCCTTTAGTAAACTATGGAATGAAGAACTAAGTGGGGTGTTGTTTTTCTTCTTCTTGTACTCTCCTTATTATGATTCAGCCCTTGTAATTCAACTATCTCTCCCTTCCATGAGAAACTCAGAGTCATCTCTTTCCAATCAAAGATTACCTTCCCAAACCTTCTCATCCATGCCGCCCCCAATATCAAATCCAAATCACCCAATTCCATACCATAAGCATCAATCATAGTAGTAAATTTACCCAGTTGTACCTCTAAATTTCTACACTTACACAACGCGGCTATTCTGTGACCATTGCCCAATTTAACCCCTATGGTTCGCCCTTGCTCAATGTTCAACCCTAAGGTCGCTGCAACACGAGGAGCAATAAAACAGTGGCTTGCCCCGCTGTCAGCCAACACTTGAATGTCCACCCCTAGCAATTTGCCTTCTGTTGCACCCCGAAAAATCCCGGTTTGGGTTTCTCAATGTACAACGTGGAAAATTTTTGGAGTCGCCACCAATATTTTAATTTTAAGACCAAAACATTGAAAAAAGGTCTTTTGGACAAGGCGGATGGTCTTTTGAAAACTAGAGATATAGATTCGGGGGTGGATTACGTGCGAGGAAGGTGTTAGCACCGCGCACGTCCTTTCTACCGAAAGGGAGCCTTTAATTAAATGTGTGGTTTTAACATTTGATTTGAAGAATATCTAGGTTTGCCTATTTATTTGAAGAATGAATGGGAAAACTTAACAAAAATTTTATTTTTGGCGAGAAAGGGGGAAAAAAAAAGGTTTTTTAGAAAAAGTGTTTGACGGGACATGGCCCGCTCCTACGTATCTCCCAGTGCGATGGAGAATTCAAAGCTACGTAGTTCTTGGTTGTCTTTTTGAAAAGTTTTTTGTTTTTTATCTTTTTTTTGGTGAGTTTTTGAAATAGGACGAGCATTAGTGAATGATTAAACTAGCAGAGGCTATGATGAATCACTACTAAATACTCAAAAAAGAGAGTGGTACCGCTAGTCAAACGAACAAAGGTTCTGATTGACTATTTGATAACAACTCGTTTTTATTATCTTTTTTGAAAGTGATTTTCGAAAGAGATTGATTTGCACGATGATCAAACTAACAAAGGTTATGATGGATCATCGTTTATTATTCTTATGAGAAAAGGACATTGCCACTAATAGCTAAACGAACAAAGGCTCTGTTGAGCTACTAGCAACAATGGGTTTGAAAATGATTCATTTTGTTTGTTTTATGAAAATGATTTGTTTATTGTTGCGAAAAGGATTTTTATTTGTTGCGCTTGACGAGAACGTGACTCGCTCCTACGTATCCCAAATGGGAATCAAAGCGAGGTAGTTCTAATGAAAAATGTTTTTGAAAGGGTTTGAAAGGGGCAGGTTGAATCATCTGAGACCATCTTCACCACTTAGAACATGATGCACTAGGCATAAGTGGGAATCATATGATTCATCATCAACAATGGACAATAATATATAAGAACAAGTAAATAAACACTAAAGCTAAGTAGAATCACATAGGGCAGTTTTGGCACGGATCACAATAATTAAATAATGACAAATGTAAAGACAGAAATACCTCTAATGAAGGCGGATCTTACAACTTGAAGAATGCAACCCCAACTAACTCTTAGCGAAGGATCAACTCTGACGGACCAACGGAACGAATAGAGCAAAAAAATAAAGCGTAGAAGAGTTTTTCTCTAAAATGTGAGAGATTTCGAAAAATGGGTTTTTTCTCTGATCTCGTGAAAATGTGTGTGTTTTGAAATGAAAAATGAGCGTCCTATTTATAGGAAATCAGATTTGATCTATTTTAGGAAACATGATAATCGATTATGTTGGAAATAACTTGGTGTATGCTAATCGATTAGGTGCCTTGGATCTCAGATTCAATAATCGATTAGGTGCCTTGGATAATCGATTAGGCACTTTCCAAAACCATAAAAACTTTCCAAAATAGGTGATAATCGATTATGGTCCTTAGTGAAAACATGGGATAATCGATTATGCTCCTGAATTGTTTCAGAGTAGATAATCGATTATCCTCTTTGATTTTCAGAGTGGATAATCGATTATCCCCTTGATTTTCAGAGTGGATAATCGATTATCCCCTTGATTTTCAAGTAGATAATCGATTATCCCCCTTGATTTTCAGAGTAGATAATCGATTATTTGCTTGAAGGAAGGATATGATGTAATCGATTGAGTGCTTCCTAAAAACATGGATAACTTCCTTATTCATCAAGAATACATTATATGCATGATAAAATCAATTTTATACTTTCTGAAAAATATTTTCATGCATGAGGCTTATTGAAAAATATTTTCATGCAAAAATTATTTTTATAGACCCTTTTGTGAGAAATGACCAAAATGCCCTTTTTGACCCTAAAAACCCTAATTTCCCAAAAAGTGCATTCTAACCCTAAAAATGATTTCAAAAACTTTGGAATGGTTTCTAGGACCCAAAATGCAATGCCTAATTTATTATATATTTTTTTGTGTGGAAAATTAGGGTTTTGACCTAAGCCGGACAAAATTGGGGTATGACAGCTGCCCCTCTTTATCTGAATTTTAACGAGGAATATGAATTGGCCGAAACATATTCCAAGGTAAAATGAAGATAAAGAATTCAGAAATTATACCGATTTTGTCTACATGGGGAAACCCGAATTTTTTTTTTTGGAAAGATAGACACTTTCGTGTCGATGCGAAAACAGTAAATGAACACTGACGTGTGGACAGAAAAGGTAAAATGGGCACTTGCGTGCGGACAGAAAGGTTAAATGGGCACTTGGCGTGCAGACAGAAAAGTAAATGGGCACTTGGCGTGCAAACCGAAAAGTAAATGGGCACTTGGCATGCAAACAGAAAAGTAAATGGGCACTTGGCGTGCAAACATAGAAGTAAATGGGCACTTGGCGTGCAAACAGAAAAGTAAAATGGGCACTTGCGTGCAGAAAGCGTTAAAATGCCCAGGCTGCCTAAAACCTGTAATCCTTAAACGAACTCTTGACGAATCCGAGTTTGCGCGTGGCTTTGAGGAGCACGCTCTTCCTAAGAATCTCTGGTCTTTCGAGCGACCGGGGGGATCGTTATCAGCTCCGGAACTGATATACAGATCAATGCACGGCGTCCACTGTATCTTAGGCTGATACAACTATTCCACTGAACCTCACATGGGGTTGCGGTCCATCGCGTTGCTCGTACACGATGTGCGACCTGGGCAGAAGGGAGCGATGACCTCTTTGGGCTCCAATCCGCAATGCGCGCCTGAGCGCTCTCTTTTCTTTTCTCTTTTTTTCTTTTCTCTCTTTTTTTTTTTGAACTCCCAACTTGGGGGAGCATTTTCTGGAATTTGAAGGCGAGCATTAACACTGCGGTGTTCATCCTCTCTCACTTGTCTGCAACTGAAAAATGCACCAACGCATGCAATGCAAATGCCATGATTGCTTTTTTTTTCTTTTCCTTTTCTTATGATGAATGTGATGCAAATGTCTGAATTTCTCTTCTCTTTACTTTATTATTATTATTTCCTATGTATGATGAATGCATGATTTTATGTTTGGTGAATGTAATGCATGACTTTATTTGTTTATTGCTCTTTTGCTTTTTCAACCTTTTCTTTTCTCTTCTTTTTTTTTTTTCATATATATTTTTCTTTTTGTGCTCTTTTGCTCTTTTGGCTTTTCCTTTGCTGGTCCGATCCACTCGCGGGACTTGCGTCATGAGACACCATGATTATTTATGATAATTATTCGGGAGCCGAGCTTCGTCCTCTTGTTTCAATGCAATCAGCGCTTCTTATTTGATTTTTTGTGAGCTTACTTGACTGAAAGATCGTCTCTTTTTTTGTTGTCATTTTCAAAAGTTTCGCAATGATCTTAATGCTATGACTTATGCACATTTCCGTGATTTATTTATCATCTACCATAAAACGTAGTTTAAAAAATCAGAAATGAAAAGAAAGCAATGATAAGACAGCAAACTGATAGAGTGAAAAAGTTGGACTTTTATTCATATGGGAGTCAGACGCGCAGAATGTCACGCTGACTGAAAAGGGTACATTGGAAATTTTCCTGAAACTAAGAAAAAGAAAAAGGAGAATGGACGCAGCAGATCTTATGAATATTCTTTGTCTCTGGAGCGTTTGATGCCAACCGCTCATACTTGCAGCCTTGATCACCCTTTTATCCAAGCTTTTGGAAGCACTACTTGCCCCTTTTTCTTTTTATGTCCAACTTTTCTAACCCTAATTTTTGCCTGGATCGCCCTTTTGGGTTTTCAATCCACCGGGTCGCTCAATTTTGCCTAGGCCGCCCTTTCGGGTTTTCAACCTAGCGAGCTAATTCTTGCTTGGCTCATCTTTCTCTTCTTTTCTTTTATTTTTCTCAGGCGTAATATTTCTTGACTGAATCTGAATTAACTGGGTTTGAGTTCTTCACCATCCATGTTGGTGAGTATCAATGCTCCTCCAGAAAAGGCTTTCTTTACCACATATGGTCCATCATAGCTAGGAGTCCATTTCCCACGGGGGTCACTCTGGATAGGCAGGATCTTCTTGAGCACAAGGTCTCCTTCGCTGAATTCTCGGGGGCGAACCTTCTTGTCGAAGGCTGTCTTCATCCTTTGTTGATACAAATGACCATGACACAGGGCAGCAATTCTTTTCTCCTCAATGAGATTCAGCTGATCTCGACGAGCCTGGACCCATTCTGCTTCTTCCAACTCGGTTTCCATCAGCACCCGTAGAGAGGGTATCTCAACTTCAACGGGAAGAACTGCTTCTGACCCATACACTAAAGAGAAGGGGGTTGCCCTGGTCGAAGTGCGTACTGAGGTGTGATACCCGTGCAAAGCAAAAGGAAGCATTTCGTGCCAGTCTTTATAGGTTACTACCATCTTCTGCACGATTCTCTTGATATTCTTATTGGCTGCTTCGACTGCCCCATTCATCTTTGGACGGTAGGGAGAGGAATTGTGATGTTTGATCTTAAACTCTGCGCACAATTCTTTCATCATCTTACTGTTTAGATTGCTACCATTGTCCGTGATGATTTTATCCGGGAGACCATAGCGACACACCAGGTCCTTTTTTACAAACTTGGCAACCACAGAACTGGTTATGCTGGAATATGAGGCAGCTTCAACCCATTTGGTGAAGTAATCAATTGCAACTAGAATGAAGCGGTGCCCGTTTGACGCCTTGGGCTCTATGGGACCAATGACATCCATTCCCCACATTGAAAATGGCCAAGGTGCCGTCAAAACATTTAATGAAGCCGGTGGTACATGTATATGATCAGCATAAATCTGGCATTTGTGGCACTTTCTTACAAAACTGTAGCAATCTGACTCCATCTGCAGCCAATAATAGCCAGCCCTTAATATCTTCCTTGCCATAGTATGCCCGTTGGAATGTGTCCCGAAAGAGCCTTCATGCACCTCACTCATGATCCTTTCTGCCTCCTTCTTCGCCACACACCTAAGGAGTACTTTATCATGATTCCTCTTGTAGAGCACCTCGCCACTCAAGAAGAAATTCACTGACAGCCTTCTAAGTGTTCTTTTATCATTTTCCGATGCCCCTGGAGGATACTCTCTGTTCAGGATATACTGCTTGATGTCATGATACCAAGGCTTATCATCTTCATTATCCTCAATTGCTGCGCAGGAGTAGGAGTGTGCTGGAAAACCTCGATGCTGGATTCTGATCTGGGCCAAGTTCTTATCACAGTTGATATTAAACATTGAAGCTAAAGTGGCCAGTGCATCAGCCAGTTGATTCTCTCTACGAGGAAGATGTTGAAATGTGATTTCTTCGAAGGGCTCAACCAATTCTCGGATGTAATCCCTGTACAGTATCAACTCGGGATCTCTGGCTTCCCAATCTCCGTTCACCTGATGGATAACTAAGGCTGAGTCTCCGTACACATCTAATCTTTTGACTTTCCAGTCTAGAGCTGCCTGAATACCCAGAATACATGCCTCGTACTCCTCAATATTATTTGTGACATAGAAGCTCAGTCTAGTAGTGAATGGCATGAAGCGATTGTCAGGGGACACCAGCACTGCCCCAGCCCCGTGCCCATAACTGTTGGAAGCACCGTCGAACACTACTTTCCACCTTTCATTCTCTGGGGATTTTCCTTCTTCGAATAAAGCCATAATGTCCTCATCTGGGAAATCACACTGCATCGACTGGTAATCTTCAATAGGCTGATGTGCCAGGTACTCAGCTAACGCGCTACCTTTGATGGCCTTTTGAGTGACATAAAGAAGATCATATTCTGACAACTGCATCTGCTATCTGGCAATTCTTCCTGTAAGCACAGGCTTCTCGAAGATATACTTGATAGGATCCATCTTTGACACCAACCAAGTGGTGTGACTTAACATGTACTGCCTCAAGCGATGAGCAGCCCAAGCCAAGGCGCAACAAGTCTTTTCTAGTAACGAATACCTCGTCTCACAGTCGGTGAATTTCTTGCTCAAATAATAAATTGCGTGCTCCTTCTTGCCAGTTTCGTCATGTTGTCCTAACACACAACCCATTGAATTTTCTAGCACGGTCAAATACAGAATCAACGGCCTGCCATGCACTGGAGGTATTAAAATAGGCGGATTCTGCAGGTATTTCTTAATCTTCTCGAAAGCCTCTTGGCAATCATCATTCCACTTAGTCTCTTGATTCTTGCACAGCAATTTGAAAATCGGCTCACATGTCGCAGTTAACTGGAAGATAAACCTGGAAATGTAGTTCAGTCTTCCGAGAAAACCCCGAATTTCTTTTTGTCTTAGGAGTAGGCATCTCGAGAATTGCACGCACTTTATCTGGGTCAACCTCTATCCCCTTTTGACTGACAATAAACCCCAATAGTTTTCCTGATCTCACCCCAAATGTGCATTTAGCCGGATTTAACCTGAGCTTGAACTTTCTCAACCGCTCAAAGAGCTTCCGCAAATTAACGACGTGCTCTTCATCTGTTCTGGACTTTGCGATCATATCGTCCACGTACACCTCAATCTCTTTGTGCATCATATCGTGGAACAACGTGACCATAGCTCTTTGGTAAGTAGCGCCGGCATTCTTCAACCCAAACGGCATGACTTGATAGCAGAACGTTCCCCAGAGAGTTGTGAAAGTAGTCTTCTCCATATCCTCAGGAGCCATTTTAATCTGATTACACCCCGAATACCCGTCCATGAAGGAGAAAAGGGAATGCTGTGCTGTGCTGTCTACTAGGACATCAATATGAGGCAAGGGAAAATCGTCTTTGGGACTGGCACGATTCAGATCTCTGTAATCAACACACATTCTAACTTTTCCATCCTTTTTGGGCACTGGCACAATGTTAGCAACCCACTGCGGATATTTGGCTACGGCTAGGAAACCAGCGTCGAACTGTTTCTTCACTTCATCTCTGATCTTTAAAGACATCTCAGACTTCATCCTCCTTAACTTCTGTTTAACCGGAGGACACTCAGGCTTGACTGGCAGCTTGTGCACCACTATATCAGTATCTAACCCGGGCATATCCTTATACGACCATGCAAAGACATCAACGTAGTCACGCAGGAGTTGAACCAACTTCTCATGCTCACTCTTTTTCATTGAAGTGCCCACCTTGACTTCTTTCGTTTCGCCCTCTGCGCCTAAATTGATGATCTCAATAGTTTCCCCATGTGGCTGAATAACCTTTTCTTCTTGCTCAACCATTCTCATCAATTCTGGAGGCGTTTCCCAGTCATCCTCAGCATCCTCCTCGGCTTGATTAACGGGGTAATCAAAATTAACATATGAACCGCTGGCATCATTATTTTCAGAGGTATTCATTTTAGATCTGCATTTGCGGGAATAGAAAAGCAATGAACAAGCAAAAATAGAGACACAAAATAAAGACGCGAAAAAAGCTATTTTTATTCATTTGAGAATTCAAAACTACATTTCATTGATAGATGATAATAAATAAAAAAAAAAACATGCATGCCCTTATGAAAAGGTCCTAATGTTACCAAGTGGCTTCAGTCTCAAGAGGGGGGGTGAATTGAGATTTAAAAACTTTTCAGATCTTTTGAAAATGTTTTTCCCCTTTTCAATGACTTAGATCAATTTTCGCGCAGGTTAAGTGGAAGCGAAGGAATTAGAATATAAAGCAGTAAAGCAGTATAATAGTAAAGCAGGAAAGCAGTAAAGCACGCAGAGATTTATCCTGGTTCGGTCACCTCCTAGTGACCTACGTCCAGTCCTCACACCCTTGTGAGATTTTCCACTAAAACAACAACAAGGCTTACAGGTGCCTTGGAAAACCTTTACAGACTCAGGCACTCTCCTCCTAGGATACCCCACCTATAGAGAGCCCTCAGATCTAATATAACAATAACAAGAGATACCCCACCCCTGTTACAATCAACTGCCCTAGAAAGATACCCCACTTCCTAGTACATGCAGCTACCCTAGAGAGATACCCCACTCCCTAGAACAAAACACAACAATTAAATAATAAACAATTGTAAATGCAGAAATACCTCTAATGAAGGCAGATATTACAACTTGAAGGACGCAACCCCAACTAACTCTTAGCAACAGATCAGCTCAGACGGACCAACGGTGCGTGACGAGCAAAAGTAAAAGCGTAAAGAGTTTTTTTTCAAAAGTTCTCTGATTCGTGAAATGGGTTGTGTGAAAATGAACGTGAAGCACTGCCTATTTATAGGCTATGAGGAATTCATTTTTACGTTGAAAATAGTGTAGGAATCGATTCTAAGTTAAAATGTATTTGATCTTGGAATCGATTTATTTAGGTGAGGAATCGATTTATCTTTGTTTGGAAAATATGGGAAATCGATTCTTGAGTACCATGGAAAGCTAGGAATAGATTCTATACTTAGTGAAAATATGTAGGAATCGATTTTCAGCTTGCCTGAGACAAGTGGGAATCGATTCTCAGTTATGTGCAAAAGGTTGGGAATCGATTCTTCCCTTAAAAAATATTTGGCTCAGAAATCGATTTATGTACTGAAAGTACATGACCTGAAAATCGATTTATAGCTTTTCTATTTTACCTGAAAATCGATTTTGATATTTATTCATGCATGAGGAAATCGATTTTGTTATTTTAAAGGTGATAGAAATGTTTACGTAAATATGCATGCAACTTTAAAAGAACTTTGTGAGTGTGTGAGACTTGATATATGAGCTGACCTTTGAAAGAGCTTACACTTTTTCCTAAGACACACCCAAACCCTAAGGACTACCCTTATATTTAAGGACTACCCTTAAACTTGAATCTTCAGTTCTTGGCTTGCTTGTCTTGGATTGTGACTTTGACGTTTAGTCACTTTTATTGACTTTGACCGACAATCTTACCTTTGTCTTTTTCATCATCAAAACATATCCTGCAATATCAGGTTACCTGCAACACAAGGTATCCACACCTAAGGCCTTGGGCAGAGCCAAAGGATTTGCATTACAAAGATCATTACTTTGAAATGAAAACGACAGGGAAATTAACGATCTTCCAGTTGCCAATTTCTTCTCCTGCAGCACTGCGACGAACCAGACCCCGATCCTCGCCTTCTTCAACTAACTCTTCCTCAATGACAGCTATCTGATTAGGGATCAGCATGCCAGCACTCCTGAAATTCTGCTTGAGGTCATCTATGGGGACCATCATCAACCGGGGTTCTCTCCCCTGAAGCTTAGCCAATCTCTTCTCACGCTTTTCCTCGACCATTCTTCTCTTATCAGTTGGAGTAGGCCAATAACCTAACCCACGTCTGTCCTTGTATTCTCGCAGATGCACAGGTGACAGAATTCCTTGCTCAGATCTTCCTAGCCCCTTCCTAATCTGATAGCCACTCTTCAGCATAACTTTTGCCACCATAATATCAGCATTGGACCACTTGGGTACAGGTACTGGGGATTCTTCACTTACGAACACAGCGTTCGCAATTTCTAAGGATTGAAAGGTGGATTCGAGGGATTCCTCTGCAGCTTCAATATAATGAGAGGGGACAGGTTTGCTGATTGTGAACTCCTCCTCCCCACAGACAACTACAAGCTTATCGTCGACTATAAACTTGAGTTTTTGGTGAAGTGTCGAAGGGACAGCGCCTGCTGCATGGATCCAAGGCCTCCCCAAGAGACAGCTGTATGAGGATTCAATGTCCATAATTTGAAAAGTCACATAGAACACCTCAGGCCCTATTTGCATTGGGAACTCCATTTCTCCTATGACTTCTCTCTTAGACCCATCAAAGGCTCTAACCAGGGTTGAACTGGGTTTCATGTAGGAACAATCCACCTCTAACTTGTTCATCGTTGATCGGGGCATAACATTCAATGAGGATCCATTGTCAATGAGAACCCTGGAGAGTGTATATTCACCGCACTTCACTGAGACATGCAACGCCTTATTGTGCCCCTTCCCCTCTGGGGTGAGTTCATCATCAGTGAAAGTAATGTAATTAGACGCAACGATGTTCCCAACTATACCATCCAACTGATTAACAGTAATATCTTGGGCGACATGGGCCTCATTTAGTACTTTAACCAAGGCGTCACGGTGGGCTTCTGAGTTTAATAGTAGGGACATGATGGAAATTTTGGCTGGGGTGTGGTGTAGCTGATCCACCACTTTGTAGTCACTCTGCCGCATTATCCTCAAGAATTCAGCAACCTCTGGGTCTGACACCCTCCTATTTATCATAGGCTCTGACTCTACATTCTTTCCTTTTCGGACCCTCTCTTCTGCTGCCATAGAAGGATTCTCTTCCTGAGCTTGGGGAACATACACACGCCCACTTCTAGTTACCCCACTACTTCCTGCAATATTGGTGATGTCAAGAGCAGCTCGAGATCTCGGAGCTAGAATTGGCGCACTGTAGCTCCATGGGACATCATTGTTCTTCTGGCTAGGAGCCGGAACTGGGATCACAATAGTCTTTGGTCTTGCCACAGCCGAATTCCGACTGTATGGCACCTCGATAGGTCTCTTCACATCTCTACCCCCATCTGATTGGAAGGTCAGAACATCCTCCTCTCTCCCCTGTATACCCACCTCGATGATGTGGCGGTCCATCAGATCCTGTAACACCACTTTGAATGCTTCACATGCTCCCACACAGCTGACATTAGTACAAACTCCTTTCTGAACACAACCCATTCCAATAATCCCGCATTTGCACAATTCTGCATGAATGACTTCTAAGGGAGTCTGAATATCTTCTGCTGATCTGATTATGGGCTGCTCTTTCATATCCATGATTGCATTAATGGCATGCTTCCCATGGCCAGGCAACAGGTTAGTCGCGATATTTGGATCCTCCTGCTTGAAAGTTATGCCTTTTTTGTCTACCAAGTCTTGCACCACTATCTTGAAGGCTTTGCAATCCTCCACAACATGCCCAACTGCTCCTTCGTGGAAAGCACAGGTACTATTGGGGTTGTATCCTCTGAAGTAAGGTGGTTGGACAGGTTTCATGGGTCTTGTGTTGATGAGCTTATTGGTGATGAGGTAGTTAAATAGGTCTGTGTATGACATGGGAATTGGGTCAAAGGTTGTTCTGTTTTGATAGGTTCTTTGGTGGTTGTTTTGGTTGTTGTTTTGGAATGGATGAGCTGTTTGTGTGGGAGTGGGGACTGGGATGCTAGGTGGCTGGTATGGTGGGTTGATAGTGATGGTATTGGTTTCCCCCTCTTTCTTTTTGGGAAAGCTGGAGAATGGCTTCTTTTGGGAGCTCATGTTACTTGTGGACCCCTGTGCAATCTTTCCACTTCTCAATCCGTTCTCCAATCTCTCTCCCACAATCACCACATCTGAGAAATTGGATGATGCACTGCTGATCAGACGATCATAATATAGCGGTGGCAAGGTTTCCATGAACATAGAAACCAATTCCTTGTCTAAAAGAGAAGGTGTGACTTGTGCGGCCAAAGCCCTCCATCGCTGGGCGTACTCCTTGAATGATTCATTGTCCTTTTTGCTCATATTCTGCAGCTGTGTTCGGTCTGGTGCCATGTCCGTATTGTATTGATATTGCTTGAGGAATGCCTCTGCTAAATCCTTCCAGCAGCGGACTTGGGATGGCTCTAACTTCATATACCAATTAAGAGATGCCCCAGCAAGGCTATCTTGGAAGCAATGGATTAGTAATTTGTCGTCACGGGAGTAGGTAGACATCTTCCTACAATACATCGTCAAGTGGCTCTTCGGGCAGGTCGCACCTCTGTACTTGTCAAAATCGGGGACCTTGAATTTTGGCGGCAACACCACATCAGGAATGAGGCACAAGTCTCTGGCCTCCCCAGCCCTGGAGCCAAAGCCTTCAATCATTCTTAGTCTTTCTTCTAACATCTGGAACTGCTCTTTGGTCTGTTGGTGCTCAGCGGAATAGACTTGAGGGGAACGACTTCCACCATAAGGAGGTGGAGGCATTGAGTGCTGAACCTGAGGGTAAACGGAGTTTCCGGACACAAAGCCTTGAGTCTGCGGAAAGGCAGCTGGCTGTGGAGTGAGGTTCTGAGGAGTAGGCTGAGGTATAACAATTGAATGCGGGATCTGAACCTGGGGTTCACCAGTCATTCCTTCTGTTCCGACAGGCGTTGGCTGTACATTCTCAGCCATCACCCCGGGACTAGCTCCTGGGTTAGCCCCTTGATTTGGAGGACTATAACCCAAAGGAAGGCCATAAGGAGGCCACTGAGCAGCTTGGAAGTCATTTCCATTCTTCAAGGACAACAGGAGTCTCATCATCTCGTTCATCTGTGCCTTCATGGCATTCATTTCATTTCTCAACTCAGGATCACCTTGACTGGAGCTACCAGGAGCTGAAAGGTTCTGATTCTGCACCTCGGGGCCTTGGCCCGTTCCATTTCCATTCTCTGAGCCTGAAGCTGGAGGATCCTGATTCTCTGGTTGAGGTTGATCGGGGTCACTTAAGATTGCCATTCTTCTGGCCTGTGAACGTGTCCAATACGGATGTGGTCGCACCAGCTTGCCTTATCTTCTGTTTGAATTGAAATATTTTTATAAGCAAAGGAGCAAATTAATGAATGCAATGTAATGCACATGATTTTTATGTTATTTGTTGTTTATTGCCGGGAATCACAGTGCAACTTGCTCTTATCATAGGTGTATATTCAAATATTTTCCAGAACATAACGCGGCTGGGATCAACAAGCGAGATAAGCATACTTCATTCAAGCATCATTTCTTTAACCATCCCAAGGGAAGAACAAGATACAATATCCTTAAATGTGCAATACAACGCTTTGAAAAGAAAAACACAACATTCTTTAAGAAAAGAAAAATTACAATTTCCTAGTGAACATTCTAAAAAAGGGAAAATTTAAATCTAAAAACCTATTGCCTTCATCTTCTCTTGGTTCTTCTCCTTTTTGCTAGCTGCAGCAGCTTCTCTTGCCCTTTCCATGAGTTCCTCAGTCAGAGACCTGTAGTACTCCACGAATTCATATACTCGCACCGGAGTGTTGTAAGGCAGCATCTCAGCTTCTGCCTTTCTCAACCTCTTGGGAATATCCCTCACCGCCTGGTTAGCCAACCATGCCAATTTGGAGAACTTGTTCTTCCACTGTTGAATTTCTGCCCTCATCTCAACTATGATCTCTTGCTTTTCAATCCTACCCATTAGGTTGAGAAGACGGTATTCCCAGTACTGACTCTCCTCTCTCACCTGTCGGTAAGCATCACTGATGTGCCTCAGATTCCTTCTTAGCTCATCTGAATTCTCTTGCTCCATCCTTAAAGCCTGCTGATACTCTCTAAGGATGTTTACAATGGCATCTCTACCTTGTCTGATGCACCCTATTTGACTTTCAAGCTCACACGTCACAGACTGAGACTTTTTCTTGAATTCCTCTAGTGATTCCTTTGTAGTTCTCTCACTTTGCGCAGACTTCTTGAACAACTTCCTCCATTCGTTTGCTCTAACCATGGCCTCACCCACTTTGGCATTCGATCTTTTCAACTCATCTTTGGCACCTTTCAGATATTTCTTCAATTCTTGATTACTTTCCTCTTCTTTCTTAAGTTTCTTGCTGCTTTCTTTGAGAGCTTCGGCCTGGCGCTCGTTCTCGTTCTCTAACTTTCTCTTCTCAGAAATTACTTTCCCCAACTTATCTTGTAAGGCTTTCTTTTCTTCTTCTACCTTGAACAAAGCAGACTTGACCTCACTTAGTTCTTTGAGACTTGGAACGTGAAGCTCTGGGACTTCTTTCCCAACTGACGATGAATTCTGGCGAGGCAGGCCAACATTTTGAATTCTTTGGTGAAGCCATTGGTAGAAAGTAACATCACTCGTTTTCTTTTTGATCTCCACTTTATCCTTGTAAACTACACCCTCCCAAGCCTTTGAAATTTTCTGAAGCAAGCCTTGGTTCTTTGAATCTTCCTTATCGAGAAAAATTGGGGCCAACATGTCTTCAGTGGGTGCATTCTTCATAGGATACCCAAGCTGTCTGATGGTGAGAGAAGGGTTGTAATTGATGTAGCCTTGGGTTCCCATTAAGGGCACATTCTGGAAATTGCCACACCGGAACAGTATTGAAGGCCTATATTTCTAACACGGATGATTGAACCAACAGACTTTGAGAGCACTGAGATTCTCTAAAGTGTGCACCCATTCTTGTGCACATCTGGCTTCTACATCACAACACAGGGCATATTCTACTAAGTCCGCAGCTTTCGTCTTATGAGTGACAACATGGTTGAGGAACCAGGTGTAGAGAACATGGAAAGAGCAAGCAACCTTCTTCTTTCCTAACACACGGTGATGAGTGAAGGAATAGTAGGTATCTGCAAGGATTGCTGGTACAGGGTTAATCGGATTTTCTTTACTTATGAATGCTAGAAAAAGCCCAATAGCGGTCTCATCAATGAACTTCTCGACCTGAGGGAAAAGGACGATCCCGAAAATAGTTAGGGCTAACAGCTGCTTGAAAGGACCCCACTTCTTATTTTGGGCATAAAACTTCAATAAACCTTCGAAATAACTTAGCGGGAAACCCCTGATACGGTTCTTCTTTTCCTTATGAAGCTCTAATTCCTTCACACTAACTTGCAACAACAAAGAGAGTCTCTGGTCTGAATACCGATGTTTTTGATATTGGTAAGGTGCTAACTCTGATTTCGAGAACCCCAGAATCTGTTCATACTCCTCGAGAGTTGGTGATAACTGAAAGTCTTTGAAGAGGAAGCATCGAATGTCCGGATCATAGAATCGGCTGAGGGCCATAATAGCACTCTTTTGGACATCTAATTGTAACAATCTGAGGAGGTTACCATAAGCCTTCCCGAATAGATCCCTCTCTTCTGACCCCATCAAGGAAACAAACTCTTTCAAACCCTCTACATCTATTCTCCTGACAACCGGGAACCTCGAATTAAGTACAATCTCGCTTCTTGATCCCATGTTGCTTTATCTTTCCCGCCTAAAACAAGATTCCAAGTTACTTTACAATCCCGGCAAACAACTTAGATGCGTGAGGAATGAGTTTCAAAATTGAGTTTTATTTAATACAGATGATGCAAATGACGTAATGATGCAATGATGCCACGATGCATGATGTGATGATGCTTCTTTACAGAAAGGGGATATTTACAGGTGGTGATTTGAAAATTTTCACACTATATACCACCTCATATAGGCGTTTTATTGAAAAGGAAAAGCACATCTTTTTTTGATTTTCGAAAATTCTGAGGGAAAATTGATTGAACTGAATGCACGATGCAGCACACAATTTGGAAAGCCCTTGTGACCTAAAATGGGGTAGAACCTATGATCTAAGACACTTTAGGGGTAATCTTCTCAGGTAGCTCTATTCACACCCTCACAAAGGTCATCAGAGCCACAGTCTCTTTCACGAAATTCATTGTAAATGCAGCAAACTGCTAGGTACAAGGTATCATGGAAGAGCACAACTCTGATTGAAACTTTCGCGAGTAGCCAAACGGACAAAGGTCCTGATGGGCTCCCACTACTCGAATCCACTCATCCTATGGTATCCTAACAGACCTGGGTTATGGTCTCTTTCTCTAATCATATAATCTCAAGGTACAAGTGTAGTGTGTGTGAAGGGCATTTTCCCTAGCACTACCCCCACCTGAAATGAAAACCAGAGCAGTCCAGATAAAAGCAAGCAATAACAAGTTATCTACCCTAGGGTTTCACACCTGGAATATCTATAAACAAGGATATTGCTTACCTTAGGAAGAGGAGCCAAGAAGAGGGGATCATGGGGATTGGAAGAATGCATGGGCATAAACGATAAAAGAAAGGGAATAAAGGATGAGACAGGGAACAACATAGAAGAAGACGAATGCATACGCCTACAATCAATGATAAGAAAGAAAGGCAAACAAGGTTTTAATCAAATCAACAATACATTAAACCACACATTTTAATTAGTTAGGCTTGACCCTCGTCTTTTAAAAAGTGTCCCCAGCGGAGTCGCCAGCTGTTGCACCCCGAAAAATCCCCGGTTTGGGTTTCTCAATGTACAACGTGGAAAATTTTTGGAGCCGCCACCAATATTTTAATTTTAAGATCAAAACATTGAAAAAAGGTCTTTTGGACAAGGCGGATGGTCTTTTGAAAACTAGAGATATAGGTTCGGGGGTCGATTATGTGCGAGGAAGGTGTTAGCACCGCGCACGTCCTTTCTACCGAAAGGGAACCTTTAATTAAATGTGTGGTTTTAACATTTGATTTGAAGAATATCTAGGTTTGCCTATTTATTTGAAGAATGAATGGGAAAACTTAACAAAAAATTTATTTTTGGCGAGAAAGGGGAAAAAAAGGGGTTTTTTAGAAAAAGTGCTTGACTGCACATGGCCCGCTCCTACGTATCTCCCGGTGCGATGGAGAATTCAAAGCTACGTAGTTCTTGGTTGTCTTTTTGAAAAGTTTTTTGTTTTTTATCTTTTTTTTGGTGAGTTTTTGAAATAGGACGAGCATTAGTGAATGATTAAACTAGCAGAGGCTATGATGAATCACTACTAAATACTCAAAAAAAAGAGTGGTACCGCTAGTCAAACGAACAAAGGTTCTGATGGACTATTTGATAACAACTCGTTTTTATTATCTTTTTTGAAAGTGATTTTCGAAAGAGATTGATTTGCACGATGATCAAACTAACAAAGGTTATGATGGATCATCGTTTATTATTCTTATGAGAAAAGGACATTGCCACTAATAGCTAAACGAACAAAGGCTCTGATGAGCTACTAGTAACAATGGGTTTGAAAATGATTCCTTTTGTTTGTTTTATGAAAATGATTTGTTTATTGTTGCGAAAAGGATTTTTATTTGTTGCGCTTGACGAGAACGTGACTCGCTCCTACGTATCCCAAATGGGAATCAAAGCGACGTAGTTCTAATGAAAAATGTTTTTGAAAGGGTTTGAAAGGGGCAGGTTGAATCATCTGAGACCATCTTCACCACTTAGAACATGATGCACTAGGCATAAGTGGGAATCATATGATTCATCATCAACAATGGACAATAATATATAAGAACAAGTAAATAAACACTAAAGCTAAGTAGAATCACATAGGGCAGTTTTGGCACGGATCACAATAATTAAATAATGACAAATGTAAAGACAGAAATACCTCTAATGAAGGCAGATCTTACAACTTGAAGAATGCAACCCCAACTAACTCTTAGCGAAGGATCAACTCTGACGGACCAACGGAACGAATAGAGCAAAAAAATAAAGCATAGAAGAGTTTTTCTCTAAAATGTGAGAGATTTCGAAAAATGGGTTTTTTCTCTGATCTCGTGAAAATGTGTGTGTTTTGAAATGAAAAATGAGCGTCCTATTTATAGGAAATCAGATTTGATCTATTTTAGGAAACATGATAATCGATTATGTTGGAAATAACTTGGTGTATGCTAATCGATTAGGTGCCTTGGATCTCAGATTCAATAATCGATTAGGTGCATTGGATAATCGATTAGGCACTTTCCAAAACCATAAAAACTTTCCAAAATAGGTGATAATCGATTATGGTCCTTAGTGAAAACATGGGATAATCGATTATGCTCCTGAATTGTTTCAGAGTAGATAATCGATTATCCCCTTTGATTTTCAGAGTGGATAATCGATTATCCCCTTGATTTTCAGAGTGGATAATCGATTATCCCCTTGATTTTCAAGTAGATAATCGATTATCCCCCTTGATTTTCAGAGTAGATAATCGATTATTTGCTTGAAGGAAGGATATGATGTAATCGATTGAGTGCTTCCTAAAAACATGGATAACTTCCTTATTCATCAAGAATACATTATATGCATGATAAAATCAATTTTATACTTTCTGAAAAATATTTTCATGCATGAGGCTTATTGAAAAATATTTTCATGCAAAAATTATTTTTATAGACCCTTTTGTGAGAAATGACCAAAATGCCCTTTTTGACCCTAAAAACCCTAATTTCCCAAAAAGTGCATTCTAACCCTAAAAATGATTTCAAAAACTTTGGAATGGTTTCTAGGACCCAAAATGCAATGCATAATTTATTATATATTTTTTGTGTGGAAAATTAGGGTTTTGACCTAAGCCGGACAAAATTGGGGTATGACACCTTCCATTTTCATCCTTGTTGGTGATTTTGATCTCTCACCATCTCTGTGAGCTCAATCATTCCCAACGAATTACACTCTATTTGTGCTTCCTCTTCTCCCTCATGTATCTCAACTGCGATGACTTGACCGGCGTCATTGAAAGTTTCATCGTCGCCCAGAATTACCAAGCAAAGCTGCTTCTCAGCGCACTGGTGTAGAGGGTGGAACTTCTATCCACACCGGAAACAAAAGCCCTTGGCTTTGCGATCCATTAACTCGAAATATGGTAGGTGTCGTACTCCCCTGCTTCGTGAATTGTTTCATCTTCCTGCGTCGTCTCTTCCTTGTCGCGCAGAACGAGAGCTCGCAACAGAGCTTGCGTTGGACCCAGATTGGGCCGTTTTGCCCCTTTGAGTTTTCGCAGGCCAGCTCCCAAAGCTGTTCTTACTTTGGGCCTGGTTAATAATTGATCCAACTCCACTTTTCCCACTCGGGTTAAATTGCGACCCGAGCCCTCCTTTGATATCCGAACTATGATCCACATCCTTAAATCCCCTACTTTGACGCATTCCTCCTCCTCCACGATGCACCAGAGATCCACGAAGTTCTGTTTCAACATCACGGGCCGTTTTCATTGCTTGGATGTGAGATCTTGGATTAAGGGTTTGCACCTTCAAACAAATTTCTGGCTTTAGCCCTCCCAAAAAATATCCAAGGTACTGATCTTCAGGTAGACGACTTACCTGTGAGGAAACGAACTCAAAGTCAATAATATATCCTTCCACATCACCCTTCTGTTGCAAATCCTTCAATTCTTCGAATGGATTATCGCTCTTTCTTCCACTGTATATATCTCTCAATTAGAGCCTTCTTCAACTTTGACCACCTTAGGTCATTTTCAGTTTCGCTAAGCAAATTAAACCAGTGAATGGTTGCTCCTTCCATACACACCATCGCTAGTCGCACCTTTACTTCCTCTGATGATCCTTGGACTTCGAAGTAAGTCTCTGCTCGTGTCACCCACCCAACAGGATCCTCACCATCAAACTCCGTCAACTCCACTTTCTTCACTGCCATTCTAAATTCAGAAGCTACCTCTTCAGAAACGAAAGACGAAGCTTTCGCAGGTCGTTCTCGTAATATCGCAAATTCCGCCATTACCGTCTTCTAAAATTCCTCCATACTGCGACGAAAGGAAGTTTCCAGCTCGTTGATTATCCCTTCTAAAGCATCAACTTTGTCTAACATCTTTGGTGGCATGGAAAACGTTGTGTCTCGCTAGCTCCTTTTGTTATCCGGCAGGTCGGACCAATGATGGAAACAGAGAAAATAGAACAACACCAATGACAAGAGTAAGCAATAAAATAGTAGCAAAATGATAGTAGAAGTGTGGTATTTGTATTACTGTAGAGAAAAGAACTTGAACAGCTTAACAAAAGATAACAGGAATTTCCAAGAGCCAAAGCTCCTAACCAGAGACTATTCTCCTTACACAATTATCCAAAATATCTTGCTACCCTCCCACAAACCTCACTCCCCGCTATAACCCCCTAACCGACTCACAGAGTCACATGGGCTGATTTTCTCACCCCCTTCCTTCTAGAATACACCCTCCAAACAATAGGCTTCTTGACAACAAGGCCCACATCTGTAACAGGCCCAAGATTCCCATCAATGATGATGACTTTGTGAGACCTCCTTTCCCTTCGAGGAGTGTTCTTGCTGCTTTCCATGAATATGAGAAAGGCAAGGGCATGTTTTGGATCGAGGAACTCAGCAGGTCAATGTTGGTTGGAGAGCTCCTGGGCATGAGTGGGTAACCATTAATACTGACGGAGCGGTGAAGGCTTCTCTTATCGTGGCTGGGTGTGGTGGGGTCATACGTGGCTCGCATGGCCGCTGGCTTGGGGGTTTTGCCAAGTGTCTGTTTGTGTCTACGGCTTATATGGCAGAGCTTTGGGGTGCGTTGGAAGGTTTCACTTTAGGGGCAACCAAAGGTTTTTCTCAGGTCGAGCTCCAGATGGATTCTCTTGCTATCGTGCAGTGTCTCAATGGTGACCATGCAGGCAGTATTGTTGGTTTCCAACTTGTGAGGCGTATCAAACAACTTCTTGCTACTTTCTCCAATTTTCGCATTTCTCATGTCTATCGAGAAGCAAACAAGGTAGCAGATGAGCTTGCTAACATGGGGTGTTCTTATGATGAGGGTCTTATTTATTTTGATAATCCTCCTCCCAATGTTAAATTACTTGTAGATGCTGATCTAGATTGATCCCCGTGTGTTCTAGACTGGACCAAGAGGCCCATTCAGCAATTAGGCATGGATAAGCCCAATCATGTTGACCCATATCCACAATATACAAGCCCACTTATGATTCTCATACTTGGATGGCTCAGATCTACTCTATCGATCCGACTGCTCACAACGGGCACGATTCCCTATAAATACTGGCTCACATTGCCATAAATAGATACATTCTCATTCCTAGATATTACTACTCTCTTATTCCCTATACTGACTTTGGCGTCGGAGTGGCATCGCAGGTGCTCCCTTCGGGATTCATTCAACACTCCGCTCGGATTGCAAGAGACCTACCAACAGTAGTCACCGCAGCGCTGCTAGGTACTGAACGCCGTGTAATCCGTTTTGGGCTCTTAGCCCCGTTTAATCTCAAAAAAGGGAAAATCCAAAATGTACCTCGCAAGTGACAGTACTAATATATACAGAAGAAAGGAAGATCTGCAAAATAGAAATCAAAGCATTAGTATGGTGCTGCCTATAGCATCAAGGGTGAAGTATAATTTTCATTTTCTTCTTTTTGTTTTATAGAAATTTCCAAAGTTATTTACATTTTTCTGGAATTAGACAAGCCAACATACTGAAAATCACAAAACTTTTATTCAAACAACTGATATATTTTCATAATTGTAATTTTTGAATTCAAGTTCAATTGACTTTTCAAGCCGGTGCCATAGATTTATTATTTTAATATCCTTCCCAAACCCCATTATAGAATGACTCTGCACTCAAGCAGTCACGAAACCAGAGTCATTCGATCGAAATCAAACGGTCCAAATTTTTAAGTGCAGTTTTTTATTTCTATTTAAAATAAAATTCAAATTTAAAATTTGGACCGTCCGATCTTGATCGGACAGCTGTGAACCTACCAGATGCATGACTGTGCAGTCTCTCTACCGTACAGAAACCTAAATTTCAAAAGCATATATGCTTATAGGGATCAGGTTTCTGTGCAGTCAGAGACTGCACAGTCATGCATTCAGTAGGTTCAGATTCGGACGGTCTAAATTTCAAAATTGAATTTATATTAAATAAAAATAAAAATCTGCACTTAAAATTTGGACTGTCCGATTTTGATCGGATGACTCTGATTTCCTGACTACACAGTCATTCCGACCGCACCAGATCCAATTCCCTAAGAGGATGGGTGTTTATAGAATGTCATTCCAGAACTACGGAAATCCATCTTAGGACTAGTTGCTTCAACTAAGTGATGCCATTGCCAAGCCTTTAACCCACCTCCATATTTCCACATGCCAAACAAGCTACTCAAAAAAATTGATCAAAAAAAAAACAAGCTACTCACGAGTCACGAGTGTACTGTTGCCTTCGTTTCTATATCTTTTTGTAATGCGAACTTTGTTCATTTCCACATGCCAGTTACTCACTAAGCATGACATTACTAGAGTTATTTATACAATAGTAGTAGTTATGGTTTATAACTATAATTATGGGTTCATGAGTTGGTGTCCTAATACTATGGGTAAATGCTAGCGTACACTATTAATTAAATAAAATTTAACTTCTCACATATTAATTAAACCCGCCTATAACTATTAATTAAATAAATTTTAACTTCTCCCATATTATTATATATTGATAAGTTTTTTTTTAAAAAAAGAGACTTTAACTATAAAGCACCCATATGAGGCGGGAAATAACACTATATAAGGATATTTGCGTCTTGACTCGTGCGCTGCACGGGGTAAAAACTCTAGTTAATATAGAATAGTTTTTTGGTAAAATTTGTTTATTAAATTGCAACGTGAGAAAATATTGTTTAAATCGAAGGTAAGTATGAATTAAAAAAATATGTAATAAAAAAAGGTGATTGCAAACTTAAAAACAAAAATAGAGTGTGTACATATTTTTCACAAAATTATTATTTTTTCACCAAATCGGTTATTGAGGAATGAACTCTGAGAAACTGAAAGCTTAAAATATTTTTTGAACACTAAAGTACCCCAAAACATGCTGCTTAGCATCACACTTTACGTATTTTGTCATGAAATTATATATTCTTTTTCACCAAATCGGTTATTGAGACACAAACTTTGCATATTTGAATAGCTGAATTTTTTTACGAACACCAAAGCATCAAAAAACACACTACTTAGCATCGTAATTTACATATTTTGTTATGAATTTTTTTTTCACCAAATCGATCATTGCGGAACAAAATTTGCGTATTCGAACAGTTAAAAAAAATTCGATATTGAGGAATGAACTTTGAGTATTTGAACGGTAAATTTTTTTTCGAACACTGAAGTATCTCAAAACATGCTGCTTAGCATCACACTTTACGTATTTTTTCACGAAATTATATTTTTTTTCACCAAACCGGTTATGGGTTAACAACTATGGGTGACTGGTTTATCTTCTTCTCTCTGGACGTGGTCCATCTCTCTATCTCCCTATTCCCTTTTAGTTTTTTTTGTACCCCCACCATCTTCAATTATACCCCCCACGGACCCTGCAAAAAGACGAAAATACCCTTAAAATTTATACAAATTTACAAAACATTTACCATTTTTCACTTGCATCCGTTTGACCTGAAAGTTTTCTGAGAAAATCGGATTTACCATTCAGAGAGCTATATCCGTTTTAGCATCGGATTTACCATCGGATCTACATACATCCTATCTTCCTCAGATTCAGCGTAAATAGTAAGTCGGATCTAGCTATATCCGATTTTCCCATTGTATCTACCTATATACGATTTCGCATCGGAAATAGCTAGATCCGATTTTTGTTTAACAATTTGTTTGTTTTTTCCAGTTTCCAATAGGTATCGAGGGGAGTCCTCGACTCAGGTCTCGCCATCTGCTCCTAGTACACGCACCCGCCAGAGGATTGCGGGACATGCGTCTACCCGGCGTAGCCGACAGCAGCAGTCGGTGGAGGTGGAGGAGGCCCCAGACTTTCACTATGAGGAGGGTCAGCAGGGGCACCCTTTTGATGAGCATTCTATGTCCTCAGACTAGTCTATGTCTGAGGACCAGTATATGCCTGAGCAGCAGCGGTATCAGCAGCAGCAGTATCAACAGCATCACCACCGGGAGGAGCGGTACCAGGAGGAGCCCTACCATCAGCCTCAGCAGCATCAGGAGCAGCATCAGGAGCAGCCTCCTCTATTCACTGGGCTAGCATCTCATGTTTGTACCGTTATTCTGAGAGACACGGTAAGTTGAATTTATTTACATAGTCTTGTTAGTTGAATTTATTTACATAGCATTATTTTTTTATTTATTTTTAATTCAGACATATGAGCGTAAATTGAAGGTTACCAACCATGGTAACAAGGTGGGTCAGAGACTACTTGGGTATTCCCAAAACCACCAGTTGTGGGAGTATATCACAGGTTTCGGATTAGCCCCCCTCGTCTCGACCAGACATACAAAGGTGGACCATGAGCTGATGTCTGCTTTTCTTGAGAGGTGGCACTCAGAGACATCGTCATTTCACTTACCATTTGGTGAAATGACGATTACTTTGGATGATGTGTCCTGTTTGTTGCATCTACCCATTACAGGAAACTACTACAGAGCTCCACCTACTTCTGTCACCACTGATCAGGCCATCCACCTAGCACATGTTTATCTAGGAGTAACTATGGAGGAGGCGGGGCTGGAGTGTCGAGCTTCTTCTGGTCCATATTTCCGTTTTGAGTGGCTGGAGATAGTTAGTAGAGGGTCCATACAGAACGACATGCATCCTGCTGTCAGGGCCTTTATCCTTCTGATCCTAAGCTGGTCCATCTTCACTGTCAAGACCGGCGACAGGGCTGAGGCTAAGTGGCTGCTTCTACTTGAGGACGTCAGTGCAGCTGCTATTGGATCATATGCATGGGGGGCAGCAGGGCTTGCTTTCATGTATGACCAGCGAAACTACTCCTGTTTGGACCAGGTGCATCAGTTAGGAGGGTATGCGACCCTATTACAGGTAATAATTTTAGATTTATTTTTTCCGAGTTTGGTTAAATTTCTGTTAAACAGTTTTTAGCTGAACCATGTTGTTTATCTTTGCATTTCAAAGCTGGATTTTATGGTATTTTCCTCGGCTAGTGGAGAGGAGGAGTGGATTGCGGGCTGGAGCACAGTGCGGGCGTTGGAGGAAGAAGAAGACAGATGGAGTGAAGCTGGGGGTATACAGGCAGGGGATTGATGCGCTGACCTCGGATGATGTCTGTTGGCGACCGTTTGAGGAGCACCGGGGGAATAGAGACTTTGACCAGGTGTCATTATACAGGGGACACATCAGCTGGGGAGACATCACTGTTCCCTACATGCCAGATAGGTGCCTCAGACAGTTTGGGTACATGAAGGTCATCCCACGTCACCCTCTTACTGGTCGTCCGAGCCATGCAGACTGCATTTTTCGTATTGCACATTATATGCCTGTTGTGGAGGAGGTTTTGCGTACTACTTATCCTGCTGAGGAGTTGGGTCGGGTTGCTCCGGACTACTTACATTGGTATGTGAGAGCATCTATTCCTAGACTCTTACGGGTTGCATCACTACCACCACCACCAGTACAGCCAGATTTGCTCGAGATTGTGGAGGAGGAGATTCGAAGGGGGCTTCGGAGCGGAGACATTAGGATGGGTAGTCAGACATACGCTCGCCTCACGCGGTTACTGGATATGCTACCGAGGCGTGACTAGGGGGTTTTGTGGGATTGTGTGTTTGAACTATTTTTAAGAGTCTTTTTCTCACTCTATTCTCACGCCTAAGAGTCTTCACGCCTTCCGTGTTGCCTTCAGTTCAGCTTGCAATTCCTCATTTGCTGACTCAGCACTTCCTTTCATAACTACTACTCTGCACAAGCCAGCTTATTCACAGCACACAGCACAAACAATATACATCAAACACTGTCTATAAATAGAAGGCGATAAACAAGAAGAATGAGACCGGATCGGTTAAAGAGGGCTTCAAAAAATTGAAGAAATCAAAATAAAAAATGTTAGTTAGAGTAGAAAAGGGAGAATCTACCAAGTCTTCCTCAAACTAAGTTCTTCACAAAGAAGCATTGAGTATCTGATGATTGAGGTTTGTTATTCTACATGCTACTAGTAGATTCAAAAAATGTAGAAATGTAGCCTTAAATCGTTTTTTTTCTTTTTATTGAGCAAAATATACCTAATATAGTTACATGATTTTCTATGTATTAAATGAATGAAGTTTCTTTTTTTTTGTCACACAATCATCACAAAAGGAAAGTGGATAGGTATAGGAATAAGGCTAAGAAGCAGAGTCATAGAAAGGGAAAATAGAAATGGAAAAGCAAAAGATCAAAAAAAAAAATAGACTAACCAGTAACAAGTCACCCCTGTGAACCCGCAGCCACCCCTCTCCATCATCGGAAACCGCCGAGAACCACCACTCATGGTAGTCCTCTCCACTTAGCCCCCTTCTCCTTACCCCCATTCCCCTTCGGTTCTCCCTCTCTCTCTCTCTCCGTGTTTCTTTTTTTCCTTTATTTCTCTTTTTGGCTCTCAAACCCATCTCTTTCTCTCTCAAACCAACTTCTCGTACAGCAGCGCCTAACTAAGAGTTAAGGGGTTTTCATGACTCTAATTTTTCCATTATATTCTTTCTCCATTTTTTATTTCTTTTTTATCTATTTTAACAACTAGTTTAATAAAAAAGATACTCTTTTTTTTTGAAAAGAAAAGAAGATTTTTGACTCCTAGGCCATTATTATTTTGGGCTCTGCTATTTGCACACCTATTATTTCACCTAAACACTATATCTTTTCAAAAATAAGTCTTTATTATTTCATGATCCTTTTCATAAAAATATTTTTATCCCATCACACTCATTCAATCACTTGACTAACATTTAGATATTTTATGCTTATTGTGACACAAGAATATGATGGTTTCTTAAGATAAACAAAATATGATGGTTCAAATTCTTGATCATATACTATTTTAATTCAAAAAACTAATCTCCATTCAATCCCGAGAGACAAACACATCCATAAATAAAAGAAAAATTATTTTATGTGACTAGCATTAAAGTGATTCATATTTTGCTTGAAATTATCTTAATGGAGTATTTTTTTCTTAATTGTTAATATATGTTATTTGCTTAAGTTAATAAATATGATAAAATTTAGTTATGACCCATGCAACCTAACGATGTACATTATAAAAATAATTTAGCACCGTAAATCAAAACTTTGGCAAACCTTTTTCTTTTCATAATGTAAGGAGATTCAGATTACAAACGAGATACCTATTTGAACCAAATATATGTATGTCTATTGTAATTTTATTGTCTCTTTTTCTATTCTTTTTTTGTCTTTTTGGTAAGAATTCTTGTGTGGAAAATGTGCAGCCGAAGGACTATCGGGCTTTTGATGAGACTAATTTGTTTGTAATAGCGAGCATGGATGAATTGGCAAAAATGAATAGGAAGCAAGTTGGATAGATAAACCTGAAGAAGGATTGTCGCAGACTTTCTTCAGCTCATCAATGGATCGAGCATGTAAAAGCAATTGAGTAACTTCCATCGCCCTGCTATAAAACAATCGGTTCGTCAATTTATCCCCAAAAATTGAGAAACTTATAGAAAAGAAGACAACACAAAGGGTCTATTGAAAAATCAAATATTAATTTATTAAACTATCAGTTCAAGATATCAACCAAGTTTTCAACTTCTTTGAAGTGGTCTTTTTTATATTCTTTTATTGTTGTCAACTTCAAGGCTTTGGTTTAATTAATATTTGCTTTTGTTTTTTTGTTTCACATGCACAGAAAATATATACCGTGTACGGAGCGGTGTTAAAACTCTGCATCAGCTGTCTTGCCCCTCGAGGCACCTACAATGAGCGAGGGATTAGTCACTACTGTTCGTGAGGTGGATACACAGGTTTACCCAAGAAAATATATACCGTGTTTCTCGTGTATTAGTGACCAGAACAGCAAATAAAAACAAGACGGCATTACAATCTTTTTCAATTTCTATATATTCTATGTTCATGGAACTATACATCCTTTTCTAATAACGATATCATTAGTTCTGCCGAAAAACACCCTAAAGATGTAAAGATTTGAGCACAACCATGAATTCTAATACATACACTCCTCTAATAAGTGAATATGCAAAAGATGAAATCACTATCTCTATGAGAGAGTTTGAGCCACACACCCTAATATTTTCTCCACTGGTAAATCCAACAGAAAGTTAGCATTACACAAGTCATCCATGAATCTTCTATAAAACTTTTCAATGTGCATCTTCAAAGTTCAAATTGGTTGCAAATTATATGAGAAAGAAGATGCATTTTATTATTCTATAGCAACCGAGCACAATCTATACATTAGCATTTTATTCTCTTATTAATGGAATGCCTAGGATTTTGCCAAAGTAAACTCATTGTATAAAGAAGAGAACACATGAGCCGAAAGAGTTGATCATATATTATGAGGAAGCAAAGTCCAGAACCCTAATCTAAAAATAAAACTACCGAAAAAACAAAAATGTGAGGAAGCAACACAATAAAAACATCAATGAAAAGATCCTAGAATTACATTTATTAATGGTCAAGTAGTTAGGAAAGTTTGTTAGTAGTTATAATTGAGTTGTTAGTAGTTAGAGTGTGCCTATAAATAGGCTTGATCGATGTAATCACTTAGTATATAATATTCATCATTTGTATCACTTTCAATTTTTATGAATATAATACTACTTTGAAGCTTTCTCTCTTATCTTCCATGGATACCATATTATCAAGGTTCACACGCTGCATGTGGAAGAGAACAGAGAAAAAGAATACTCAACTTTTCATTGATCGTAAAATCTGTTTTGTGATGTTTACATAAGGGACACAGTTGACTTGAAACTAATCTAGTTACAACAGAATCTAGTTACAACAGAAACCAACTAAAAGACTAACTAATTTAACTAAACTAATTAATAGCATAATTAAACTACAGTAGAACAGATTAATTAGTTCTAATACTCCCCCTCAAGTTAGAGGAACAAATGTCTAAAACACCTAACTTGCTAATAAAACCAGAAAACTTTCCATGAGGGAGGGCCTTGGTAAAGATATCAGCGAGCTGCTGATGTGTGGGGAGGTGAATCAGTTTGAGAAGTCCAGAGTTGACATATTGCCTAATGAAGTGGCAATCTATGTCAATGTGCTTTGATCTTTCATTTGAAGTGGGATTTTTAGCAAGCTGGATGGCAGACTTGTTATCACACATAACTAAAATAGAGTCAACAGTGGCATGGAATGATCTGAGCAGTTGTTTTTGCCACAGTAATTCGCTGGTGAGGCTTGCAAGGGCCCTGTACTCTCCTTCAGCAGAGGACCTAGCAACTGTAGGTTGTTTTTTTGATTTCCAACAGACCAGAGAAGAAGAGCCAATATAGACACAATAACCAGTGGTGGATCTTCTGCTGATCTTGCAGTTTCCCCAGTCAGAGTCAACATAAGCAGTGATGTTGCTGCTGCTGGTTGAAGGGAACATAATGCCTTGACCAGGAGCAAACTTCAAGTATTGAAGTATATGATGTAGAGCTTGGAGGTAAGGGGTCCTTGGGGAAGCCATGAGTTGACTTAATTTGTTGATGGAAAAGGTAATATCTGGCCATGAGATGGTCAAATACATCAATCTTCTCCCAAGTAATCTTCTGAAGACAGCGGGGTCAGTAAGCAATTCACCAGATGTATCATCAAGTTGAGTGCCAGGATCCATAGGGATATTTGTTGGTTTTGATGAAGAGAAACCAGTGTCTTTAAGAAGCTCAATGGTGTACTTCTTTTGGCTCAGATGGATTCCCTCAAAAGACTTGGCAATTTCTAATCCAAGGAAGTATTGAAGAGTACCCAAGACTTTGAGTTTAAACTGCTCTTAAAGTTGATGTGTGGTTTGGTTTATTAATGCTTGAAGGGGACTAGCAATAACTATATCGTCCACATAGACAAGAAGGATGATTAGAGCTTCAGGGGTACCTTTGTAAAAGAGAGAACAATCAGCAGATCTCTGAGAGAACCCTATGGCAGTGAGAGCAACTGAAAACTTATGGAACCATTGTCTTGAGGCTTGTCTCAAGCCATATAGAGACTTGTGGAACTTGCACACCTTTTTCTCCCCCTTACTTGGATGGCCTAAAGGAAGGTCCATATACACCTCTTCAAATAAGTCTCCATTAAGAAAGGCATTATTTATGTCAAGTTGGGACAAATGCCATTTTCTTTAAGCTGCTATAGCAAGTAAAACACGAACAATAGTTAATTTTGCCACGGGAGAGAAGGTATCAGTGAAGTCTATGCCCAACTGTTGGGTATAGCCTTTGGCTACCAACCGTGCTTTGTGTCTTTCAATGGTTCCATTAGACTTGAATTTAGTTTTGTAGAGCCACCTCCAACCAATTGTTTGTTTGCCAACAGGGAGGGGGACTATGGACCAGGTATGGTTGTCCTCAAGGGCACGTACTTCATCATTCATGGTAGCTCTCCACTCAGGGTATTTGACTTCCTGGTGGTAGAATTGAGGCTCATAATGGAGATTGACATTTAAAACAAAGGACTGATACTGTGGAGATAATTTGGAGTAATCAACAAATGATGAAATGGGATACGTGACCTGAGTAGTGTAATTTTCAAGGTATGGAGGTGGATTATGAGGTCTGGTGGACTTTCTTGGGGCAGTGACAGTGGTGTTGGGTTGATTGGCAACAGTAGCAGTGTCATTGGGAGGGTTACCAATGGTGGCAGGTTGTTCAGTGGTATTTCCTGGGTGGTCAGTATCAGTAGTAGTGGGAGGAATCTGAGGTGTTTGGGGTTGGCCATGTGAATCAGTAGGATCATCATCTCTCAAGGGTATGTGTTTAGTTAAAACAATAGTTTCAAAGGGATCAGATATTGTATTTGAAGGGCAGAGTTGTGAAAGGGGAATTGATCCTCAAAAAACTGGACATCTCTGGAAATTATGAACTTATTAGTGGAAATGTCAAAGAGTTTGTACCGTTTGTATCCTAGAGGGTAACCCATGAAGATGGTGGAGATGGCTCTAGGAGAAAATTTGTTTCTTTGGTGAAGAGGAACAGTAGCATAGGCCAAGCAGCCAAATACCCTAAAGTGGTCATAGGGAGGTAATTTGTTGTAGAGGAGCTCATATGGAGATTTGTCTTTCAAGGTTGAGGGTGGGAACTCTATTAATTAGGAACACAGCAGTGGTGATACATTCCCCCCAGAACTGAAGAGGGACCTTGGACTGAAAGAGGAGAGATCTGGCCACATTCAGGAGATGTTGATGCTTTCTCTCCACAACAGAATTCTGCTCTGGTCTATACGGGCAAATGAACTGGTGCAGGGTGCCTTGCTCAAGGAAAAAATCAATGAGCTTGAGCTCCTTAGCATTATCAGACCTGAGTTGCTTAATATTGCTGCCAAAGTTAGTTTTTACCATAGCAAAGAAACCTTTAATGAGAGTAGGTGTCTCAGATTTAGTTTGCATAAGATACAACCATGTAAATCTAGTGAAATCATCTACTATTGTGAGAAAATAATTCTTACCATCATGTGTAGGATTGTGATATGGCCCCCAAGTGTCCACATGGACAAGGTCAAAAGGCTTATCAGAGTAATGGTTGTTAGAAAGAAAAGATAAGCGTCTAAATTTTGAAAGAGGGCAAATTAAACAATGATTTGAATCATGAGACTTACATTACAAAGAGATTTTATTACTAAAAATTTTCAGAACCTTGTCTGATACATGGCCAAGTCTAGAATGCCACAAATTGTGGTCTAGATTCCTATTAGAAACAACGTTAGAAGTGATAGGTGATGAACAATTGTGACTAAAAACAAGGGACACTAAAGTAGTGCTATTACAAGGGGTGAGTGTGTGTTCAGAGTACGAAAGGAACAATTCTTTATGAAGATCACCTCTGCCAATCCTCTTGAGGGATTGAGTGTACTGGAAAACAACATATGTATCCTCAAAATGCACACTAATATGAGAACTTGGAGTAATTTTGGGTACAGAAATCAAATTCACATGGAATGTAGGTATATAAAGAACATTGCGCAATTCAAGATTGGAAGTGATTCTAACAGTGCCAGTGCTTAGGACTTGAACTCGAGTGTTATTGGGCAACAAAACAAACTTCTTATGCAAGGGTTTGTAATTGTAAAGGAATTTAAAGAAATGAGTGATGTGCACCGTAGCACCAGAGTCCACTATCCAAGTATTTAGGGCTTGAAATGTAGAGTACAAGGTAGAAAAATACATACCAATGGATTCAATACCTGTATTGTCTGTTTGATCGGAAGAAGCAGTAGGTAGTTGGGCCATTTGAGCTTGAAGCATGGCCAAGACTTGTTGACACTGCTGTGGTGACCAAGGTTGATGTTGATCAGAGGAGCCTGACTCAAGAACGTTGTTCACCGGGGCAGGGGGATGCACTGCTGGAGTTTCTCTTCTTGAAATTGGGAGGGAAACCATGAAGCTTGAAGCATTTTTCTTTGGTGTGGCCATGAATGTTGCAATGCAAGCAGAAAGGACAATCTTTCCTGGGATTGCGGTTCTTGAGAGTGACTTGAGGCACCGCACAAGAAATTTCAGACACTTGTGCAGATTGAGTGCCAATGGATTGCTGAGTCTCATCTTGAAGAAGGAGCGAGAATGTTTCGGCAATGTCCGGAATGGGTTTCATCAACAAAATCTGACCACGGGCATGATTGAACCCCTCATTCAACCCCATCAAGAAATCCATAACGTGTTCTTCCTTGACAGATTGAAGGAGGGGTTCAACGCCGTTGCAAACGCATTTGTGAACCGCCTTGAGTTCACCCAATTCGACCCAAATCGCCTTGAATCGAGAGAAATAGACACTGAGGGATTCGTTACCTTGCACGCAATTGAGAAGATTTTTCCTCAATTGGAAGATTCGTGGTGTAACACCCCAATTTTTGCACATTGGAAATATTTTAATATGTGCTTGTTTTATGACCTATTTTGAATTTATGTGATTAAATTATTTTGTGTTTGAGTTATTAAAATTGGTTGAAATCACATTTAAATGCATTTTTATATGGTACTGGTAATATATGATTGTTATTATATCTTTATAGTATTTTTATAAACATTATAATTATAGATGTCATGTGTTTTAAAATTGTTTTAAACTATTGAGGTGTTAAAATAAAAGTTGTAGTGATATTGGGTTTCAAGATGAATTAAAAAGAATTTTGGGCTTTCTTATATGCATACAGTCCCATTTTTCTACTAGTTGCACCCCCTTTTTCCTTGAGTCACGATTTCAATCTGCTACCATTGTTCCTATGCATTTCTAGTAGGTATTTCTTATTCAGAACACAATTTATTATATATAAATTTAATATTTTTGGTATATGATTTTCGACTGTCGTTATTGTTGTTGATACATAACCGTACGCGTTCAAGTCGAAGATTGTCGTCCTGCTGGAAATAAATCATCCTTGAGAGTTCGCAATTTTTCTCCGTCGATTCGCTATCGAAATACCCTTCGATATCAGGTACGGGGGGAAAGGGTTTCTATTCTATATGGGGAATAGGGGATAGGACTATAATGTATTGATTATCGCCATTCATATTTGTTTGTATTTATTCATTGGTTAGTTATTATCCATTCGATTTATTCAATTTGGATGACCGTAAATAATTGGATGACTGTAAATATTATGGATGACTGTAAATTATTTGTATCTGGATAACTGTAAATAATACAAATAATATGCTGAGTTTAATTAATGATTCTAATGTGAGTAGTAGTCAATAATATGTTGAATGGTGTTTATTGAATTGCAAGTGATGAACATAGGATTTGTGAGCGTACAACTCGTATGTATTATGATACTAATAAGTAAATTGGATTGACTGTGAAGGTGAAGTTAGTGTAGGAACGAAAGAAGCATAAGGATTAAGTCTAGAATTAATCTTGGCAAATAAGAGTAAATGGTGAACTATGATTATAAGACTAATGAAGAGCTTTGAGGACACAACTAGTTAGTTAGTAATTTCATTGTAGCAATAGAAACATGGAGACTGATATTGAGAATGATTATTAGTGATAGGGTAGCATGTCGAATCGGTCGTAAATCACGAGTGACATAAGACAATAGAAGGTTTTAATAGAAAGTTTTAATAGATTAACGAAGCTAAGTAAGTTATGAACGATCGATAATGACCCTTCCTAAGCTAGTTTCAGGTAACCTTGACCATGGATGATGATTGAGACAATAAGAGTCATAGGAGCCTTAGGAAATATCAAATAACAGGTGGAGTTGGAATTATATGCATTGAATCAAAAAGACTACATATGAATATAACGATGACGTTATTATATAGAATTAGCGGGGACTTGGGTAATAGTTATGACCAGAGATGATGACTATAGTGACCCCCTAGTTGTATGGTGATACCCGAGATGATGATTAAATGACCCCTAGTTGTTGATGATACCCTCGGACTTAGGAGTTCTTAGGTAAGTTGATGATGATGTTTAAGGAACCGTGTCGCAGTATGGGCAAGGACTCGCCGCAGTATGGGCGAGCCGTACCTTAGTAATTTAAATTGTAGGAGGAACCTTGTCGCAGTATGGGCAAGGACTCGTCGCAGCATGGGCGAGCCGTACCTCAAATGATGGTGATGATGATAGGTATTGTTGTTGGCATCGTCGTTCTCGTTATCGTTGTTGTTGTCGTTGTCGCTGTTCGATATCGCGTCTGATTAGGTCCATTGTGTGTCCATCTTGTTGTTGTTGTGGTCGTCGTCGTCGTTGTTGTTGTTGTTAGTAGGGCATTATCGGGCAAGGTATCTCGGTCCTCATAGTCCTATCTTGGGTGTTCTTCAGGGCATTATCGGGCAAGGTATCCCGTTCGGGCTATTCTGGTCCTGTTGTTTTCTTGTAGGGCATTATCGGGCAAGGTATCCCGGTCCTATTGTTGTTTGTCGTAGGGCGTTATCGGGCAAGGTATCCCGGTCATATTGTTGTTGTTCGTCATAGGGCATTATCGGGCAAGGTATCCCGTTCGGGCAAGGTATCTCGGTCCTATTGTTATTGTTGTTGTTGATGATTAATCGAGCATACACGTTATGTTTGTCGTATATACTGTAGTGATTTTAACGGTGTGATGTGACCCCTCACTTTTTACGTACGAGCCTTTTGTGGCTTCACTTTGTGACATCTTGCTATATGAACATGTTGGGTTGGTGTGACTGTTTGATATTGATTTGATGGATTGTGGTTGCCTTTGCTGTTTTAGTTTCGGTCTTATATTCCTTATATGGTTTGGACGCACTTTCTCACCCGTGCACCACCTTTTTAGATTTGAATTCCAGGTGTTGTTGGAGTAGACTTCTACGATCGTGTAGCGGTGGAGATCTGATCACTGCGGATCACCCAGCAACTTTCAGAATGATACTTCACGTTAATGATACTTTGTGCTTTATTTAATTGGTTAAAGGCTTATTGCTCTGATCACGTGACATCGGGATTTGGGGTTGTATTTTCAATATTATATTTCAAGTCATTTTATTATTGTATTAACAGAAATGTTTTATCGCCTTATTCTTTAATATTATTATGATCATTTATATATGATTTATAGGGTTGGACGACATCTTTTACTTGCGAAAGGTATTTCGAAAATGAATTGCGAATATTATTTTGAAAAACAAATTTACTCGTTTTTCGTACTTTTTCACTTATAAATACTTTCGGGGTAAAGGGTGTCACACGTGGACCATTCTTGATGTTGAATCATTTTTCGAGGTCGTCCCAAATCAAGGTTGCATAGGTAGAATAGATGACGTTGGCGCTTATTTCTTTCGTGAGAGAATTTAAGATCCATGAGGCGATGATGCTGTCGTTACAGTTCCATAGGCAGAGCTTTGCAGCGTCAGATTCATCGGGTTTCTTGAGGGTACCGTCGATGAACCCTAATTTGTTGCGGCCATCAAGGGCAGGCATCATGGAGCGGCGCCAGGAGAGATAATTGGTGCCATCGAGGGGTTTGGAGACGAGAACTAACCCCGGATTGTCAGTGTGGTGAATGAAAAAAGGATCGGAAGTGTCTGTCGTCGTAGTCATCGAAATCGAGAGGGAGAAGACGGAGAACACAGAAGAAGAAGAAGATGATGATTAGAGCGCGGAAACTTCTGATACCATATCAAGGTTCACACACTGCATGTGGAAGAGAACAGAGAAAAGGAATACTCAACTTTTCATTGATCGTAAAATCTGTTTTGTGATGTTTACATAAGGGAACTTATACATAGTTGACTTAAAACTAATCTAGTTACAACAGAAACCAACTAAAAGACTAACTAGCTAATCTAATTAATAGCATAATTAAACTACAGTAAAATAGATTAATTAGTTCTAATACATATTATTCAATATGGTATCAGAGCAAACATGATATCCACCTTGAACCTAATTTCGCTGCAGGTTCTTTATTCATTTTATGAATTCTCTTTTTCATTTCATTCATTTCCTTTCCAAATTTTTTTCTTCTTCCGTTTGCATCCTTTTTCTTTTTCTGTTTCTTGTTCGGTTCATCTTCTCTTGACTGTTTTCTCCTTCTTCACATATCGCCATTCAGTTTGCGACTCTATTTGCAATACCTAATTCTGAGTTGCACTCTTCGATTTCCAATTGCAATTCTTTGGTTATATTTGATTGCGGTTCTTGAAATCTTTTTCTCTGTTCTTTGAATCGGTTATGATTCTATCGTCCACATTTCAATCAGAATCGCGTTTTTCTCCTTCCTCTCGCTTCTTTGAGAGTTTCTGTTTCTGCAACTTGCTTTCGTTTGTTCCGTTTCTGATTCGTTTGACACAAATTGTTTGTCGTGTTGAACCAAGGTCAAACACTTTTTGTTTTGTATGATAACAAATTACAATCTGTCTACTAATGGTTACAGTTGAACAAGAGTATAGGATATGAATCAAAGGGATATCTTCATGAATTAAAAAGCAGGATATCTTAAAGTATAGCGGCTTGGAGGAGAAGCTACTCTGGCATTCAAGACCTATGTGTTAATTTTCTTTTGATTGGACACCGTGTAAGATCCTATCACTTCTGTTCTATAACTTTTGTAGTTGAGAGATGATTTTTTAAAATATAACTGTTGTGTTAGAATCTTGAAAAAAATCTTTTATATAAAAGCCTAATAGGTAGGCACGTAGCATGAGAAAATGGTTTTTGCAAAGTTAAGAAGAAAATCGATTTTAAGGTCCTTTTATAAAGCTAGAAATCAATTTCTAGCTTCCTTGTTTAAAGTAAGAAATCGATTTCCCTCCTTCTTTTAAGGCTAGGAATCGATTTCTCACTTCCTTGTGTAAAACTATAATCGATTCCTCACTCCTAAAGGAAAATCGATTCCTCACCTGTGTCCCACAGGCAAGAAATTGATTCTCCTCTTGCTATTGTGAAGCACAAAAATCAATTGCCTCCTTATTTTAACAAGCCAATAATCGATTTTCAACTTCCTATTTCTCAAGAAATGAATCGATTTCCATACACTCCTTTTTAAGCAAATAATCGATTCCCTTCTTATTTCAACAATCACATTTTGACTAAATAAAGTGATTTAAATTCCATTTGTTTCAAGCAAGGAATCGATTCACTACTCACCTTTTTTACGTGAAAAATTGTTCCAACGGTCATATTTCTACAAAACCCTATAAATAGGCACTTAGGGTTTTTCACGTAAGTGAGTATATGACGCACAACTCAAAAATCAAAGAAAAGAACTCTCACCGTCATATTATTTCTTCAAGTTCTTCATCGTTAAATCCAAATCACTCATCTCTCTCAGCTACTATACTGTTATACTGCTTGAGTGATTGGATCATAGTTTTTCAGTTGTATTCATCTATTACTTGGTTGTTGTGAAATCCTGGGAAGTGTTCTTGGGTAATTCAATCGGGGAGATTGAGTTGTTAGCGAAATCCTTAGCGGGGAGCTTGGGTTCTCAATTTGGGGAAAATTGAGATTGGTGTGGTAGCTATAGGGAAGTTTCTTGCTTGTAAGATGTTGAAGAATTTCTTCTCATATAGTGGTTGTTATCAAGTCCAAAGGTTGCAAAGCCGGAGGCCGAGGACGTAGGGCTTTTATCCCGAACCTCGTAAAAATTACGGTGTATCTCTTTCCCTTCTCTTTACTTTGTTTTTCGTTTATATTTGTTTATCGTTATATTTGATAATGGTGTGGTTAGCTTTCAATATCACTGTAACTGGTTCTGTCATAGTTATAGCTTGCTTAGGTATTGCATATAGTTTAAATCCTATTTTCCGCATTTGAATTAAACGTGCTTCGTTAATTTTTTGAAAATTAAAAAGATTTCAATTTTAGCGTATAACCTTATTCACCCCCCCCCCCTCTAAGGTTATCATATAGTCCAACATGTCATTCCTGTATCGTCAATCGTCATTTCCGTTTGCGATTCTTGCAGTTTAGTTTTGCGATCTCGCTTCATTGTCCTCCTTTCATTTTGGTTTCCGATGATTGTGATCTGAAGCGGGGTTCCAATTTCATTTTGGATCGAGTTTCAATTTCGTTTTCGTTCCTAAATTAGACTTCTAAAATTTTGGCTTTTGCCGTTTGTGTTGGAGGATTTGTGATCTCTGATCTATTGTTGTGCATTTTTCTTTACCAAACAACATTCAAGTTGTTTGCTTAAATGCCTCAAAGAGGAATAGTACTGCTGTGGGGTCCAGTCATTGCCACATAGCCAACATATTGGAAGGTTTCATGTGATGACAAGTAGCAAGGTTCATGGTGTACACTTGGTGTGGTGCATGCATTGCAAGAGACACTTGGTGGTTTGCATAGAAGGTAAAGGACAAGTGTCTTCTTGCATGTAAGACCATGAGCAAGCATTCTCAACATACCACAAGAGAAACACAAGAAGAAGCAAGAGAGAAAGAGAGCCTTGCTCAAGAGAGAAGAGTGATCCTCATAGAGAGTTTCTTTGTGAGAGAAATAGTGAGCCAATTTGTGAGAGTGTTCCTTACAAATTGAGAGATACATTGTAGTGAGATCCACCTAAGGGTGAAGTTGTTGTATTCCCATTATCATTATAGTGGAAGTTTAAGAGGCCTACGGGTCCCGTGGTTTTTCCTTTCTCACATTGAGAATGGTTTCCACGCTAAAATTCTGTGTCATTACGCTTATTTTTTCACATTTCCGCTAGTGCCTATTTTGAGTCTCACAAAGGAGGAAAATTATGGAGGCCATTTCCCAACAGTGGTATTAGAGCTCGGCTGAGCTCTGGGATACTGCGGTGTTGTACTCATAAGAAAGTTCTTAGTATGCTCTGTGGTTGCAACATTGTTTGATCTTCCACATCAGAAAAGAACTATTATTGTTGGAATCAAAACGTGGTATTGCGAAAGTGTCTTGGTAAGTTCTGGCTAAGGAAAGACTTGGTATTTAAGTGTGTCAATATTGTCCCACCTCTCTTTCTTGGGAACTTCCTAGTTGCACTATTCACAAACTACGGTGACTATTCCAGTGTACAACACTATTCAAAAAAAATCTCCTAGTTGGAGGAACTACTTTCCCGTGTTCTCAAGATGGAGGCTCTATCAGTCATGATGGAGATATGTTCAAGCTTACTGCTGACAATTATACCTATTGGAAGACGATGATGGAAGACCACTTATATTGCAAATATTTGCATGAGCCAATCTCCCAAAAGGATAAGCCAAAGGAGAAGGAAGAAAAAGTGTGGGAGCTCCAAAATCGGAAGGCAGTAGCCATGACCAGAAAATACATAGACAGGAGTCTGTTCGAGCATGTGTCAACTTATACCAATGTGTATGATTTGTGGACGAAACTTGAATCCTTGATTCAAAAGAAGACGCTGAGGAACAAAGCCCACCTTGTCAGACGGCTGGTGAAGTTGGAGTACTCAGACGGCCAAAACATGATCGAGCATCTGAATACCTTCAAAGGTATTGTGAATCAACTGACGAATGCTGACATGAAGATAGATGATGAGTTGCAAACTCTTCTACTCCTAAGTTCTCTACCTGAGAGTTGGGACACTCTAGTCATCACTCTTAGTAACTCTACTCCAGACGGAAAACTTGTCATGGATTCTGTTACAGATTCCTTGCTAAATGAAGAGTCGAGACGAAGAGAAAGAGGCTTTAACAACTAGTTTGAAGCCAATGTTGTTGATAATAGAGGAATGAGTAAGAATCGTGAAAGGGGTGGTCGTGGGAGATCACAAGCTAGATCCAAGTCTCGCACAAAACTAACTTGTTATTATTGTGGCAAACTAGGCCACAGAAGACCTGAGTGCAGATTCTTGAAGAGAGATCAACAGGCTGGCACAGTCCATCCTGATCTGATTAACCCAAAGAAGAATAAGGAAGATGGAACTACAACTGCAGTAGCCTCGAATGACGAGAATATTTTCTTTATTGGAGAAGACAATTATCTAAATGTTGCCTTCGATGACTGCACTTGGATAGTTGACACAGGAGCATCTTTCCACGTTACACCTCATGAAGAATTATTCTCATCATACCAAAGAGGAGACTTTGGTACGGTGAAGATGGGCAACCATGTTACAAGCAAGATTGTTGGTATTGGTGAAGTGACTCTGATCACAGAGAATGGCAATAAGCTCGTGCTGAAGGAAGTAAGACATGCTCCAGAAATGCGTCTAAATCTTATCTCAGCAGGAAAGTTAGATGATTTGGGGATGACAATCCAGTTCGGTGGTGGTAGATGGAAGCTTAGCAAAGGAAGCATGACGGTTGCTCGTGGCAAAAAGGAAGGCTCCTTGTACATCATGCAAGGAAAGATAAACAAGGGGGAGACTAATGTTTCTCAAGACGCAACTAAAGATTTGTGGCACAAACGACTTGGCCACATGAGCGGGAAAGGTTTAGAGATTCTTGCTAAAGACCATATTTCAAATATCAAGGGACAGCCACTTGAATCCTGTGAAGACTGTTTAGCAGGCAAACAACACAGAGTATCCTTTCAAATATCAGATGATGCAAGAAGACGGAAGCAAATCCTAGATCTTGTTCATTCAGATGTTTGCTCCACATCTGAAAGGTCCCTTGGTGGCGCACAATACTTTGTTACCTTCATTGACGATCACTCCAGAAAGGTGTGGGTGTATCCAATGAAGAAGAAAGATCAAGTTCTACAAGCTTTCAAGGAGTTCCATGCCTCTGTAGAACGAGCATCTGGAAGAAAGTTGAAATGCTTAAGAAGTGACAATGGAGGTGAATACCTAGGCCCGTTTGAAGCATATTGTAAAGCTCATGGGATAAGACATGAGAAGACACCTCTGAAGACTCCCCAGATGAATGGAATAGCTGAAAGGATGAATAGAACGATTGTAGAGAAAGTCAGAAGCATGCTTTCTCATGCAAAACTTCCCAAATCATTTTGGGGTGAAGTAGTGAGAACGGAAGTTGATTTGATAAACTTGTCTCCTTCAAGACCGCTAAATGGAGAGATACCAGGTGAAGTATGGTATGGAAAGAAAGTCTCCTATGGTCAATTGAGAGTATTTGGGTGTAGGGCATTTGTCCACATTCCTAAAGATGAAAGAGCAAAACTCGATGCTAAGACGAAGGAGTGCATATACCTTGGTTCACCAAGAGATGATCTTGGCTTTAGATTATGGGATCCTGCAAACAAGAAGATTGTTCGAAGCAGAGATGTGGTATTCTATGAAGATCAGACAATCCAATATATTCAATCTAAGAAGCCAAAAACCATTGTGGTACACAACTCAGGGGGAGAGATTCCTCAAAATGATATTGAACCTGATCAGATAGCACAATCCCATCAAATGGAGTAACCTGATCAAACAGAACAAGGTCAGGGAATACATGGAGAGAAAATGATAGAGACTGATCAGATAGAACAAGAACCTCAAGTGAGAAGATCCATGCGAGTTAGACAACCATCAAGAAAATATTCCTCAAATGAGTATGTCACTCTCACTAATGAAGGAGAACCTCAAAGCTTCATGGAAGCCATTGAGACGGATGTCAAGGACAAATGGATGCAAGCCATGCAAGAAGAATTACAGTCACTGAATGATAACCAGACGTATGACTTGGTGAAATTATCAAAGGGAAGAAGGGCGTTGAAAAACAAGTGGGTATTCAAACTCAAGTATGAAGAGAACAACCCAAACCCGAGATACAAAGCACGAATTGTCGTGAAGGGGTGCCATCAGAAGAAAGGCATAGACTTTGAAGAGATATTCTCACCAGTGGTGAAGATGACATCCATAAGAGCAATCTTTGGTCTAGCTGCAACACTAGATTTGGAGATAGAGCAACTTGATGTTAAAACAGCATGGAGCAACCCGAAGGATTTGTAGAACCAGGCAAAGAACACCTTGTGTGTCGCTTGAAGAAAAGTCAATACGGGTTGAAGCAAGCTCCTAGGCAATGGTACAAGAAGTTTGATCTCTTCATGACCCAACATAAATTTGAAAACACGTCCGCAGACAACTATGTGTTTGTGAAGAAATATGAGAATGGTGAATCCATCATACTTTTGTTGTATGTTGATGACATGCTCATTGTTGGGAAAGACAAGACAAAGATAGCTGCTCTCAAGAAGGCATTGAGCAAATCTTTCGCCATGAAAGATTTGGGTGCAGTAAAGAAGATTCTTCGAATGAAGATCATTTGAGATTGTCCTAAAAGAATGTTGTGGATGTCACGAGAAGATTATATCAAGAAAGTCCTCGAGAGGTTCAACATGCATAATGCTAAACCTGTGCATGTCCCACTACCTAGTCATCTGAAACTCAGTAAGACACAATGTCCAAGCAATGAAGAAGAAAAAGAAGAAATGAGCAAGGTGCCCTATTCTTTAGCTATGGGTAGCCTTATGTACGCAATGGTTTGCACAAGACCAGACATTGCTTATGATGTTGGAGTTGTGAGTAGATTCCTATCAAATCCAGGAAAGGAGCATTGGAATGCTGTAAAATGGATACTGAGGTATCTAAGGGAAACTGCCAAACAATGCTTATGCTTTGGCAATGGAAATAAATTACTCATTGGGTATGTAGATTCAGATTTGGCAGGAGATATAGATTCAACAAAATCTACTTCCGGATATTTGATTACTTTTGCAGGGGGAGCTGTCTCATGGCAATCAAGATTACAAAAGTGCATTGCCTTGAGCACCACAAAAGCTTAATACATCGCAATCACAGAAGGTTGCAAGGAGATCCTGTGGATGAAGAAGTTCCTGCAAGAGTTAGGCCAGAATCAAGAAAGCTATGTTCTCTATTGCGACAATCAGAGCGCAATTCATCTCAGCAAGAACTCGACATACCATTCCAGATCGAAACACATTGATGTGAGGTATCACTGGATTCGTGATGTGTTGGAGAGTAAACTGTTGAAAGTAGAGAAAATTCACACCAATGAGAATGGGGTAGACATGATGACAAAAGCTCTACCCAGAGAGAAGATGGAGTTTTGCAAAGAAGCTGTTGGATTGGCAGCAACCCCAAACTAATCAAGGCCATTCCCCTATGGCTGGAGGGGGAGCAATGTGGGGTCCAGCCATTGCCACATGGCCAACATATTGGAAGGTTGCATGTGATGACACGTAGCAAGGTGCATGGTGTACACTTGGTGTGGTGCGTGCATTGCATGAGACACTTGGTGGTTTGCATGGAAGGTAAAGGACAAGTGTCTTCTTGAATGTAAGACACTTTGGCTTGCCTCTCCTATAAATAGGACCATGAGCAAGCATTCTCAACACACCACAAGAGAAACACAAGAAGAAGCCAGAGAGAAAGAGAGCCTTGCTCAAGAGAGAAGAGTGATCCTCATAGAGAGTTTCTTTGTGAGAGAAATAGTGAGCCAATTTGTGAGGGTTCCTTACAAATTGAGAGATACATTGTAGTGAGATCCACCTAAGGGTGAAGTTGTTGTATTCCCATTATCATTATAGTGGAAGTTTAAGAGGCCTACGGGTCCCGTGGTTTTTCCTTTCTCACATTGAGAAGGTTTTCCACGCTAAAATTTTGTGTCATTACGCTTATTTTTCACGTTTCCGCTAGTGCCTATTTTGAGTCTCAAGGAGGAGGGAAATTATGGAGGTCATTTCCCAACAACTGTCAGAGCATAATCTATGATGTGTAATGTGCTTCAGAGCAGGTAAATCAGCAAACCACCTTTTCTGCTGCTCTTTCACGAAGGGAATATGGGTGAACATATTCTTTTGGTTGGGAATTCCATCTTTGTAGTGTGTGGAGCCTACTAATCACTTTTTACAGTTTGGACTGAGTCAGAAAGGAAGGAAGCGGAAGGAACAAAACATCTCATTTGGATGGCAACAATATGGGGAATTTGGCACTCAAGGAACAGGATAATCTTTGAAGGGTTGTTGCAAACTTGCGCATGACTGTCGATCACATTAAATTTCTCTCTTGGGGTGGTTTATTCCCAGGAGGGGTAGGAAGTCTAAACACAATTTTGCTAACTAGTTAAATTGCCTCATGGGCTGCATTGAATCGGTTTTAAACGTGCACGGAAGTGGCTAGACATGGCAATATGATGGTAATGAAACAAATGGGAACAGTTTGTAGGCACGCAATGGGAGTGCACAATAGGCACATGAAGCTTAAATAACAACAAAGCATCTTGTTGTTGTGTTATCGGTTAGCGCTACCTAGCCTCTTACTTTATGTACGTGTAGACAGTTGCTTTCAGAAGCAGGGTTTTATGCCTCCTTTCTTTCTAAAGCACGAGAGATTGACGAGGGAAAGACCGTGGGCCCAATTTCTTTAGAAGGATTTTCTTTTTGTTGTTTTGTTGGATGGTGTACTTTTCTTGTTACTTTTGAAGGTACTCTCTTTCCTCCCCAAGTTTTTTTCTCATATGGCTTTGGCCACGAGAAGTTTTAACAAGCCCCCTACCCCTTGTACTCACTTAATACATTTTGGCTTATCTAAAGGGGAGAGAGGGGGTTTATATTTTATTGGCTTAATTACACATTGGTCCTCCTATTATGACTCACTAACGATTTTAGTCTCCAAACTTTTTTCACGAATTTAGTCTGATATTTTTTTCAATTTCTAAAATCATTGCCCTTCCCTAATTTGGTCAAACACTTAGCTGGCTTGTCACTCACTAATCCTACATGAAATGGCGCATTGTACTGCCATGTTGGATTTTAGAATAAAATAATTTCTTTTTTTGTTAAATCAACTTTATATTTAAGAAAACAAACCACTTGTCATTTTACTAAAACACCCATAACTTAAAAAAAAAAATCAAAACATCAAATGAAAGGTAATTTTGTAACTCAAAAAAAATAACAATCTTTTTGAAAAAGTGAGGAGAGAGGAGAGAGAGAGGGAGAGAGAGAGAGAATGTCGTCAGAAAAGCAAAGAAAAAGTAAAAGTGACGAGAGAGAGAGAGAGAGAGAGAGAGAGAGAGAGAGAGAGAGAGAGAGAGAGAGAGAGAGAGAGAGAGAGAGAGAGAGAGAGAGAGAGAGAGAGAGAGAGAGAGAGGGAGGTGTGTGCAAGAAGAAGGGAGATATAAATCTATTATTTATCTTTTAACTACTAGCATTTCAAACTAAATTTTTAGTCTCTTAGAAAAAAGACAAGAAGACTTAATGACTATTAGAAAATGATGACAAATAACTATCGCTGATATTAAAAAAAACACAGGATAACTATTTGTCATTGATAATTATAATTTTTAAAGACTACTACAAACCTACTTTCTATCTTCTACTCTCTATTATAATCTACCAAAACTAACCAATTTAACTACTAACAAAAATTCCAAAATAACTTTTTTTAGCCTCTTAAAAAACAATAAGACTCAATGACTATTCCTTGATAATTATAATTAAGGTTTAAATAGGTATTACCCCCTGCAAATATAGCCATTATCCAGTTACCCCCTGAAAAAAAAAACATTTAAAACAAACCTTGCAAAATGTAAAGTTATCCAGTTACCCCCCTGCCGTTAAATTTTCTGTTAAAATATGTAAAATGTCACATATCCAGTTACCCCCTGCCACGTGTCACCTTATTATTGGGCCTCTCTGACATGTGGCACTGACATGCCACGTCAGCTCCTATGTCACCACAGCCACGTGTCACTGACATGTGCCACGTCAGCAGCCCATGGATGGCTGCCACGTGGCACTAGTTATTACACTCAAAAATAAATGTTTTTATGACCCACAAGGGTGTTGAACTCACGACCTCTTACTCACACACACACCTCCTAACCACTAAGCCAAATTATTATTTGTGATTATTATCTCACCTACAAATATATATTACATTATTGATACTTAATTTTAAAAAAAAATATCATCGTTCATCATCTTCGGTTATTGGGTTCATCATCTTCATCAGTTCCTCTCTTAGAAACCCAGAAATTGATCTTCCTCGTTCATCTTCATCAAACCCAGATTTCATCAAACCCAGTCTTCTTCGTTCCTCTTCTCACAGTTTCGCTAAAAACAAAAATGAGTGAGCAGAAAAAAAAAAGGAAGACAAATTCAGAACTAAAATGTTACAAAAAAAAAATCATAATCATGAATCTGGAAATTCAATTTTCCTTCAAGTGTTTAGTGATTGTCTCAAACCGCGAATTTGATCAATCCAGCGATCCTCAGGAACTTGTGAAGCCCATTGAGGAACCTCTCCAGCGAAGGACACGCCGCGCATCGCTTCCATCACCCTCGTCGTGTTCTCCGCCGTAAGCGGCACGTTCCTCCGGTTATCGTCTTCCCTCAACGCTCTCCGAAACTGCTGTTCAAATTCTTCTATGCTCCTCTCCTCGTCTTCCTCTTCCCCCTCATCGCTACTCTTCTGCTCTACACCGTCGTTCAGATCCAGCGACGAGATCTCGTTCTCCGTTGCGCTGTGCACACTATACCCGTTCGGAAGTTGCTGTGACTTAACAAACAAAAACAATTCAAAAGGAAAAAGAAAAGAGAGAATCAATTAACTGAAGCATTTAATAGTTTTTTCATTGAAAATTAAAGAGAAAAATATACCTTCGATAAAATCACTGGCCGCACCATTCATTGCTTGAACTTTAGAGTGTAGAATGAAGAGGATGAACAAAGAACATAAAGAAAGAAATCTGGGTTTGATATTTTTTGGGTTTAAAATGGTTCTTAATGAATAAGAACTTTTTATGATATTTTTTGGCAACTTCCTGTGAACCCAGTAACTGATGATGATGATGATGATGATGATGATGATGATGATGATGATGATGATGATGATGATGATGATGATGATGATGATGATGATGATGATGATGATGATGATGATGATGATGATGATGATGATGATGATGATGATGATGATGATGATGATGAACGATGATATTTTTTTTTGAAATTAAGTATCAATGATGTAATATATATTTGTAGGTGAGATAATAATCACAAATAATAATTTAGCTCAGTGGTTAGAAGGTGTGTGTGAGTAAGAGGACACGAGTTCAACACCCTTGGTGGCCACAAAAACATTTATTTTTGAGTGTAATAACTTGTGCCACGTGGCAGCCATCCATTGGCTGCTGACGTGGCACGTGGCACGTGTCAGTGACACGTGGCAGTGGTGACATAGGAGCTGACGTGGCATGTCAGTGCCACGTGTCACAGAGGCCCAATAATAAGGTGACACGTGGCAGGGGGTAACTGGATATGTGATATTTTACATATTTTAACAGAAAATTTAACGGTAGGGGGGTAACTTGATAACTTTACATTTTGCAAGGTTTGTTTTAAATGTTTTTTTTTGCAGGGGGTAACCGGATAATAGCTATATTTGCAGGGGGTAATAACTATTTAAACCTTATAATTAATTTTCCGACGGGAAACTTTATATGTTGTTATGAAAAATGATGCTTTTATATTTTTGGTTTTTATATTTTATTTTTTTATATTCGAACTAATTAATTTCTAACATAGTCAAAAAATATATAAAACGGCATCTGCAGGGGTATAGCACTAATTATGAAGAATAGAGACCCACCTAGCTTCCAAGAACACATAATCGTAAATGTGTAATTATAGAAGATCCAAAAGTGTAATTAAACCTATTTTATTCTATATTTGCAATTATTCTACAAGGCATCAGAAATTGCTCAGCGGTATAGAAAAAATATAGAATTTACAAAAAGAATTAAAAGTAAATTACAACACTGTCGCTTGTTAATGTAGTAACCACTACTTTTTTTTTAGATAAGCAATTTTTGTATTAAACGGAGCACAGGGCGTGCTCAGCCTTTTACAAAGGAAATGGGGAGGGCCTCCTCAAAACCTCCCTGAGCCAAAACCCCCTTGGGAAAAAGACTCAGAGAGGAAAAAGAGTACATCGCACGAAGGAAAACGTACAACAGTGGGACAAATGTCCTAACCCACTGCTTCTCCCCCTACTATGAATTTCTCAATAACAATTATTACAGGATTGGATTACAACATAGAAAAACAGCCCATCGGGCAATTATACCAATCCGCCCACGTCGCCTTACAATTCCTCCCTCGCCTTGCCTTGAACCAACTCCATGCCGTATCCTTGATTCCGTCTAATATGCTCGGGCTGGAGACCACCTCCCCATTGAAAATTACGTTGTTTCGAGCCATCCATAGTTTCCAAATAACCGCCATCCATATAAGATGTTTTACTCCTCTTTGTCTCTTTACCTTCACTAAGTTTCCAAATTCCACAAAATGAGTGGCAATGTTATCTGTATCACCTATCGATCTTCCAATCCAAGCAAAAACACTCCTCCATATCGCTTTAGCAATTCCACAATCCAAAAATAAATCGTCCACCGTTTCTTCATCCCGAAAACATAAAACACAACTCAATTCATTTTGTGACTGAATAATTCCTCTTCTATGCAACGCCCTCCGTGTAGCAATATGCTTCAGGATGACTCTCCACGCAAAAATTTGAACTTTGGACGGCACGTCATTTTTCCAAATCTTCTTGCACGCATCAGAATTTTCGGGCTGCTCACTACCTGTTGTACCTGCAGAAAAAAACAACTGCGAAGCATAGCATTTTTTCACCGTAAACCCAGCCATCGTGTCCGGTAGCCATATCCATTTATCGTCACGCTGTGACAGCGATACAGGAAGTAACAGCTGCTGTATGGCAGCAGCCGAAACTGTCAGTGCAGCGTTTTGCTGCTGCAGAACAGCGCACCAATCCCATGTCCAACGCCATCCTTCATCCGTCCATTGCCCAAACTCCTCAACCGTGGCCTCCTTTGACCTGTAAAAAGCATACATATCCGGAAATAACTCTGCCAAACTTTCCCTCCCAATCCAAACATCTTGCCAAAACCTCACCAAATTGCCGTTACCTATATTAATTTTTACCAATTTTCCAAACCAATCTTCTTGCAGACCAATGTCCTCACCAAGCAAACACAAATCCCTCCACCATAGAGATTTCTTCTCCCACCCTCTTCTACTCTCGGAAATATCGGGCCATCTCCCTTTTAATCCATACCTTTCCACCAATATCGCCTTCCAAATTGGGTTGTTTTCCTCGACCAAGATTCTCCATCTCCACTTTGTTAGTAAAGCCACATTAAACACTTCTAGATTTTTCACCCCCAAACCCCCCTTTTCTTTAGGTAAGCAGATAGTTTCCCATCTTACCCAAGCCAATTTCCTATTCTCCTCATCACCTCCCAAAGAAATCTTCTTTGAATCTTCGTAATCTCCGTAATTACCTTCTTTGGAGCTTTGTAAAATGAGAAGAGATACAACGGGAGCGATGCAAGGACCGAATTGATAAGTGTAACTCGTCCTCCAATAGATAACTGTCTACTTTTCCAATTGTTTAATCTTGCCTTAATGGAATCTATTATGGGTTGCCACGTACTCGCTCTTCTCGGATTCGCACCAATCGGAATCCCCAAAAATTTAAAGGGAGCCGAACCCACCTTGCATGCCAAGAATTGAGAGATTCCATCCATAGTTCTGTCTTCAATATTCAACTCAATTACATTACTTTTTGCAAAGTTTACCTTTAGTCCAGAAACCATCTCAAAGCTTCTGTCCAGAAACCATCTCGAAGCTTCTTAGTAATACTTTCCAACACCATATACTCTTATCACCGCCGTCACAAAAAAGAATTGTGTCATCCGCAAATTGCAAGAGCTCAATCGACAAAGAATTATTGACACTGAATCCTTTAAGATTATTTGATTCAACTCCTTTCCTTACCAAACCCGCCAGTCCTTCCGCCACTATCAGAAACAAGAAAGGGGCAAGCGGGTCCCCTTGCTCGAGGCCTTTCTGAGCCACGAATTCCTCCGTTGGGCTTCCGTTGACCAGCACCGAGATTGAGTTAGAAGAGATACATGGCCACATCCATTTTCTCCACTTCTCACCAAACCCCAACCTGCTTAACATATAATCCAGATATCCCCAGCTCACAAAATTATAGGCCTTTTCAAAATCCGCTTTCATAACCACGCACTTTTGCTTCTTCCTCTTTGCCATATCCATAATCTCATTAACAACTACCACTCCATCAAGTATGTTCCTACCTGCGAGAAAAGCACTTTGACAGTCCGAGATTACCCCTTTCAAGACCTTCTTCAATCTACCCGCTAACACCTTCGCAAGCATCTTGTATAAGCATCCAATGAGAGAGATAGGCCTATACTCCCCAAGACCTTGTGGATTATTATTTTTGGGGATAAGTGCGAGAAAAAAACACTTATCGCCTTTGGGAGTCTTGCACTAGTGTAAAATTCCTCAAAGAAGTTCAAGACTTCCGTACCAATAAGATCCCAGCACTCCTTGATGAATTTGAAATCGAACCCATCCGGTCCTGGGCTTTTGTTTCCATCACATTTACATTCTACCTGATTGATATAGAAAAAATATAGATAAAAATAACGCTTTATTTACTTATATCAAAATACTTTAATTAGTTGTAACTTCCCTTTTAGTTAAAATAAAATTTTTCATACAGTTTTCTCTTGTCGAGCTTTTTATGCAAAAGAAAACCTTTCATATTCTAGATTGGAAATATTAGGCAAGTTTGGGCAACTAAATACGAGCCAAATATAAAAGTATCAGCACCCAGAGGAAAATAACAGCCACCATTCTAGCCACCAGTAGTCACCGGTATCAAGAAATTGTTATCAACTTTTACCACAATTTTCTCCCCATCCAATTCCACCACCTGAGGAAGTTGCATTCTTCACATTGGCGCCACTCCATCAAGAATTCTCATTCAGATCCAGCATTACTGGCAACTGAGTCCCCAACTGCCTTCTGCTATATTTTATTTTGAAGACAAGCGATCACAAGTTTGTTTACAGAGAGGAATCATATAAGGATTTCACAAAATGTCACCATATCACCGAGCAGAAAAACAAGAAAACCCCACATGTTGATTCTAAATACCTGAGAGTTAGCACAAATAGAGATATCCGGCATAAATGCATAACACCCCAAAAACTATCGTAAAACAGAACATTGAAATTCAAATAAAAAGCAGCCTGCAAAAAATAAACCATACCCACCCCACATTTTCCCCATAAAAGCATTAAGTAGTATTACTTCAATTAGTGCTGGCTGTGCATTCTTCAATTAGCGCTGGCTGGGCATTCTCTGGCAAAATGTCCAGACTCTCCACACTTGTAACAGTTTCCACTGCTACCACCAAACCTCCCTCCAGCTCCACCACCGCTTTGGCTGCAGTCCCGGGCCATGTGACCCGACTCACCACACTTGTAGCATGCCCCACCACCACCTCTTCCACCACCTTGTCCACCTCCACCCCTCCATCCACCTCCACCACTGTCTTGATTGCTGCAGTCCCTAGCCATGTGACCGGACTCGCCGCATTTGTAGCATGCCCCACCCCCTCTTCCTCCTCGTCCACCTCCACCACTGCCCTGACTGCACTCCCTAGCCATGTGACCTGATTCGCCACAGTTGTAGCATGACCCACTACCTCTTCCACCTCCACGTCCACTGCCACCGCCCCTCCCTCCACCCCCACTGCCCTGGCTGCAGTCCCTAGCCATGTGACCCGACTCACCACATTTGTAGCATGCCCCACCACCGCCTCTACCACCTCTTCCGCCACCTCTTCCGCCACCACCTCCGTAGCCACCACCTTCACCTTCTGCAATACTGCTTTCTTCATTTGTACTATTTCCACCCCAACTCTTACCACCAGTCCCTCCCCATCCACTGTCACTCCCACCACCCCAACTGCCTTTTGCTATTTTACTTTCTTCATTTGTACTATTTCCACCCCAACTCTTACCACCAGCCCCTCCCCATCCACTGTCACTCCCACCACCCCAACCGCCTTTTGCTTTTTTACTTTCTTCATTTGTACTATTTCCACCCCAACTCTTACCACCAATCCCTCCGGATCCACTGTCACTCCCACCCCAACCGCCTTTTTCTATTTTACTTTCTTCATTTGTAGTATTTCCACCCCAACTCTTACCACCAGTCGCTTCCAATCCACTGTCACTCCCACCACCCCAACTGCCTTTTTCTATTTTACTTTCTTCATTTGTACTATTTCCACCCCAACTCCCTCCAGTCCCTCCCCACCCACTGCCACTCCCACCACCCCAACCGCCTTTTGCTATTTTACTTTCTTCATTTGTACTATTTCCACCCCAACTCTTACCACCAGTCCCTCCCAATCCACTGTCACTCCCACCTCCAGTCCCTCCCCATCCACTGCCACTCCCACCACCCCAACCGCCTTTTTCTATTTTAATTTCTTCATTTGTACTATTTCCACCCCAACTCTTACCACCAGTCCCTCCCAATCCACTGCCACTCCCACCACCCCAACCGCCTTTTTCTATTTTACTTTCTTCATTGGTACTATTTCCACCCCAACTCTTACCACCAGTCCCTCCCAGTTCACTGCCACTCCCACCACCCCAACTGCTTTTTTCTATTTTACTTTCTTCATTTGTACTATTTCCACCCCAGCTTTTACCACCAGTCCCTCCCCATCCACTGTCGCTACCAGAAGTTGTTGCATTCTTCCCATTAGCACTGTTCCATCCAGAATTATCATTGCCAGAACCAGCATTACTGGCAGCTGTGAGTCCCCAACTTCCTTTTGCTGTTTTACTTTCTTCATTTGAACTTTTCCCTCCCCAACTTTTACCACCAGTCCCTCCCCATCCACTCCCACCATCAGAGGGAGTTCCATTATTCTCTTGAGCGCCACTCCATCCAGAATTTTCATTTCCAGTTCCAGCATTGCAGGCACCTTTGAGTCCCCAACTGCCTTCTGCTATGTTGCTTTCTTCGTTTGTACTTTTTCCACCCCAACTTTTGCCACCAGTCCCTCCCCATCCACTCCCACCACCAGTCCCTCCCCATCCACTTCCACCATCATTGACATCACTGATACTATCATCACGAGAGAGAGAACTAGAACCGAATCCACGCCCACCGCCATCACGGCCACGGCCACGGCCACCACCAAAACCAGCTCCACGACCATTCCCGTTGTCATTGTAATCTGAAAAACATAGATTAGATCAAATTACACAAACAAAAAAGGAGCACAAGTGTCAATACTGTATTCTCTTAGGATATAATGTGTTCATGGAAACTAAAATTTTCCAATCTAAAGTTGAATAATGTTTCTCACCTGCCAGGAATGTTTGAATGAGTAAATGATAACAAATATTTGACATGGTAAAAATGAGCCAGTGTAATAGAGTAAAAACATTTTTTCCAGAGGAATAAACTGCACCAAACCCAGATAAAAACTAAAATTTTAATCAGTGTAACACTACTTTAGAAAAAGATGAAAGTTCTTTCATGTCAGAAACTAAATTGACACAACGGTTTAGCGCACACGCGTGTGTATGCATTTCAATGAAATTTACCACTCTTAATAAGTCATTTTAGAAAAATAACCATCATACGAAGTTGCAAGTTAACCCACTATTGACCACCAATTTTGATACTCATGTTAAGCATTCATCAATTCTTTGAAAGATGGCAATTACTAACACTGTATAGCCATTATGTAGACGGTTAATATGGAGCCTACTCACCACTTCCCTGGGTGCAGTCCCTAGCCATGTGACCCGACTCACCACATTTGTAGCATGCCCCACCACCACCTCTTCCACCACCACCTCTTCCACCTCCACCACTCCACCCTCCACCTCCACCATTTTCCTGGCTGCAGTCCCTAGCCATGTGACCTGACTCACCACATTTGTAGCACGCCCCACCACCACCACCACCACCTATATTGATATACAACCAATATAGAATATATTATAAAATTTAATTTATGCCAGCCCATACAATATCCAAACTCACATACAACAAATAAGTATTAAGGAAAGCAGATACTAGAACACAGTATTCCATTATGTAGACAGCTTATATGGAGCCTACTCACCACCGCCCTGGCTGCATTCCCTAGCCATGTGACCAGACTCGCCACATTTGTAGCAGGCCCCACCTCCGCCACCTATATTAATATACAAGTAAGCAATAGAGAATGGAGAATATAATATAAACTTAATTTATGCCAGACAATACATTATGCATATTCATGTACAACAAAAAGGCATTAATTACGGCAAGATGTTGCTAACACACAGAATTTACTTATGTAGGAAGCTTATACGGAGCCTACTCACCAGCACTTTGGTTACATTCTCTAGCCATGTGGCCTGACTCACCACATTTGTAGCATGCCCCACCACCACCTCGGCCACCACCACCACCTCGACCACCACCTTCTTGGGTGCAATCCCTAGCCATGTGACCCGATTCACCACATTTGTAGCACGCCCCACCACCACCACCACCTTCTTGGGTGCAATCCCTAGCCATGTGACCCGATTCACCACATTTGTAGCATGCCCCACCACCACCACCACCTTCCTGGGTGCAATCCCTAGACATGTGACCCGATTCACCACATTTGTAGCACGCCCCACCACCACCTCTTCCGCCTCCTCGTCCCCCACCACCTCTTCCGCCTCCTCGTCCCCCACCACCACCACCTTCTTGACTGCAGTCCCTAGCCATATGACCCGTTTCACCACATTTGTAGCACGCCCCACCACTGCCACCTATATTGATATACAAGTAAGCAATATAGAATATAATAAAAAAATTAATTTGTGTGTCCGTACATTATCCAAACCCGGCACAACGAATATGTATTGATCAAGGCAAACAACAAATATGAAGATATTTCCAGAGTTGGTTTCTTCGATAGCTGTGAAAGACTTCGTTTATGTTTATTAGTGAAAAGGGAACTTGAATTCCAGATTCCAAATAACTAAACATTTATTAACAGTTTAAATTTCGTAGTGCTTTAAAAAAAGATGATGGATGCATGTGATGTGAGGCCATTACTGAAAGAAGCCTGGAGTAAGAATGAAAACATCAAGTGCAACAGTTTGTGGTAATGAAAAAACTGAGCAGACATTATCAAATGAATTTTAAAACTCATAGTCTCGTACCTAAACCAGATAAATTTGACTGACTCCCCCAAAATAGAAAACTTGTTACAACATATGTTTAGTAAGTTAAAAGGGTAAAATACTGGATCAATAAATTGAGAGGTCGTACTTTACCTTTTGATCCAACTGTTGCCTTGTCTTTTGCTCGTCCAACATTATCATTGATGTGATTTTGAAAATATGCCACAAGCTGCTCAACATTGTTGAATATTTGCTTCCTGAACTTGAATCCTTTTGGATGGATAGCAATATACTCGTGATGTGGATTTGTACTTCTAATGTAAGACAATATGAAAATGCCCGGATGCTCATATGAAATGCCAAAACCATATGGTATCCTGTTTGGATATTCCTCTTTCTCAAGTTTTAATAGTTCGTCAACTTCAGCTTTTGAGCCCTTCTTAAATTTTCGGAAATTAATGAAAGCTTTCAGATGAACTACCAATGGGTTGACATAGTTTTCAATAACCTATTGTCATAGGAGCAGAAATTATTGACTGAACAAGAGTGACTTTGCAATGCATTGGCAAAAACACAATATAAACAAAAAAAGTACAAATCAATTATCTTCTCAAGGTAATCAATTATCCATGACCAATTTGAAATTAACTGCGGAAATCATTTCAAAGTCCATCATAATCTAACACTTACTAACATGGGAATGTATTGCCGTTTACTTATTTCCGGTGCAAAAATTGTTGTCTATAAATGATGAGTCAAATCATGATATCAAAAACAATAACCCCTGAATCCCCCGACCTTCATATTCATTGCTCCAGAGAATATAAACAAACACACTAATACTAAGAAAAGAAATTTCAAAAGTGATAAATTGATATTGTTAGAATACTTGTATATACTAAGCCCAAGCTCACTAGTATTAATCTATATGCTCAAGCTTTAGAAGGAGTGTTGGAATCGATGAAGCACCAACACAGACACAAACACCAGACACAACAGAGACACGAACACGCAAACACCAATTTTAATTTGAAAAAAACACAAGTAATTGAAGTGTCACGTCTTCAACCAAAAGTGTTGGTGCTTCATAGGTTGGAATACTTGTATAGTCTAGGCCCAAGCCCACTAGTATATGCAAATATTCTGACAGATATGTTTGAACCCTAACAACAAAGTAACATAAAAATAGGGAAGAATCATACAGGAGAAAGCCATCTGAAATCTGACATAAGGATACTGACCTCATCTATACTCTCAAATATTTCCTCTCCTACTTTTAACGTCTTTCCAAGTCCAGGCAAGCTTTTCATATCATGACTCTTCCCACCTTCCAAAATGTCTTTGTGTACATAAATGTCATTAAAAAGTTTAAGAGATATGGTCAAATAACATAGACCCTTTGAGCTTGGGTGGAAAATATATTCCCCAACAGCCTTATCTGCAAGGAACTATTCAATAAAGAAGAGATGAAATAAATATATCAATAATTTGACTGAAAATGGAAACTTAAATGAACAGAAACATTAAGCAACAAATAAATACCTCTTTTGCTTGATCTGCAGTTATATTCTGAAAATGCGGGTGAGAAATTGTTCTAGGAAGGAAACTTTTATTTGCAAGCTCCTGTTTGTCTGTTGCCTCTTGTTGGCTTGGCAAAATGATATCTCCTTGACAATAATAAGGATCCATGTCATGGAAACTTTGCTCCCCAACATTCTTCAGTTCACTTGCTTTACATGTCAGATTGACCTGGCATCTGTTCTTATCAATGAGTTTGATCTTGCATGTAAGCACAACACCTTCACGCAACTTTTCTGTCAAAGATATATCCCCAATATCATCGGAAAAGTCCTCCTTAAAAAGTATCCCTGACACTCCAGAGTCAAGCACACAGAATGCCTGACGGGACAGTACACGACGAACTGTTGCTTGAACTCTTTCTCCTTCAACTAGTGCAGCCCCCGTTTCTCCAGTTATCATACAGAACTCATCATCTTGAGTTGGTTCCTTATAAGGGCTCCTGGGATCTTTAAATCCATGGAGTAGTTCCATCTTTATGTCACCAAGTGTATCCCTTCTGTACTCACTTTTTTCTACTTCCAGTCTATTTGTATATTCATTTAGATCAAAACTTTCTAGAAGTTTCGGATCATTTTGGATACATTCAATTGCATTCAGTTGGGTATCATCAGCATCCGCATAATGTCTGTGAATAACAGCTTTAGCTAACTCGTCAGCAAGACTATATGACTCTGGATGAATTCTTGTACGATCAAGGATATTGCCAGCAGTGTCAACAAAATTTGGGTCATTGCAAGAAACTTTTAAAAAGCCAACAGCATTGCAGAAAACCTTTTTTGTGTTCAATCCAAATTTAGCAAAGTCCCTCCGATTTCTCACATCTGCGCCTCCAAGTAGTTCTCTATGCAAAATACTAGCTTTCCTGGGTCCAAGACCAGAAACAAACTGCAAAGGAGCCAAAAGCCAGTCATGTCTAATTGCCAAATTTACATCAATACCTACTTGGTTTGTAATATCTATCATGATCCATTCAATCATCTCCATCTTCTCGTCACTTGAGAAGAATTTCTCTAGAGGGTTCAACTTCCATGACACGACCTCTTTATTGACTCCACAGAGTGTTGCAACCATTACCAGCGGATTTAGAAGGTAGCGTCCAAGAGCCACAGCTCTCTTGACAATGCCTAAATAATTTCAAAAACAGTGGTACTATATTATATATTATATATTATTATAATTATCATGAAAAAAAGGCTTTCAAATATCAGGAAAGAGAATAGATGATAGAACGTGGAAATTGATGCAAAATAAAAAAATTCAATGAATTACCATATTGTCTGGGAAGCTGGCTCATTGAAATCTCTGAATCTTCATAAAGACGAGGCAAATCTTCATCCCCCAATACAACTGCTGGTAGTCCATTCATCTCTTGACTGGCGTCTTGAAAATTGTCCTCCGACATCATGGAAATAATCTGATTGACAGTTGAATAGAACTCATTGAATCGCAATAAAAAAAAAGAACTCATTGAATCAAGGTGTTTATTGTCTACAAACAAAATAAAGATACCCATTCATGTATTATATAAGCTAGCTAGTCCCAGTAACACTAAGAATCGAAGACAAATAACAAACTAGTGTTTTTAATTCTAGATAGTCGAGCGTAGTGGACAACCCAAAAAACGCAATAGCGGTATATTGGAAAGAATGGCCACTATTTTGAAATGTCACATACAGTTATAGGACGTATACTATATACATATAGATTCTCAAAAATGCTAAACAAATACTCAAAATCCATGGCATTCAACATTAACAATAAAAAGTCATAGGTGTCTGAATAACATAGTAATAATAACAAACCAAATACCAACAAAATTCTGGTTGGGGTTGAGAGGGTGTTGCCACGACTGAAGCTGAAAGAGAAGGCAGAGAGTGTTACAACGGGAATGAAATAAAATTGATACAGCCACGTTTACATTACCTAAAGACATCGTGAGGCAGACATCGTAAGACAATAGAGGTAGAGGACATCTGAGAAGAGAGGTGGAGAGCAGAAGGCATAGAGAGGAGAACATAAAGCGGAAGCAAGAGAAGAGGAAATAGCACGCGATACGTATAAGAAGGGAAGAGGGCGTGCGATTAACCATTACATAAAACCCTAGTTTAATAATCCCTCTAACTTAGAATACCCTTAAGAAAAACAATGTTTTAAATTTTAGAGATATTTTTGTAACTCCAAAGGTCGACTTCAACTTAGCTGCCACAACATGCCCCATTGCAGTCATGCGATGCTTCACTGTTGCCTCTGCGGCAGTGAAACATGATACCAAGGAGCCTCTATAGCAGCGGGCTGCCAAAACGCAACACTGCTATTACGCGTAACAAACAGCATTAGCGTCATTTATTAACGAAATAGCCTGCTATTACAATGATACTAAATGTCCAATGAAGGAGAAAATTAACAAACTCTGATGTAAGAGACCGCAAAACACAAAACAGTTATAACTTACAAAAGAATTATCCAAGTAAAGGAACCAATCCACAATTTAATACTAATGCAAAATCTTTCTTAAAATATTATGCGTTTAAAATGCTACATTGAAAATTTATTAGCATATATTATTCTTGTTTCAAAAAAAAAAATATCTGAAAAAAGAGTTTCAGACACGGTGCTACATGAACTATTCAGGAAGGGCTGTGCCTCCTTCCCCAAAGATACCCAACGAATATCTGAATAGTAACGCCATATGACCCAAGACATTTAGGGAAAAAATCTCTTAGAAATTAACAGCAACACATTTATGACCCAAGACATTTAGGGAAAAATCTTTTAGAAATTAACAGCAACATATTTACATATTGTTGTGCTTTGATGTCTCATTTGGGACCAACACGGTTTTTCTCTGATTGAGATGCATGCTCATCCGTTCAAGATGAGATAACGGTTTAGCTCTACACATAAAAATTGCATAACTCTTGCAGGGTAAGTAAGGCAGAATAAAAATTACTTATACAAATAAAATAGGCCCGTCATGTAATAGCACAGGAGCATAATTTACCTCATTAATGTCCTCCTTCAACCTTATACAAGACGCATTAGCAGCTCCTACTACAATGACCTTTGGTCGATGAATTGTTAGGAACTTGAGGACACACTTCTGATCATTTTTCCTGCGCTGCTGGTCGTTGATATTCTGAGATCGTAGTGTCAGGGACCCAGCATGCATCACATCAACCAGTTCTCCTCTTGAGTCCAACATGACAAATGCAGTACCTGGCTTCCCATTTCCCCAACAACAAGCCACGACCCCCCGCTCTTGTGCATTTGCATTGTCATTGTTTAGATACGGTGCCACAGAGACTCTGTTCCACAACTGCATCCCATACTTCATTAATAACCAGTTTTTAGCCTTAGCATTTAACAATGCCCGTGCTTCCTTCTCCATAGAAGGCAAAAGTAAATTTATAATAGTATCCTGCAGGATTGATTTACGCTGCTCGTTCCAAAGTTGAGTAGATGCTCCATCACTGTCTTTGAGATAAGCACTATTGCAGGTCATCATCAACACATTTACGGCAGTATCGGGAAACTTTATTTCAACTTGAAGAAGCTTCTCTTCTTCAGCCTTCTGAATGAGAAGCCACTGGGAATCCTCAAACTTCAAAAGGGGTTTGTCCTTCAACCACTTAAAACCAGCAAATTCATGAGAGGAATCTATTGCTATACTTCCTTTCAATGTAGGGTTAGTAGATACTAAAGCCTTATCCATAAATAGGCTGCGGACATGTATCCTGAAAGGTACTTCACAGCTTAACATCAATGCAGCCTGAAAAATAAAATTATAAAGTAAGCTAAGATTATTTGGTACACTTATGAAGAAACAATTAATTAACAGAGTAAACAGAATACCATGTGCCTAGCGCCTTTAAGTACGGCTTCTGAAGATTGAAATGTTTCACACTTATATATTGAAGCCATCTCCTCCAGAGATTCCTCTGGGTCTTCTACACGGTCCGTTCCCTAGAGTCCAAAAAACTCTACAATCATTTATCAATCAAAAAAGAAATGGAATTGGGAAAATATTAAGGCCAAAAAGAGCAAAGGCCAAAACATACCACTTTGTTAAGAGTAACTAGAGAACTAAAGTTATCAGGATTGCCAAACTTTCTTGCAAGTGACGACAGCCCCGCCTTTCTGCAATCGGAATAGTATGACTTCATCTGAGGCCTTTTATGACCGCTACTAAAGAACTCATCTGCTGGTGGAAAATACAAATTGAACTTTATATCAACATCATCAATCTCTCTCTCTGTTTCGGCCTTCTCGAGCATATTGATGATGGAGTCATAAATCTGCTTGCGGAAACTGGACTCCTCATCAACAAAAGACATTTCGCATTCTTCCTCAAAATGTTTGTTATAGTATCTCTTGAGCATGCTCTTTCGTTTCTGAAGAAGCAGCCACTTTTTGTCCAATTCCTTGATTATCCAGAGTATCTACAAGCCATTTCATCATGTTTTATACTGTTATACATCAACTTCTTTCATTCGCTTAATTAGCAATTTTAACTATTTATATTTCATCCTACGCAACACATAAATCCTCATAAATGAGAAAGGTGGCCTAATTTTTGTTTAATCCATATCATCCAACAATAAACACAATTTAAAATTACCTTGTGTTGATTCAGTTTAGGTTTGCTCTCACTGTCATTCAATAATGTGTCTTCTGACTCCTCCTCTTTAGGAACTTGCAGAAGACTAGGACATTGTTCCTTACGGTACATTGCAATAAATGGAATCTAAAACACACAAAATAAACATTAGAAAACTAAGAAGGAATTTTGATCAGCATATGACACAAAAAGTAATTTAAACGTGTAATTCTTACATCATATTTCTTTATATGATGCAATTCCAAGAACCTCACAATATCTTCCCTATTTACTGCATCAACTAGTCCGCAGGATTTGGCCTCACTGAACAATGGATGTATTGTGGACGTAATTTGGCTTAGTATCCAAGAACTTTCTTCTTCTATACTCATTCTGTCAACTGGAATAGATCCTACAATGTCTTCAATTATCTGTAGAAATAAGAGATAGACTAAATTGAAATCACAATATTATGATTGACCACAGATGTTAGTAATTAACAAACTTTGAAAGCATAACCTGCAGCCTCTCAGGTATGTCTGTATCAGCTAAAGAGCTACCCTCTCCAGCTACGTACATATTTTTAGGATCATCAGACCCATTATGCTCTTCAGGCAAACCTGCCTTGCCAGATCCGTGTTTGGCTTTTTTTGAAAGCAAAGACGATTGTTTTGTGTCTCTCACCTTTTTCTGCCTATAAATAGAAACAAAATCACATATTGAAGAGCTAAATACTAATCATTATCAGTCTTAGTCATGAGCCATGACATCAGAACAGCAAGGCAGTATAAAAAATATCAATATATAATTCACAAACATTCATGTTAATCCCAATATAGTATACCTGAGAGAATCACTCTTCCCATAGGAACCAACCTCTTCGTCCACGATAAAATCCCCCATATCATCTTCTGCATCATTAGACTCATCTTCCGAAAAACCATCAAAAAGTGATCCTAGAAACCGTGGACTTTTAAATCAATTTACAAACAATAGCGAAGGAAAAAAAAAGGAGGTAAATTAAATATAAATTAGGCAGAATTGTTCCAAAACAGCTAGCTGAGTTGACATGTATAATAAGCTAAAACAGGGAAAGAAAACACGGGATAATAAAATGGCAAGCTGATACTGATCACCTTCATCATCAGAAGAGTGTTCCATCGGCTTAGTATCTCTGCCGGTCTTTTTAAGCCTCTTGAATTTTCCACCACTCTAGGAAAACAGAATGAAGAAACATGATAAATAATAAAAAGCAACCTTTCTGGAGCTTATAATTCACTGAAGCACTAGTTAAAAAGAAGTAAAAGCTAACCAATTTTTCCTGATTTATGTTCTTGTTCTCACGGATTAACTCAAGATCATCATCGTCTAGAACAATGCCTTTTGACGATCTCCTGAAAATGGGTAGCAAAAACACAAAGTTTTGAGTCAGTACTACACAGTGCAGATGTGTGAACTTGCATTAAAGTGCACGAAAATATAATAACTTTCTCTTTTTCTTCTTCTTTAGCATTTCTTCTTCATCACCCCCATCTTCATCTTCATCATTATCAACCAGAAACCCATCAACTTCAAATTCATCCAAGCCTACCTCTGCTTCACAAGTAAGGGAAAAATAAATCATCACAACTTGTTCGAGCATCATCCTCAGTACTACTATCTGACTTCTACACCACCTATAAATCATACATACTACCCAAGCCAGACACGAGACTACAGTATAATTACAAATTACGACATACAACACCACTTTAATAATACATAAAACTGATCTTCAAAATTATTCTCTTGTTCAAATAATTGACACTTAATTTAACAACTACCGAGAATTGCTTTATCATACTTTAAATATTAATCGCATCATTATATTTTCACTAAAATTTTACAAACATATAGTTCAAAGTTCAAACATTATCACATTACTATTATTAACAATAACTATCAACAATAAATACCAAATACTGAAGAATTAAAAAATCGGTAGCTTTTACTGAATGAACTCTTCACTGTGCTACTTTACAGTGAGTGAGTGAGTGAGTGAGTGATAGAGTCATGCAGTGTTCATGACGTTACCATCGTCATCATCTTCAAAAGAAACAGATACTTTCCGTTTCCCTTTCCTTTGAGATGTCTCTGGAAAAAGAAGCCAGAAACAAGGAATCAAAACCGAGAAAAAAAATTAACAAAAAATACAATAACAAATGTAATGTGCGTAACGAGAATCATGCAATGTGGTTGTTCACCTTGTTCTTCATCATTCGTTAGCGATTTTTTTCTTACTCTCGCCATTGTTTGCAACAATGAAAAACCCTAACCTCTCTCACCAAGGGTTTCGGAAAATGAAATGCAATGCGATGAAAGACAAATTGAAGAAAAAACAACGGTGAGAAAAAGAGAGAGAGAGAAGTTTGAGAGAAAATGAGGAAATGAAGATGAGAGAGAAAATTGATTAGAGGGAGAAAGAGAGAATGTAAAAGGAGCTATGGAGAATTTGCATGGGCGAACTCTTCTGAAAAATGGAGATCCGAAGAGAGAGAAAGTCGCGATCGGAATTTGTTTTTTTTTGGTTTACCGAGCGTGCCATTGGCGTTTCGGATGATTTACGGGAGTGCCACTGATGTGCTGTTTAATTGTGTGCTCCGTTATGATTTTGCCACTTCAGCGGTGGAGTTTACGTGGTGAGATCTGGGTTGGTTTGGATTTTGGAGTGGGAAATAGGTGAGAGAGGGTTAAGAGAGTCCTTTGGTTGAAAGAATTGGAGTTTAGTGAGGAGCTGGATTGTCTGCATTTTATATTTTGTGTAGTCACGCAGTCAAGTAAATCTACACAATTTAAATTAGATCAGACAATTCTGATAGCATTCTCAGCAAATCAAAGGTTTGAATCGTCTCATCAAGTTAAATCTTAACCTTTCATCATAAAATGGATAGAGAGTTTAAAATATAGGAAAAGGGTGTAAAAGAGGTTATTAAGAAGGGTGAAGATTTTTTGATGACCCTCCAGCTAAGTCTCCACGAAAGACAATTTATCTACGCTATATTTATACAACTAAACCACAGATGATTTTACCAATACCACTATTCTATCTAAAAGACACCTCAAATTTTTGAGGAGTAAAAATGTCATTACACTATATTTCTTCTTTTGCTTTCTTTTTATTCTTACACTCTCTTTCTTACTTTTCACTTTTCCCTTACACTCTCTTTCTTCCTTTTTTCTCTTTCTTTTTACACTCTCTTTCATCCTTTTCACTTTTCTTTTACACTCTATTTCTTCTTTTTTTTCTTTTTACTTTACTTTTCCCATAAATAATTATTCTCTTTCTCTTATCACTTTACTTTAATTATTTTAACTAAATTTCTAAATTTATACAAACACTACTTTAATAAAAAATTTTGAAGGCTACTACTATAAACCTACTATCTAAAAATCAAGAAGATTTAATGACTATTTAAATTAGTAATTAATATTTAAAACAAATATTTCTTATTGATAATCTAATATCTAACTTTTATTATCCACTATAATCTACTAATCAACTAAAATAATCAATTGAAACTACGAGATAACTACACTGATAAATAAAAAAACACGGGATAACTGCAGTGATATATACAAAAACACGGGATTAATATTTACCAATGATAATTATAATTTTGGAAAACTACTATAAACCTAGTATCTAAAAAAACACAGGATAACTGCAATAATCTACTATAATATACTAATCAACTCAAATAATCTAATATAAAAACACGGGATAACTGCAATAATCTACTATAATCTACTAATCAACTAAAATAATCAATTGAAACTACGAGATAACTGCACTAATATATAAAAAAACACGAGATTAATATTTGTCATTGATAATTAAAATTTTTGAAGCCTACTACTACAAACCTACTATCTAAAAAATAAGCAAATTTAATGTCTATTTAAATTACTAATTAATATTTAAAACAATTATTTTTTATTGATAATATACTATCTAACAAATTTACTGTCTACTATAATCTACTTTCAACTAAAATAATCAATTGAAACTACCAGATAACTGCACTGATATATAAAAAACACGGGGATAACTGTAGTGATATATAAAAAAACACGGGATTAATATTTGCCATTGATAATTATAATTTTTGAAAACTACTATCTAAAAAACAATAAGGCTTAATGACTATTTAAACTGATTAATATTTAAAACACACGAGACAAATATTTGTCACTAATACCTAAAAAGGACAAATAATTGTTACTCATATATAAAAAAACACAGGATAAATATTTTTTATTGATAATCTACTATCTATCTTTTGCGATCTACAATAATCTACTAATCAACTCAAATAATCAATTGAAACTATGGGATAATTGCACTGATGCATAAAAAAACGCTGGACAACTGCACTGATATATAAAAAAATACAGGGATAACTGCAATGATATATATAAAAACACGGGATAGTTGCACTGATATATAAAAAAACATGGGATAACAACACTGATATATAAAAACACTGCACTGATATATAAAAACACACGGGATAAATGCACATATTGTTTTTAAATGATACTTTTACATTTTTAGTTTTAATATTTATCAATTTTTTATTTGAAACTCATTTTTTATCTACTTTAATTTTTTTTATTTTTACGGGGTAATGTTCAGACTATTTAAATACTGTCTAAATTCATTCATAAAAAGAACACGACAGCACCTGTCCGTATGCAAGTCATCCTCTATTTTATAATTGATTTTAGATTAATGAGATTTCAAGTTAACGTTTCTATTTGAGGTAATCGTATCACGTAACGTGATCGGCTCGTGCGGATGCACGGGTATAGTACTATTTATTATATACAAACAAACATTCTATGAAATTACCAATTTGGATCTCTTATTAACAAGACACATATCTAATTTAAGGGTAAAAATGTCATTACCCTCTCTTTATTTCTTTTTCTTCTTACACTCTCTTTCTTCCATTTTTCCTCTTTCTTCTTACACTCTCTTTCCTCCTTTTCACGTTTCTCTTACACTCTCTTTTACACTCTCTTTCTTCATTTTTTTCGTTTTACTTTACTTTTACTTTTCCCATAAACAATTCCTCTCTTTCTCTTATCACTTAAATTTAGATTTTTTAACTAAATTTCTAAATTTATACAAACACTACTCTACTAAAATTACCTATAAAAATGTAAATGAGTCACACTAAATAACAAAGAAAAACTATCACCTTTTTGGAAAAAGTTATCACCATAAAATTTTAATTTTACTCTCCGAAATCTGTTTACACTCTTATTGATAATCTACTATTTATCTTTTACTATCTACTATAATTTACTAATCAACTAAAATAATCAATTGAAAACACGAGATAACTCCACTAATATATAAAAAAAAATACAGGATTAATATTTGTCATTCATAATTAATTTTTTTGAAAAGTACTATAAACCTACTATCTAAAAAAACAAGAAGATTGGATGACTATTTAAACTACTGATTAATATTGAAAACAAATATTTCTTATTGATAATCTACTATCTCTCTTTTACTATCTATTATAATCTACTAATCAACTAAAATAATCATTTGAAACAACGAGATAACTGCACTGATATATAAAAAAACACTGGATAATTGCACTAATATATAAAAAAATACGAGATTAATATTTGTCATTGTGTTTGCTGGTGTTTTTAGCAAACAATCACTGGTTTTATTAGAAATGTTTGTGAGATTAAACCAGAAATCTCTAAAGCAATTGCCTTTAAACACCGCAGTTTGTCAACAAATATATTTTAAAAAGGGAGACAATTCACCATGAAAATGGAAATCAAAGAAAAAGAAGTAGTAAAATGGAACGCAGAAATATAAAATGACTCGTATTGAAAGCAATAAATTGCATTAAATGTAAAGAGAATGGTGCACAAATTCACATACGTTGTACAATAATTCTTTTACTCTGTTTTCGCTGTGACTTGGAAGTTAGAGTTTCAGAACTGTGTGTTTGGTATAATAATTTGCCACCCTCATTTCTCCCTCGAAACTCCTATTTATACAGAATAAAATGACTGAAATATAAACTGCTATGGACACGTGGTCAAGTCTCATTAACCAGTGATGGATTTCGTGCCACGTTCGATGCCACATACTGCCTACGTTGTATTAACCGTAGTCTTGAAATTCGACACAACTGTTTGCCAATAACTGCTTGACGAAGTCGTGAATACACTGTCCTGTCGAAAACTCTTCCCTGTCGAATTGGTGAAGACTTCTTCTGTCGAAACCAAGGTAATCAAAACCGGACCGGACATTGAACCGGAAGAGGTGGCGGTTCAGGGGTTCTTGGGTTCAACCGGTTGAACCGGGGGTTCAACCGGAATTAATTAAATATATTATTTAATATTTTTATTACAATATATAAAAACCATAATACCCAAAATTTCACACCACAAACAATTAAATTATGCTTAACTTAGGCTCAACAATATAATATCCAAGTCATTAGCTAAAGTTACACATAAAATTGGTAGGTATAAAAAAACTCAAAGTTTGACATGTTTAAAATATATATATTTTAATGCATTATTTAGAAAGAATCTAATGTCGCTTTATTTAGAAAAGATCACATCATGTAAGAAAATTGCAAACAATGAAGCTAATGTTGTTGAAAGGTGAATATCTAGTCCCACATCGGATGGCAAATAAGAAGAATGAGCTGTGTTTCTCTATAAATAGAGCTAGAGTGTGCACAGCAAAATATAAGTGAGATTCTTGGCTTTCATAATATATAAAATATATAAATAGAGCCCTGACACTCATTTTGTTTTACAAAAAATAGTTTAAATTTTTTTATTTCAGTTAAAAAAAATAAAAAAAATAAAAAATAAATAAAAAAAGTCATTTCTCAGAACCGGTTTCTGGCCGGTTCTTGACCGGTTCTGGCCGGTTTTCCCGGTTCTGGACCGGTTTTCCGGTTTTTCCACCGGTTTTGCGCGTATCCGGTTCTGTGGTCCAATTGGACCGGACAGGGGTCCGGTTCCCGGTTCAACCGGTCGGACCGGCCGGTCCGGCCCGGTTTTGATTACATTGGTCGAAACCATGCTGAGATGACTTAAATGTCACTTATTCTTTCTGAAGGCATTGTGAATGATCTTTAATGAAGAGTCAAACCCTATTAACTAACCATTCAAAAGCCTTGTCGAAATTCTAGGCTAACAAATTGCCCCCCAAAAATATCTTTTTCGACAGCACAAGTGTTAAGGAAGAAAAAGAATATTTTTGAAGATTTCGAAACGTCACCTCCAACAACTTTGCATTAAATGGTAATAGGCAAAAAAATAATCATGACTTTACGCAGATAAAGCGAACCGTTTTATTGGGCCACGTCATTTGGTTGGTAGACCACGTCTTTTCAGAACCTCAAACGTGCGAAGCATCGTAACTGTGCAACCGTTGCACTTCTAACGTATAAATACGTTTCACTTCATCTTCTTCATTCTCGCGCTCCCTTTGAACCTTAAACTCTGAAAATTTCTCATCTAACCTTGCCTCTTCACGAAAGCTTCAAACTTTTTCATCGTTTCGACATCTCCACTAAGAACACAACCCTCTTTGTTCATTATTTACACAGATGGCTTCTTCCAGCGCTCAACCTCAAAAACAAACAGTTGCTGTGCATGGATTTGAAGGCTTCGTTGAAGAACCTTCACCAACTTGGTTTAAACAGATACTTATTCCGGCTGGTAAACCTTTTACCCATGCTTATTTAGGTCCTCTTCCTGACCCCATAAAAAGCGAAGAAGTTAAAGCAATTTTTCCTAGTCACCGTAAACTTCAACCCAGAATTTTTGAAGAAACTCCTTTTCATTTGGAATTTCTGAAAAACCCCAACAGAGTATTTAGATCTGCTCCTAAGGTAGAACAAAGTGATTACATCGCATGGCTTGACAAGGTTCAAAAACAAAAGGAAACCATTTGGCAAGAACAGGGGATTTTCGACATTATCCAACTGTCGAAATATGGACCCAGATACGACAGCCCTATGATTCTAGCAGCATTGCAGTTCTGGGATATATCCACTCATAGTCTCCATCTGAAGTGTGGCATGTTATCTCCCACTCTGTTGGATGTGGCTGCCATTACTGGCCTGAAACCACTGGGTGAAACCTTTAACCCTAAACTGGCCACCAACGACTATGGCTTTTCATTTAACAACCCTACCTTTAGTGCTTATATTGCTGACCATCATGATACTGAGAATGCTGAAGTGTCTGATTCAGAACATATAGCTTTTCTCACCCTATGGTTGTCATGCTTTGTCTTTTGCTCCCGTTCTCTCCAAGTAGCAAAAGTTTTCGTTCCCTTAGCCATTCAACTCCATAAAGCCAAGAATATCAATTTAGCGAAATTGGTTTTAGGGAATCTCTATCAGCATCTTGATGGTGCTGCCCTCGAATTGAAAGAAAGCGAACCAACTGACAAACTGCTCATTGCTGGGCCTATGTGGCTTATGCAACTTTGGCTCTTAGCCACTTTTGAATCAAGGCTGAACTTGTTTATTCCTAAGGAAATTCGACCAACCTTACCAACTAGAAGAACAGAAGGAATTCGACTAGCACAATTAAAGAATAGGGAGAAAAACTTGTCTTATGAAGAAGCGTTTTCCATGTACTTCGACATCTTCAACAAGTGCACTACTTTCGTTGATGCTATGGCGCCTTTTGTTAAAAGCACTTATGGACCATCTTGGTTCATCAACGAATTTCCCTCTAACTCAACAGCAAATGCCGAAAAGATAAACCAAATCTGGCAAGCCTATCTTTCGCCCTCTCTTCTTTCGATAAGGCTCTCCCCAAGCAACAACAAAAACAATCTTGGCATTAGCAGGTATTTTCCCAACTACTTTTCAAGGCAATTTGGGCTATGCCAACTTCGACCGGCTCCGGTCTGCTTGCACAGGAGAGAGTTCAACACTCCAGAGACAGAGCAAGCTTATCACCAAGTCTTCAAGAATTTTCGTTTCAAAGATTTGCTCTTTGAACCTGCTAAATTTCAACCAAGCTTTTCTTGTACAAAGACATTCCAAGATTGGTGGGGTGAATACTATACTGAAGCTTCTAAAGGAAAAACTGATGCAGAAATTTCGAAAATTTTGTATTCAGCTTTTCCCTCTCAGATTGCTGAGAAGAACAAATCCCCAGGTATCCCCAGATAATTGGAAACATATTTCTTCATTAGTTAGAATTTAAAACCATTTACCTGATAAAATCTTTGCGTTATGAACAGCTGCTGTTTCACAGAAAAAGCCCACTAAAGCAGCACCAAAGCAGATCAAACCAACAACAAGAACACCACCCAAAACAAAGAAGAAACTTGTGATCAAATCTACTTCCAGCTTACCCCAAATAGAGGTATATCTTTGTTAATTGACTAAACCTTTTAAGTAGAAAGTTTGACCATGTTTCATCACCTTTATTTCTTTTTCCTCTTTCAGAAGAAGCCTGGAGTAACAAGTCCTCTTGCAATAGGGACAAGCCTACTTGTTTCCAGTTCTGAGGTAACAAATATATCTTCATTTCTGTTTCAAATTTCTTCGACTCTTTTAACACTTGATTCCTTTCGCAGGATACTGATAGTGATGGTGATAACATGCCTCTTATCCACCGGTCAAGGAAACGAATGCAACCCGAATCCCAAGCAAGAGCTAAAGGGATTGTGATCAAAGAACCACAAGAGCAATCTCACGGCCCTCCCCCTAAGAGACTTCACACATCAGTCGAAGTTCCTGTTGTCGAATCTGTAGCTGTTCTAAATGTTCCTTCGACTGAACAAATATTGCCTGCACCATCAACGCCTATGGAAATCTCCACCATAACTCCAATTACCCAAAATTCTCCTATGGTTGTTGACGTCGAAGGAATAAACATTGCTACTAACGCGAATGTTGAAATGGAACTTGAGCAAATTAACGAGCAAACACCAGCTGTGGCAGGCACTAAGGATTTAAGCAAAGAGACAACTGAAATTGAGGCTCAAGAACAAGCTTCTACCAAGGAATCAACTAGTAGCGCTATGAGTGACCAGGAATTTTCGCTGATGAAGACGACAAATCCTTTAGCTGCTCTTAAATACTTGCTGAGCCTTTCTTCCTCTTCCCCTGCCATGGTCTCCAGTGCTTCGACTACTTCCTTGACCTCTGTTACTCAAGAATCTACTGAAGAATTGTTTCAACAATTAAAAGCTAAGGTCTTGGAAGGCAATCTCTTTACTAGGATTGAAGAGAACCCATCAGAAAGCTTTGCAATTAAGGACATCGTTCAAAAATTGCTAAAGTCAGAGTTTAATGCAAAACTCTTCGCTTTCCTGATCGAATTTTCGCCAGTCTTTGAAACTTTTGCACTTCACATCAGCCAACGCTCTGAAATTTCCAGGTTGAAAAACCAAGAGGCTACACTTCATCAAGAGAAAATCAATGCCTTCAAGGTTTCTCAAACCCCCATTGATGAATTGGAAGTTCAAATAACGAAGGATGAGCAAGAACTTGCTAACTGGGATTCAAAAATTCAGCGTTATGATGAAGAGATAAGAATTCTCCAAACAAAACTGGCAAATGCTAAACACCAAAAAGGTTTAGTGCAACAAAGGATAGAGACCCCTAAGTCGAAGATTGAAAAGGCAGCTACTGAGGCTCTTCAACATTTTGATGATGCTCAAAAACATCAAGCCACTATTGCTCAACTCGACAAAGAGTTAGGCTTTCTGGAGTCTTCAATTGCTGTGGGTACCAAGATCCTCTACAGGCTCAAGCATTCTCTTCAAAGCCTTTAGTAACTTGTAATAGTGTAGAATTTCTTTTAATGGCTATGTAATTATTTTGATTGAATACATTACCATTTTGAACCAATTTATGGTTTTATCTTTGCTCGATTCTAACTTCGTTTAATGTTGGCTTATACTGTTTTAAATATTTGCCATTTATTTTGAAGATTCTGTTTTCGTCACCCAATTCTTCGACTTCATATGCCCCATTAGAAAAACATTGAAACTCTATCTTTTTTATCCATAGGTAACAACACTTTCCAAACTAAATCACCTGAATTAAAGGTTTTTAATTTAACCTTTTTGTTATAAGCTTTAGCTACTCTTTCCTTCTGTCGAATAAGCATTTCCAAAGCTAACAACCTTTCTTCGTCTAAATCAACTAACTCATCAAGCATCATATTCCAATAATGATCAAAAGGAATTTCATACTGTCTTTGAATTCTTGTTGATTGTAAACAGATTTCAACAGGCAATACTGCATCGTGTCCAAAGGTTAACCTGTATGGAGTAGCATTGATAGATTCTTTGGGTGAATTTCTACAAGCCCATAAAACTTGATCCAAAGTGTTATGCCAATTTCTGGGTTTTTGCCCAACATGCTTTTTAATCAAGTTAATAATGATCTTATTGGCAGCTTCCACTTGACCATTGGCTTGTGCATAATATGGTGTCGAAGTTAATAACTTAAAACCAATTTCAGAAGCAAATTCCACCATTTTTCGACCAGTGAAAACAGAACCCTGATCTGTAGTTATGGTTTTTGGAATTCCATACCTATAAATAATATGATTTCGTATAAACCGTATTACTGCTTCTTGGTCAACATTGGTTAAAGGTACTGCCTCAACCCATTTGGTAAAATAATCAATTCCTACTAATATATACCTATGACCTTTTGATGATGTTGGTTTTATTTCTCCAATTATATCCAGAGCCCAACCTCTGAATGGCCAAGGTTTCACAATGCCATGCAATTCATTTGCAGGCACATGTTGTATTCCAGCATGCTTTTGACACTCTTGGCATCCTTTGGCAAACTCTATACAATCTTTCAACATTGATGGCCAATATATTCCTTGTCGAAATAATAACCATTTCATTTTATGGCCTACTTGGTGCGAACCACAAGCTCCACTGTGTGTTTCAGAAACTGCTAAGTATGCCTCATTTTCACTAAGACATTTCAATAATACTCCTTGAGGAGTTTTCTTAAACAATTCGTTTCCAATTATCACATAGCTTAAAGCTCTGTACTTTACCTTTTTATTGGTATTTCCTGTGGGATTTTGCAAGTATTCTACAATAGGCTTTCGCCAATCATCATTGGCCATATTGTCAATAGCAAAAACTTCTGCTAAAACAACTTCATCAACAATGTGGTGTTGTTCAATACATTCCTCATTTGTATTTGTTGCCCCCCCCCCAGTTTTTGGTGTTGACAATAATGATGAAGAAATATCATCAGACACGAGTTTCTCTTTTATTTCGACTAATTCTTCAAAGCTTTGTTTTGAAACTCTATAACCTGATGCAATTTGGGCCAAATCATTCGCCACTTGATTATCAACTCGTGGTAAATGTTCTAAATGAACAGAGTCAAATCTCTTTAACAAGGAATTGGCCATAATAAAGTATTTAATAAGGTGTTCTTTAATACATTTATATTCTTTGGTCATTTGTTTGATAACCAATTCTGAATCACCTTTTATTTCGATACATCTTGCCCCCAGCTCAAGTAAAATTTCAAGGCCTATAATTAGAGCCTCATACTCAGCTTCATTATTTGAGCAATGATTTCGAATCTTACACTTGTACTTCGTTGGAATGTTATTTGGTGAAATAATTAAAACACCAATCCCAACTCCTTTTTTATGACTCGAACCATCAAAATACAACCTCCAAGGGTATGTGTCTACGAAATGTAATGTTTCTTCGACAACAGAGTGGTCCACTAAAAAATCAGCAACCACTTGTCCTTTAATTGATTTTAAAGGTTGATAAGTTAAGTCATATTCAGACAAAGCTAAAGCCCACTTACCAATTCTACTATGTATTATTGGTTTCGACAGCATATGCTTAATAATATCAGAATGCGAATAAACACAAACATTAGCTGGCTTTATATATTGCTTTAACTTTGTGCAAAAAAAATACAAGCAAAGGCACAACTTTTCTATAGAACTGTACCTAGTTTCAGCATCTATTAAAACTCTACTAAGGTAATATATGGCTCTTTCGACACCATTATCATCCTCTTGAGCTAACATGCTACCTATTGTTTTCTCAGATGTTGCTATATACAATTTGAGCACTTTGTTTCTAATAATAGGCATTAGAATTGGTGGTTTCATCAAATAAGACTTAATTTCTTCAAAGGCTGCTTGATGAACTGATTCCCATTTGAAAACTTCTTCTTTCTTCAGTCTCAATAATGGCGAAAATGCTTGAGTTTTGCCACTTAGATTTGATATGAATCTTCGTAGGAAATTGATTTTTCCCAACAATGACTGAAGTTCTTTTTTGGTTGAAGGAGCTTTCGTGTCAATTATAGCTTTAGTCTTATTCTGATTGATTTCAATGCCTTTTTTGTGCACCACAAAACCCAAGAAATCTCCTGCACGCACACAGAAGGCACATTTTAATGGATTCATTTTCAATCCATATTTCCTCATTCTTTCAAAAGATTGTCGAAGATGGTCTAAATGACCATTTTCTGAGGAAGGTTTAACTACCACATCATCTATGTATACTTGCATAAAGTTTTCAATAAAATCATGAAACATACAATTCATTGCCCTCTGATATGTAGCACCAGCATTTTTTAAACCAAATGGCATTACTACCCATTCATAAATACCTAATGCCCCTGGACAACGAAATGCAGTTTTCGATATATCTTCTTCAGCAATAAAGATTTGATTATACCCAGAATACCCATCAAGCATGCTGAGGTATTCAAATCCTGCTGCTGAATCTATTAACATTTCTGCCACAGGCATTGCGTATTCATCTTTGGGAGTTGCATTATTCAAGTCTCTAAAATCTATGCAAACTCTAAGAGTGCCATTTTTCTTAATTACAGGAACTATATTAGCTAAACATTCGACATACCTGGCAGTTCTGATGAATTTGTTCTTGAACAACCTTTCGATCTCCTCTTTGATTTTAGTTAATATTTGAGGAGCAAACCTTCTTGGAATCTGCTTCACTGGCTTCTTTTCTGGTCGAATTGGCAATTGTAATTCCACAACGTCTCGACTCAATCCAGGCATTTCGTCATAGTCCCAAGCAAAGCAATCTTTGAACTCCCTTAGCAATGTTATAACTTGGGTTTTCAATGCAACATCCAGGTATGCACTAACATAAGTTGGCCTCTTCTTTGAGCCATCTCCCAAATCTACTTCCTCCAATGGATCTTGAGCTTGCATTCGCTTTATTGAATCTCTAGGATCTTTTTCAAAACCTAATGGCTCATTATCATAAATGCAATCAAGCTTTCCATTCATAATAATGCCATTTTCGTCTTCAGAACCTTTGGCTTCGACAGCCATTGTTTGATGATTTAAATTGGCTTCCATAGCCGCTTTTAACTTATTTTCGGCCATATAAGCCGTAATCTTGTTCCATGCATTAGGAACTGACATAGGAAACATTTTAAGAATCAGAATACCACCCCTCAGGTTGGGCAGTAGCATCTCCTATTATTTGCCTTTCCCAAACAAAACCATAGTTTGGATGCAAATTAACTGAAGCAAATACATTATCAGCAGGAATGTATGCCTCATTAGAAGATGGACATGGCGCAATGTTCGCCAATCTTTTCTCAAAATTTTCCTTGGTGATGTGATTCACGTCAGCACGAAAATAACTTTGGTCTGCTTCAATGTATTCGACAAGACCATCTTCCTTCCACATCACTAGTCTTTGATGTAATGTTGAAGGTACAGCACCGACTCCATGTATCCACTCCCTTCCAAGTAACATATTGAAGTTTGCTTTGGAAGCAATCACTAAGAACAGAGTGGTCCTCTTGATAGTTCCAACAATCAATTCCACTTCAATGGCTCCAAGAGAATAACCAGTTTTGCCTTCGTAATTACTTAAGACAATATTGTGTGGCTTAAGGTCAGTGATGGATATGCCTATCTTCTTCATAAGCACTTCAGGCATAAGATTCACAGCAGCACCTCCATCAACTAACACTTTGTTGATGCCAATACCATTAACCTTAGCCTGAATATATAAAGGCTTCAGGTGATTCTGCATACTCGTATCTGGCCTCTCGAAAGTAGCCATCTGCTCTTCGACACAGCCATCATTCATAACATAGTAACACATGGGTTTGTGACAAGCCATATCTTCAGTGAAATCTTCTTCCTCACTGTTAGGCACAGTTATGACATCATATTCCAGTGGCAATATTGACACCACATTACAGACGACATCGAAGTCATCGTCAGAATCATCAAAACCAGAACCTATGTCCTCATCAAAGTCGGACTGAGATTCTTTCCCTTTAAATGTCGAAGATGGAGGACAGATTCTCTCAAGTGCAGGCCTTCTAGGTTTTTCCATCGAAACATCCTTACCTTTTGCCTTATTTACCACACTTGTAGACTTAGCAACATCAGCACTGGTACTTGCCTCAACCTTAGAAGCCACCTTCTTATCACCCAACTGGACTTTGATTCCAAAGTGACTAGGAACCTTGTTTACGTCTAAAGAAGCTTTCTTCTTCTGGTTTCTCTGAAAACGACGCCACTGGGTTTTAGTCATAGGATTCTTACCTTTATAATTATTCCGATAATTATACTTGTTGGAATAATACTCATCTTGATGGACAACTTGAGCAGGTGCATTGTTGTGAACCCATTTTCCAACAAGGGAACTCGTCTGTGGAACGAAGGTTTAACCAAACAGTTTGATGGATCCTTTCTTTCCTGGCTTTTGGCTTGTCGAAGGCTTAGTCGAAACATTAGCCTTGCTAGATGAAGGCTTAGTTGTAACATTGGCCTTGTAACCAGGAAGCTCAGTGCTACCAAAATCAAAGGATGGCCTATTGTCAAGCCATTTCCTCTTACGTTGTTCCTGATCCTGGTACCCTTCAACAGCTTTAGCTTCCTCTTTGTCGAAAACAGCACTGCACCTTGGACATAGCATAACCTCAGAATTGTTCCACTTACATCTGTTGAGGAAATCTATCAATTCCTCTTCAGCTTTTGGGAACACAGCATGTAGCTTCCCATCGTACTCTTTCAAGGTTATCTCTTGTTTCATCCCTTCAGCATAAATAAAACCTTCCAATTTCTTGGTAGAGGATTTAAGTTTCTTTGGAGGATCTTTCATTTCAGCATCTACCATGTTTACACTCGCTTTGAAAGGTTCTGAATACATGGCTTCAGCTTTAGGTAAAGGGTCATCCACAACTTGCATTGGGGCTTTCATCTTTCTATCCTCAAATTTTAATCTGCCTTCTTCGATTGCTTTTTGCACAAGATCCCTGAAAAGCACACAACGGTCAGTGTTATGTCCCAAAAAATTATGGAACTTACAATAACCCTTTTTCTTTCTCTGGTCAAGAGTTGGTACTTTTAAGCCACTAGGTACCAATATCTGACCATCTTTTACTAACAGATCAAATATTTCATCACATTTAGTAACATCAAAAGTATATGTCTTAGGCACAAATCTGTCATTTTTTGGCTCAACAGGATTTTTCCCATTAGCAGGCCTCAGTAATTTACAAGTATAAGGAGGACCAGGCTTGAGTTCAGCCACGTCTATCTCCTCTCTTTCGACATCACTAAGTGTGGTGTCGAATTCCTCTTCGACATAAGCCACTTTTTCTTTTTTATGAAACCTATTTGACGTAGACTTTTCTTCTTTAAGCCTTTCCACCTGTCGAACTCTGTCAGCTAATTGGGCCATATCCCTTAGATGAGATGTGTCCAATTTCTTCCTGATCGAATAATCAAGGCCACCCGCAGCCATTTCGACGAGTTCATGTTCAGGCACTTGTGTGAAACAACGAGCCTTCAGTAACCTAAACCTATTCAAATAGTCATCAACAGTTTCAGGCATTTTGCGCTGAACACTGGCCAATTCTTTGAGACTAATCTTAGATTGGCCCATGTAAAATCGCGCATGAAATGCTTTTTCTAATTGCCCCCATGTGAAAATAGAACCAGGGGGTAATGTAGTAAACCAAGTAAAAGCATTTTTTGTTAAAGAATTTGGGAAATATTTCATCTTCAAATTCTCATTTTGGGCTATATCCCCAGACTTAGTCAAATAACGAGCAATATGTTCGACAGTAGACTCTTTTGTGTCACCACCAAACTTAGTATATTTAGGAACTTTCCAGCCCCTTGGTAACTCAGTTTGCAACACATATTCACACAATGGTGATATGAAATTTGGCCTATGCAAACCTATGTTAAGACCATTTTGCGCCATTATAGTTTCTACTAAAGTGGCTATATTATCATGAACGTCAACATTATTTCGTTGTACTTTTCGAACAACCTCGTCAGCGTTCTGGTTTCGGTTTACCAAAACTACTTCAGGGATATGATTTGCTAACCCTTGTTGTTCGCCTACAACTGCCTGGGTTTCGACCGTAACCGCTCTTTGAGGGTTACCAGGCATATTACCCACCACATTGGGAATTTGCCTATTATTAACCGTTGGGGTCCCAAAGAAATCTGCAATTCGACCCATTTGATTGGCTAACATTTGGTAACTAGTGTTAGTATTTTGAATCAATGGATTAAAAACTGTACCAATTTGTTGGGTTAACATATTAACCATATCATGATTGCTCTCATCAACTTGTTGTCGTAAGGCAAACAAAGATTCATTGGTTAATGCAGTGGGATTTCGACCCATTACACTTTCAGAAGAAACATGTACAGGAGACATGGTTGAAATATGTGGCATTCCAGTAGGCATGCCATATGATCCAGAAGGAAATGCAGGAAAACTTACATTATGAAAATGTGGATTTAAACCGCTTCCTATTGCCATATAAGGACTATGAAGTCCCATATGTGACGGCAAAGGCATAGGCATAGATGCCATGTTTGACTGCGTTGATCCAACGTTAGTCATTGATACTGAAGGAACGGTTGTTGATGATGATGGGGATGTTGTCCCCACAACCACCCCTGCATTTACGTTTGCAGAGTCTACTATTGTTCCCTGTTCTTGTGAAATCACAGGATTAGAGCTAGACGCATTATTAGTAGGACGAACCATTTTTCCACTTCTTAAGTGCATGCAAATACAAACACATACAAGAACATAGAAAAATTACGTATTAAAGGCAAACTGTCCCACTGGGCGTGCCAATTTGTTTGCTGGTGTTTTTAGCAAACAATCACTGGTTTTATTAACAAATTGTGGAAGACAAAATTAATACAAAATGGGGTTGTAGATAGCTTTGTGATTAACAAATTGGTAACCCGAGAAAGAAGGTGGTTGACAACTCTTGGAAATAAGAGTTATTTATGTTTATTTAACTAAAATCATACTTATCTTAGACAAATTTGTTAGATAAATTAATTATGTTTTTAGTTTTGTGATTTGATTTGGTTAAATTCTGTTTTTGGTCACTATTGGTACCTTAATTTGGGAGTTTAAGTTGTTTTTCAAGTGTGCGAGAAATTCTGCAGTTTGTTGCATCAAGTGATGTTATCTAGTGTTATGGGACCAATGTATGCCTACATTGACATTAAACAGGAATTAACATGAGCACAATTGCTGACTTGTTTTGAAAGAAAAATGTATCTCTCTCTCTCTCTTAGGTCGGTCCACATGATTCTAAAAAGTTGCAACACTATATGACAACGTGTCCTTATGTTGAAGTAAATGGATGCCTTTAAGAGATGAAGTGTCTCACTTGTTGGGCCGGGTAGGTGAGAGAATACACCGTAAAAATGTGTTTTACCCTAAAAAGGGTACACACTCTTCCATCCCACGAATCCATATGTATTTCCAACCACTACCATCACTCCATCTTCACCCTTTCCACTTCTATCTCCACTCGTGGTGCCTAAACCTCCAATTTTGAAGCTTGTGACTTGGAACTGAACAGTTGTTACTGCTGGTCGTGCCCAATCAAATGGGTTACTTGTTTATTTATTTTCTCGCTAACTAGCTTAAGCAAATTATGAATTTGTGAGATTACATTAAGCAATCCTCGTGGGAACAATATTTACTTACTCTTTATTACCTGTATTGGTTGTGTACACTTGCACATCAATTTTCACTACTAACTTTTAGCATTATTGTCTGGGACTGAAAGCGTTAAGTAATGTGAATTGTCATTAACTCCAAGCTTGAGTGCAAATGGTTAATGCACTCCTTCTAAAATGGCGGACTCGACTAGTACCCGGGTTCGATCCCCGGTGATGGAACAAATTGGAGCCATACTTTACTTACCTCCTGACCGAACTCCGGATTATTCAAGCCCCGTTTCACCTGGACACAGGAGCGGGGTCAAAGACCTCTAGACTACAAAAAAAGTGAATTGTCATTTGAGTTAGTTAGTTTAGTTGAGATACTTTCCCTTTTTTGTGTATGTTTTTGGAAGTCAATTTTCTATTTTGTATTGTGTTGTGTTTGTAGTGTGTTGTCTTTGTTGTTTTAGTATTAGAATTTTGTTTGTTGCTTTATGAAAAGATATCACTTTAACCCATGGAACATTGATATTTTGATTTTATGCGAGGCTTAACCAAAGCATTTAGGCTATGATTGTTCATGACAGCGCGAAATTATGACTTGAGAAACTTTATGTGGGAGGAAGAGTCATACTCTCGATATGTAGTATTTCGGTGACACTCAGATAGGCCACTTAAACAAAATGGTAATAGTACTTGGTTGGGCCATGTATATGCAAACTTAGTGGTGCCCGATGGACCACATATTTTTTAACCACCGGTTATGTTGTACTATATATATATATATAATACGCATTTTAATTTATCCATGTTTTGAGAAATACATTAAGAATAACTAAGGGTTACTATGATGAAGACGAAATGTCGTCTAAGTTATAACTCTTGGTAATATAAGTTATTTTATGCTTATTTAACTAAAATCATGTTTATCATAAACGAATTTGTGTGATAATTTAATTGAATTCTTTAGATTTATAGTTTTGTGATTTAATTTGGTTAGATTCTATTTTTGGGCATTTTTGGTGCCTTAATTTGGGAGTTTAGGTCGTTTCTCAAGTATGCAAAAAATTAGGTAATTTGATGCTAGAAGTGATGCTATTTGATGTTATGGGAACACTATGTGTCTGCATTGACATTAAAAAGGAATTAATCTAAGCAGTGTTGCTGCATTGTTTTGAAAGGTAACTTTGTTCTCTCTCTTGGGCCGATGTCACTGATAAGTGCCAATGATACTTACTTTTTGATTTAAAATATTGGCACTTATTGAATCATTTGATATAAATTTAAATATGTTTTACCCCAAAAATGTTTGATTTCACCAACTTTTAAATTTAGCAACTATAGGTTTAGATTTAAGAGTCTTTGTTGCATTTTAATCCCTTTTTGTTGTTTTTAAAACAGATTGGAATTGAAGTGGAAAATTTCTGGCAGCAAACGATCTCATTTTGCACTAAACTTCCACTGGTGGAAGTTACACTTAAAACATCAACAGTTGTGTTTTGCACTGGATTACCACTGGTGGAAGTTTCCCTTAAAAACTGTCTGTTAAGAAAAGTAGGCACTTATTGTCCAGCCAGGTTATGTCTTGTCCAGCAAGACCAACTTTCTTCAAGTGCAGGAAATCCTCCTTTGTCCAGCAAGCTAAACAATGTCCAGCAAGATGACGGACAGAAACTCATCAAGTGCAGGAAATCCTCTCTCGTCCAGCAAGCCCTGTTGTGTCCAGCAAGCTGAGGTTTCTTCATGAGCATGAAAGCTAAAATACAAAGGGTTCGTCCAGCAACCAAAGTGGTGTCCAACACGGCGTTTTAATGAGGTTACGGATCTGTTCACTTTTCAGCTGCTATAAAAGAGTTCTTTCAATTCTTTTCAGAGATTCTGAGATCTTAAGAAGAGAAGAGCATAGGGCACGAACCAAGGAAACAAATAAGTGGATTTTAATCATAGTGAAGCTTGGAAAAGTGGTAACTATTGATTGTTCATCATCTCTTTTTCTTGTATCTTTGTAAAGCTTCCATGAAAATGGATAGCTAACTATTTTTCTATTGGGATTGGATGTAGTTGACTTCAATTTCATGTATACCTAAAGTTTCTATATGAATCTATGATCAATATCTTATTTGGTTTAATGATTTTATCTTGAACTTCATGCTTTTGATAAATAATCACTTATTGAATGATTATTGATGATGTAATTGGTTGGGAAACTGGTCATAGAATCTGAACTAGATAGAATCATCTACAACAAAAAACATCTAGGAATAGATTAAGTTGGAGGACACTCTGAGTCAATTCATGCAGGAATCATTATCATATCAGAAGAGCACAAAATGCCTCCATCAAAAACTTGGAGACTCAGTTAGGACAGTTGGTAAAACAATTGGCCAATCAACAAAAAGGCACAAACACTCAAACCAATCCCGTGGAACATGAAGATTCTATGAGCAACATATGTGATGAAGTGAATGGTAGCACACATGGGGAAACCATTGTGGTGGAAACTAAAGGTAATGAAATGTTCCACCAAACACTGCCTCTGATAGCCAAGAATGTTGTTGAGGAGGATGAGAAAGAAAAAAACGAATTAGTGGAAAACAAGAGGAAAACAAACAAAAGAAGGAGAAGGAGGACAAGGACGAGATTGATAGAGTTGTAGATTTCATTTGTGCCTCTAATTAAAAACTACACTGGTTAATTTCCCATAAGTTCAAAACCATTACATTAATGAAATAGTCCCAAAAGTATTTGAATCACTGTTCGGTCTCTCTCTGAGAATTGATTTCTATGTAATTCAACGATAAAGCAAGTACAACAAGACAAAGGAGTCAGAATTGATTTCTATGTAATTCAACAATAAAACAAGTAAAATAAGAAAGGAATCAAGAATAGCATAACCGATAAAGAACTAATAAAATAAGTCAACTAAACATAGAAAACAATCTTACTGAAGGAGAAGAACTCAATTGCAGGTCTACATTGTCGTTGCCAAAGGAATTGCGTGAAGACAAAAACTGATATTCAAAGAAGGGGGAGGAAATCAGTGTAGGAGGAGAGCGGTGAGGAAACAAACGATAGTGCTGCAAAGGGAGAAAAAGAAACGCCCGGAGGAGATAGTGCCACAAAGGGAGAAAACGCAATGGTATGAGGAGATGATACTGAACAGAAACAGGGGGCAAGGCTAAGCAGAAACGAAAGGGGATACTTGGAGAGCAGAGGAAATTAGGGCAAGGTGACACATAATAGAGATACGGGAGTAGAGAACGATCGCAAAGGAGGAGAGGAGAGGGGACGAGAGGAGAGGAGAGGAGAGGAGAGGAGAAAGCGATCTCAAGATGGATGGGAGACCAGAGAGCGATGATGGTGGAGAAAAGTGAAAAAGAAGAAAGAGAAGAAAAATGAAGAAATAGAGTAAGAAAAAGGAAGAAAGAGAGTGTAAGAGAAAAGTGAAAAGGAAGAAAGAGAGTGTAAGAAGAAAAAGTAAAAAAGAGAGGGTAATGACATATTTGCCCTTAAATTAGATATGTGTCTTGTTAATAAGAGATCCAAATTGGTAATTTCGTAGTAGATAAATAGATATTAGATTTGGTAAAAAACACTGGATTAATATTTGTCATTGATAATTAAAATTTTTGAAGACTGCTACAAACTTACTATCTAAAAATAGGAAGACATAATGACTATTTAAACCACTGATCAATATTTTAAACAAATATTTATTATCGATAATCTACTATCTATCTTTTACTGTCTACTATAATATACTAATCAACTAAAATAATCAATTGAAACGACGAGATAACTGCACTAATACATAAAAAACACGGGATAACTGCACTGATATATAAAAAACACGAGATTAATATTTGTCATTGATAATTAAAATTTGTCACGCGTGTTTTAAATATTAAAATACGAGATAAATATTTCTTATTGATAATCTACTATCCATCTTTTACTATCTACTATAATCTACTAATCAATTAAAATAATCAATTGAAACTATGAGATAATTGCACTAATATATAAAAAAACATGGGATAACTGCACTGATATATATAAAAAATACGGGACAACTGCAATGATATATATAAAAACACGGGATAGATGCACTGATATATAAGAAAACACGGGATAACAACACTGATATATAAAAAAACACTGCACTGATATATAAAAATCCCGGGATAACTGCACTGATATATATAAAAAAATACGGGACAACTGCAATGATATATTTAAAAACACGGGATAGTTGCACTGATATATAAAAAAAACACAGGATAACAACACTGATATATAAAAAGCACTGCATTGATATATAAAAAAGCACAGGATAACTACACCGATATATAAAAAATACGGGATAACTGCAATGATATATATATATAAAAACACGAGATAACTCCACTGATATATAAATAAACACGGGGTAATGTTCAGACAATTTAAATTTTGTCCAAGTTTATTCATAAAAATAACACGACAACACGCGTGCGTATGCACGGGTATCCTACTAGTTGCATAAAAAACACTACACAATATATTGAAGTCTTTGTTTTTTTTTTACCAAAAAAAATAAGGTCGTTGTTGCTTCACTCGATTGTGCAAATATACTAGTAGAATGAGAAAGCACTATCACAGGATAAAGTGCATTAATATAATAATACAATATTAGAATAAAAATAAAGACAAACCGTGAATTGAGCAGGGAAGAAAGCAATTACCATAATATAATATATATATATAGAAGAAAGCAATTACCATAATATAATATATATATATATATATATATATATATATATATATATATATATATCATAATTATATAAAATCATAAATCGTCCACATCAACAGACCACATATGCGCCACGCGCATTCAGAAAAAATTCCACGCAATTCTCAATAAAAATAGGTGGCAGCCACCTCACCTAACGTTGAATACAATTTGCAAACCAAGCGATCTGAACGGCCGACAACGAAGAGCGTGAACAAATGACAACATAGGCGGCTAAGATTGAATTAAATTGCGGCTGCATCTGGACAAAAAAAGAAAAGGCAGACTTCAAAATATTTTGCTATAATAATCATGCAAACCGCTTGCAAGAGAGAGAGAAATGAAATCATCAATGTATTACATCAGCAATCATTAATCACGAAACAAATAAGAAAAGGAAATCCTGGGTTTTCAAAGAAATGTAACAGCTGCAATACATAGGCCCAATTATCAGGCCGAAAATCATGGTAGCCAGGTCAATCAATTTAATCACAATTACTATTCGAATAAAGGCTGCAATTCAAATCATGCTCCATTGGCATTGTTGATAAAAACGAAACCGAAATATAGCAACTGTAAGATAACAATAGGAGTATCAGCAGTGCGCAAAAAGCAACTGAGTTTATGATCTCAATCTCGATCACAAGTAGGATCTTTATAAGTGAGGCCCATGTCAGTTGATGGTCTGGAGAACAACAACACAACTGATGAATGGCACAGAACAGTTGATGCTTTCTTTCTCTACTAATCTCAGTCACGGTTGATCGAACCGTTTGATTCGTTGAGGTAATGGCGTTTTATCACCGACTCGAAAACTCGAAGTTAAAAACCGCGTACAACCAATTTCGTAGCTGTTAATTGGATTTTTTGACTACTCTCTATGTTTTTGCATTTGCTTTGTAAAATTGATATGGGTCACATAGTGTTGTGTGAATTGTGACGATAATTGATCCGTTTCTTAGTTTAATCAATGTTTTATGGTTTTTGCATTTGCTTTCCAAGATTTTCAGATTTCTTTTGTTAGAATTTGGGTTTCTTTTATGGAATCTATTTTTGTTTTTAATTTCAGATTTCATTTGCTAGAATTTAGGATTTCTTCACATAAAAATATGACTTCATTTTTCATGTCTCATTGCATTTGAAGGTTTCCTCTTGCATAGGTGGAAAAAGGCAAGGGCTTTCCCTTTCTCATTTTCCATAGCTTTTTCCTTATAACTTTATAGCTTCAAATGAGTGTTTTCATTAATTTCAGGATGGAGTGTAGTGTTTTCATTAGTTTCAGGATGTCAAAGAGGAGAAGGAAGGGAGGTTTTATTTCTACTCTGCTTTATTTTGTGAATTTTCTGTTTTTTCATTTGTGATGTGTGATTCTTCTGATTTGGGTTTTTTTAATTATTTTATGAGGGTGTTTTATTTAATTCATTTGGAATTTGAGATGTTGATATGGTAATGTGTGTTGTTAGGTTGATTATGGCGAACATTTTGAAATGAGTTGAAAAGGTAGTTCCTTAAGCTCTCTAACTTCAATATAGATAACTTTATGCTTGACATGTAATCTAATCTTCCTTTATTATTTGAATTTTGAAGTTGCAACACACCCTTCATGATAAAAACAAGTGAATGACTTATCTTCCCTTTTCACTAATATGGAAGTTGAATGTATAAATCTGATTTGACACCATAGTAGTACAAGCCCTTTTAGTTTCTTTTATTCATTCTTCAATTAAGATCTCATTTTGAAGGTCTATGAACTAATAGAAGATAAAATTTCATATACTCTTCATGAAAATAAGAGTTTCGTTGGTGTCTTAATTTTTGTGTGTAGCTTTCGACATCAACTGTTGTTTCACATTAGACAAAGTCACATCAACTGTACTACAAAATAAGTATTGACAGTTTTCTTTTAAATTTTTTAATAATCATTAAAGATAGTTTTCTTTATTTTCTCAAGATTGGCCCCGATTCACCCACATCAAAGTATAATAGGTTTATTTGATGTCATCATCAATAAAGGAAGCAAACTTAATTCATGTATCACCAAGCCATATCTCATAGAGTTGTCATGTAACCGACTACAAAAATAAGCAGCAAATTGAGCACCATGAAAATCAAGATATGAATAAGTTTTGCATTGAATGATGTATCGGAGTTTAAGACTGCTCCATGAGAATCAACAAGGGCAAAATGGCAAGAAACTCACCCGACAAGTTTCTCTCATTCTCTCAATTTGAAAGTATAATAACAAGAGTACAAATAGTAAATTGATCTTGGAAGAGTTTCATCAATTACATATTCATTTATTTTAACTTACCTACCTCAACAGTATTCTGCAGATCACTACTGGGCTCAACTTTGGGAATTCCCTAAATTTAAACCAGAAAGATAGAAACAATTTAGGAACCAATGAACAACTTCAACTAACTTATCAAAACATAACTTTGAATTGCATACATAAAACTGATATGATATGATTTTATATATGATTTAAGACTATTAGTTTGTTTGATACATTGTTGTAATATTCAGATTTCAATTGTATTTCTTTACATTACTATTTTTTTTCATAGATTTCTCTTTACATGACTCTCTTTTGTTGTCTTTAGTGCCTCCTACATTAAAAGAAATCATGTGTCATAGAGTGTTAATGGGGCACATTTAGAGCTGGGAAGGCTAAACGCTTCATGACACTAAATGTAGTTCAGTGATTTAGCAGTACGTATCTCATTCTCTCTTATTACTTATTGTCATGCTATTTCTTAATCTGTCAATATTTTCTCACACTTTTTTGCTGAATATTTTAAATATAATTTTAAATTTTTGTGTCATTAGTGTGACGTTCTTGAGATGTTACATGTATGGCATTATCTCATTTTCTAATTGAGATATGGATTTTATTGAGCTTACAACTCTGGACATGTAAGCCCAAGATTTATTAATCCAGTAGACATTCCACCATCTTCAACAAATTGCGAAGAAGTACATGCCAATTTAGCAGTTAATGGTTTTGACTCTCATTCTGACTCTCAAATCAGCCTACTTTATATGCAGATGACCTGATTAACTTACATCTGGATATACTTGAACAAGAATTTGCTCTGAAGGATATGTATTGGAAAATTGAGGGATTGGATGTTTTTATCATCTTCATATTTTACACTTTGCAAATGTGAGTATGTTGTTAACTATGAACAAAATATTAAGATGCTTCTGCTCGATTTGTTAAATAACGTTATGTTTATAGGTCTGGCATTGATGTCCGAGTGGCAGACCACACAATTATTGCTGTCTTCACCCTCAATATATATGCGGCTTTCCATTGGTTAAATATTAAATTATTGTTGATGAAATTAATTAATTAGAGCTTTGCAATTTACCTAATTTGAAAATTTGTCAATTGATAACAAAATGGGAATGAAGATTGAAATTAGCATTAACTCACATCTTTGTAAGAAAACAATAAAGTTGTTATGTTGTGGTAATTAGAGAAATTCCTTACTAAATTCTTTACTAGAACATTATAGACAAATAAATCATTATAGAACATTTTTTGGACAAAAACATTATAGAACATTTATAATAAGTCAAGTAACTAAATAATAGTCTACTAATTAAAGGTTATTCTAATAAGTCAATCTACATACTTTTAATCTTCTTTTGACATTAATTACAACTACTTAATCATAAACATCTACAAAACATATATATATATATATATATAATACATTAACAATAAAATAATTTAAAATTACGTTTAAAAAATATGTATACCCGTGCAGCGCACGGGTCATACATACTAGTATATATATATATATATATATATATATATATATATATATATATATATATATATATATATATATATATATATATATATCATAATCATCATAATTATATAAATTCATGAATAGTCCATGTAGACGTCCACACTATCGTTAAAAAATCCAAGTCATCATCATAAATTCCACGCATTAATCTGTATAATTACGTGGCATCCAAATAGGCATCCAAAACAATTAATGTCCAGTCAAAAAGTTTTAAATACTGATAATTGTGATTTTAATGATACATTCAAATTGTTCCAAAAATATAATACATTCAAATTCATATTAAAAGAAAAAGCAAAAGAGCAATATCCAAAATAAGCATACATCTCCCTTCTCTCTTTCTGAATACACTTATCCTTTCACCCACTCCTTCCTTTAGAAGCCTCTCCACCCTTCAATAATCTTGACTTTCATCTACTCACTCAAGAACGATTTTAGGGTGGATTTGGCACCACCTCCGGAATCATTTACAAATCATTTATTCCAACTACATATACTAAACCAAATAATCAATTTGAAGATTCAAGCATCAGTAGCGACAAAAAACGAATCAGCTCCTGAAACCATTGTTCAATGGAAGCTTTTCTGCAGTGGCCGTGTGCCCAATGCCGCCGTGAATCCCCCTTTTTTGCAGTCGTGACTCCCATCGTAATACTATTTTGACGTTGCACCACTTGAAGCTGTTCGTCGCCGCTGTCGTCTTCCACGCCGGCCAAGGAACGGTCGACCACACATCGTCTTCACCGTGAGCTCTCCCTCACCATCGCGCATCGCTTCCCTATCCGGCAAAGCCCCCATCATCGTCGTCCCTCTCCCTTCCTTTTTCTCTTTCTTCTTCTTTCTCTCTCTGGTATTCATTGTTTTCAAAAATTTCGCACTTCTCTCTCTAAATGGAGTTGTGTGGCACTGAGAAGGAGTAGAGGAAATTAGGGTTCCCTCTTTTGATACTTCCCTTATATACATCCCTTTAATCTTTATTTATTATATTTTATTTTTTTTAAAAATAATGTCAGATTTAGTTTTACACCCCCTTTCTTTAATTATATTGCCCCCCTTGAAAGCCCAATTCACAGGCCACTTCTTAAAACCCAGAAAATGTAAATTGGGTTTCTGTACGTTATTCGCACCCCTGTTAATAATAGAGCCCTCTACTCTAATTGCACCCCTGTTTTACTAATGCAGCGCCTTTTCGTTTTTTATTTATTTCTTTTACAAAAAACCCATAAAACTAAATAAATAAATATTTTCTCTTCAAAAAACCTATAAAACCAATACACCCCCCCTATTAGTTTTTGTTATGAAGTTCAATTTTAGTTACAATGTCGTGTAATATTCCGTTACTGAAGACCTAATGGAATTTTACGTATTTTCACTCTGTTTGCCATATTTATGATCACTAAGTCCTATTGATTTTATTATTTAAAGGTTAAAAAAATTGATTATTTTTATAATGAGTATATATATTACCACTAAATTTAACCTTATAAAGCAATTGATCAAATGGGTAAATATTATATTGCACATTTGCTGAAAATGATAATGGTAATGTTGTATCATTTAATAATAGAAGATAAGGTTTAATTAATTTTACCTAAGGAAATCACATCATATTCAATATTCAATTCAAAACTCAATATATAAATAAATCGTATAATGTTATCAAATCATACATAGTATGAGCCGACAATCACATTAAATATGATAAAATAATCAAACACTGCCTACGTATTGTTCATTATTGTAAATGCCAATTTCTATACTTTCAATCCATAATTCAAGGCGCGAGTTCCAATTTAACTACATCATAGTTAGAATTGGTTTTATTATATCTTAGCATTAGATATAATTAATTTATTTTGTGTCATGTATTTACGAAAATTCAGAGTTTGTGAAAAATGGTTCTATTATACATTAGAATACTTAAATAATATATTTAAGAGATAGAAAAAGTAAGAAAGATTATAAGAACTTATGAGAGAGATAGAGAGTGTGTAGGATGATTGAGAGAATGTAGAAGGAGAGGGTTCAAATTGCAATTTCTACCAAGAGCGTGGGGATCTCCACAAGGATTTCCCCATAATCCTCCGCAAGCAATGAATTTTTTCAGGTTGAGACGGGGACGGGAGAGATGATTCCTCTGCTGCCAAATAAAGGATGGGGATAGAGATCATTCACTGTCTCAAGTACATTACATAAATACCCTTATTATAGATGTATATTTTATCATAAGTAATTGGTTTTTTAGTCTTCTTATATGTGTTTTAATTCCATTAGATAAAAAAAAATGTCTTTTAATTAAAAATATTTATAAATTATTAATATATGCTAACTTTTATGTTTTAATTTTATCTTTTGAATATCAAAATATACAAGGACTAAATTTTATATCATTTTATATTAAAATATTAAACTATGATTTGTTTAGTCTAACTATTGTATTTTTCTTTGAATTATCAAATTTTAATTTGGGTTTTTGGTGATTTTTTTAACATTTTACGAGGTCCCCAAGAGGACTGTGGGGACGGGCACAAGGAGAAAAACTACGTGGTGGGGATTAGAGTAGTACTCTCCTCCACCCCCACGCCATCTCATCGCCATGCCTATAAATTTCAACAAATTTATGCCTCTAATTTCACATTGCTATATGCACATTTTGTAACAAATCCAAAATCATTCGTATTTTTTTGGTTAAATAAATACAACACAACTTATATTATTTAATGTGTAATATACAAACATTTGCACATTAGTATAATCAAAGCCATTATAGCGAGAAGTGTGATTCGAAATTGTAAAATTTTGTGAGTATTCATGGGTGTATTGGTTCAATTGAATGAATCATTTCTCCATCGTCTACTTTTATCACTACAACATGTTTGTTTAGATCTGTATTTATTCAATTATATATAAAAAACTTCTAGTGCTACAGGATGTAGTATTCTTATACTTTTGTATATCAAGCCATTATTGAATCGATCATCCACTTTTGTGGGTACAACATGTTTAGTATGGATAAGATTGTTTTGGTGTTTATAGCCTTTAACCAATTTGGTCTAATATCACGTACTGTTTTTAAATGTTATACGTGTTGCAGGGCAATACGATTCAGGGACACATGGAGTGGCATTTTATATATAAACTGGACAAGGACATTCAGGAGGGATATGTTTATTACATTTCAAAATTTACTGTGGCCCCTAATTCCGGCGACTATCGACCTGCCAGACATTCTTACATGCTCACTTCCTATTGGCTACTAAGATTCGCCCTGCTTCAACAGAAGCAGTCCCCCTATCTGCCGTAGTGTTTCACCGCACCCGAAGAGTGCTTTGATCTGGGTTTGACCAAGACTATTTTTATTGTTAATTAGAGGCATCATTCAAATATCAACATTTTATGTTTTGTTTGTAGAAAAACGTAGGCGTACACACTACGTCCTAACCACTTTGTCTATAAAAAACATTTTCTGTTTTGTTTCGTTGTCTATTGTCTTGACAGATATCGCTGGGATCCTGACTGGGGTAGGTGTTGCGCGGGAATATTAGAAAAACAACAGCAAGTCATCCCTTTATTTGTAGTTACATTTCACATAATTCTAATATACAAGACCCGTACAACTTTTATCAAGTTCGATGATATATATTATGTCTCAATCGACCATCCACGTAATATAATTTTCTTAATCATTTTCATGGAAGGCTTTTATCCCGACTACCATGCATGCTTCTAAACTGCTTATTAATTCTGACATTTGAGAGGTTGTTTAATTAATTGCAATGTTTTTCATATATACTCTCACATTTACATATTCAATTTATAAGCATTATAAATATCTAATTGATTTTGTCAAAAAAAAATATCTAATTGAAACTGTTTGTGACTTTAGGCTGTCCCAAAGTATCACTACACCGAGTATTGTTGTAACTCCAGAGACCAAAACAAACACTTCGGTCGATAAATGGCTACCCAATTACAGATTGCTTTTTGTATTCTAATAAGACAATCTACAAATGTGTATTTTTCATTCCAAAAACAGCAATGATATAGTTATAAACATCTACAACACACACGTGATATTTTAACAACCAAATAATTTAAATGTAAATTCTAAAAAGAAGATGTATACCTGTGCAGCGCACGGGTGATACATACTAATATATATATATATATATATATATATATATATATATAAATAAGAATTAACGAGGGAATTAAAAATTAGGGTGGAACATGAGTGGGCTATGTACCAAATAGATTTGAGCTTGTGTATTTTGAGTAGTCGGATATTAATGGGGTAAACACATATTTTTTTAAATAAGAATAATCGAGGGAATTAAAAATTAGGGTGGGACATGAGTAAGCTATGTACCAAATAGATTTGGGCCTATGTATTTTGAGTAGTTGGATATTATCGGGAGTAAACACATTTTTTTACTGGGTGCAAGAACAAAATGCTGGTTATATACATAGTAATTATTTTTTTTGGTGGCAGCAATTGGCCATAGTGGCTTCTACTTGCATCCATTGCTATGAAGTACTGCTTTTTATTCAGGAATTAAATTAAGGATTTATATATAGGACCCGTTTGGATAAACAATTTAATTATGCACTTATAGCATAAGTGCTTATCATATAAGTGCTTATGTATAAGCTGTTTATATAATAAATGATAAAATAATGCTAAACTATTTTTTTATAAGTCATAAGTTGTTTTCATAAGCTATCCCATGGAGCTTATGGAAATTAGCTGAAAACAGTTTACGAACATGTCATAAGCTGTTTCCATAAGCTCTCTCAAACAGTCTCACAAGTGCTTATACCAGTAGATAAGCTCAAATAAGCCGATCCAAACGGGTCTATAGTTCAGTAACCCAGAAAAATTGTAACATGAGACTTGGGATCAATAAGCTTGCTGCATTCATAAATAATTTTTTCCTAAATTTACAATAATTAACAAACAAGAACCCAGAGCCACAAACCCACATTTTTCGTTTTATAATGTTAAGGCACAAAAGAAGTTCAAAAATAATAATTTGGGGTCATTTGGGTTTTACTTATTTAGATTTATCTAGCGGCATAAACATTTGTGAGGCTATTTAAGAGAGTTTAGGAAACAACTCATAACATTTCCATAATTTTTTGTTAACCAACTAACGAGGAACATAGATCATATGCAGCTTATTCCGATCAACATCAACGTATGATACAGATGATAAATGATTGAAGAAAGAAAAAAATTCTTTTAGTTGATTTGGTTTAGACTAGGCTTCACATCTTGACATTTAGAGGAATCTCCTTAAGTCGTTTTAAGAAATGTTATTTCCATAAGCTCTCAAATGAAAAACAACTTGACTTAATTTTATATCTTATTATAGATCATAGAAATAACTTAGCTAAAATACATTTTTGGTCGTTTAAGTTATTTTAAATTTTTGTTTTGGTCTTTTAAGTTTTTTCCCCAGTTTGATCCTCTATATTTCAAATTTGTTACATCTAAGTTAATAGGTGCTGACGTGTCTGTTATATGCTTATGTGGCATAGGTAACAACTTTTTTTTGGTTACATAGCTAAAAAGAAAAGGAAAAAAGGAAGATCAAAACCCAAACTATCTCATCGTGAAGGAGACACCAGCAGCATCAGCAGATAGCTGCACCAGTAACTAGGAATGTGCAAAAGTACCGGTAAACTTAAACCTTACCGTAAACCATACCATACTGTCAAGAAAATACTGCACCACTTTTAAAAAATCCATCCCAATTCATTCAGGAAAAAATATGGAATACCGGTACCCATTTCTCAATACCGGTTGTGGTTTGTAGTTTACCAAAAAAAGGAGAAATCACTTTTCTCCCTCCCATTCACCACTTGTCCTTTACTTGAAGTTATCATGACAGACATGTGATAGCAAATCAAGTTCTTCTTGAGTTTTCAGTTTTAATTTTGAATCTGATCTTAAAGAAGGTGTTGACTTCGAGAACACCATTACCTTTCGCTGGTACCTCCCGAAGCTTACTGCAACTCTCACTGTCTCCTGCCGGAACCACCTCTTCTCGCCGCCGGCAGCGCCTCCAGCATCACTTCTAGTTCTCTTTGCGGTCGTTCCGAATCTCTCTCCTCTCTCATTCACCACTTGTCCTTTACTTGAAGTTATCATGACAGACATGTGATAGCAAATCAAGTTCTTCTTGAGTTTTCAGTTTTAATTTTGAATCTGATCTTAAAGAAGGTGTTGACTTCGAGAACACCATTACCTTTCGCTGGTACCTCCCGAAGCTTACTGCAACTCTCACTGTCTCCTGCCGGAACCACCTCTTCTCGCCGCCGGCAGCGCCTCCAGCATCACTTCCAGTTCTCTTTGCGGTCGTTCCGAATCTCTCTCCTCTCTCACAGATTCTTTTTCTCTCACTCCTTCCTCTGCTCCCCCCCTCTCTCTCTCTCTCTCTCTCTCCCTCCCTCCCTCTGCCGACCTCTCCTCTCGCTGATTTGTTTCTTTTTTTCACCTCTATTCCAGATTTTTCGTAGCTTTTAAATGAGAAATTGTTAAGTGCAAGTTTTTAAATGCAAGTTTTTATTCTGAATCCAAACCGGTAATTTACCAGTTCTGAACCGGTTTTTAACCTGTTTGCAAATATAAATTGGTATATACAAACTAGTAAACTATGATCATATTTTAAGAGTGGTGCGGGATGGTGTGGTATGGTTCATATACCATGCACATCCCTACCAGTAACCCAAGAGGTGGAGTATCAAGCATAGTCTCAGCACTTTCGGAATTAGCTCCCAATTTGGCTAAATAATCAGCATATTGATTACCCTTACGACATCCATGAGTGATGCTCAACTGCCAATCAAGATGAAGAAACTTTCGAATCTCACCAATAACATTACTGTACCTATGGTGGGGTGCAACTCCACGGTTAATATAAGTTACGACAATGAGAGAATCTGAGACACAGGTTACAAATCGAAAGCCTCGATCCCAACATATAGAAAGCCCTCTGTGCATGGCAAAAAGCTCTGCAAATATAGTCTCTGCATGATCTACCTTACCATAATATCCAAGCAAGAATGCACCACTAGTATCTCGAATCAAACCACCATAACCAGACTGTTCGGTATCGTTGAAAACACTTCCATCCACGTTGAGCCTCACCGCTCCACTCGGCGGCCTAGACCAAGAAATCCGTTTCACCAAACTTGAAGACCCATTACCATCAACAAGAGAAAATGCCTTACGGACTTGGTGTAAGGTAGCTGCACATGTAATCTCTATCTCGGTCATGGCTGCTTTCTTATTATCAAAAATAAACTTGTTCCTAGCACACCACAAGGTCCAAAGCATGATTGGAATTACAATTCCCACATTGTGGTGCAGTCGTTGAATCCATGGAAGCACCTCTTCAATAGACAAAGAGCTGCTGGCCGTGACAAGCCTTGGCCAAATGATCCTGGAAATCTCACAATCAAGGAGGCAATGAATCATTGATTCTTCAACAGCTCCACATAATGGACAAGAAGGATTACAATGAACATTTCTCCTATGTAACACTCCTCTCAAAGGTAAGGAGTTGTGACCAATTTGCGACAAGAAAAATTGGATACTAGCTGGCAATTTTGTCTTCCAAATTCAAGCCCAAGAGAACAAATCTGATGGCCTTGATGATCTAGACATCAACCACCTATAGGGGCTTCCAACTGAGTACAAAGCCGAAACCTGCTGGCTCCACACCCACACATCTTCAACGGAACTCACCACATTTGGCTTAACTTGAGACAGGCCTTGCCTACAAGTTGCTGGCAGGTTTATGTACAAGGCATCAAAATTCCACAACTTTCTGTCAGAGTCCCAAACATCTTTGATGCGAAGCGCTGTGTCTTGAATTTGCACAAAATCTACAACATCACAAAGGCGAGAGGAGCAAACCACGGATGGTACCAGAAGCTTGTCTCCCCATCACCTATTTTAAACTGAAAGCAATTATGCAGCTCCACAAAGGTTGTACTTATAGCATTCCAAGTTGGAGAGCCCTTGCATAAATTATCTATCAACAAATTCCCTTGTTTCAAGTATTTATCCCCAAGCAGCTGCACCCATAATTTTTCAGGATTATTGAACAGATTCCACACTAACTTGCCAAGAAGGGTAGTGTTATGCTCCCTGCTTCTACGAACAGCCAGACCTCTGTCTTTCGTCTGCTGAGTAATTTTTTCCCAGCTGTCCAGATGCATACCCTTATCACTCGAGCCTTTCCAAATGAAGCTACGAACTGCTCTATCAATATTGTCACAAATGTTTGTAGGAAACTTGTAGTTGCATGTTGTACGTTGGGAGTGCCGAGAGGACTGAGTTGGCTAGCATACCTCTTCCTGGTTTGTTGAGGATTCGCCCTTTCCAAGCAGCTAATCTAGTCCCAATTCTGTCCATCACCATATTAAAATATTCTTTTCCTGGTCTCCCTTGAAACATTCTAAACCCAAGATACTTAGTAATGCGCTCAGTTGTACGCATTCCTAGCACTTGAGTCAACACGTGTCTTGTAGGCTGCTCCAGTCCTTTAGAAGTATAGATGTGTGACTTCTCTTTACTTACTTTCAAACCTGAAAAAGCAAAAAATTCATTTAAAATATTAGATATAATCCTTTCTTGGCCCGTTTGAGCTTTTGCAAAGAAGAGAATGTCATTCACGAAGAAAAGGTGCGATATCCCAGGACCATTCTTCGAGATCTTGGTAGTGGACCAATGACCTGCCTCCACTTCTTGCTTAATCATGTATCCCAACCGCTCCATGCACAACACAAACAAGTATGGTGCACTACAACAATACAGGCAAGCGGCGGCGGTTCAAAAAGCATTCTGCGGCGGTTTTAACCGCCGCAGAATGCACCTCCCGGCGGTTTCAAATCCGCCGCAGTATTCTCCGCCGCGAGGAATTACAGCGGCGGTTTTAGTAACCGCTGGTATAACCGCCTGGGAGTAACTGGCGGCGGTTATGAGCGGCGGTTGGACGGTTGCGGCGGTTATAAACCGCCCCTAAATAGCTGTTGAGTTAGGAAAATATGTAGAGTTTTGCGGCGGTTTTTAGGTTTTTTGCGGCGGTTGGACAGTTGCAGCGGTTAGCAACCGCCCCTAAATAGCTTCTGTGTTTGAGAAAAATGTAGAGTTTCGCGCCGGTTTTGAGGTTTTTTGCGGCGGTTGGGTTATAATTTCGCGCCGACTTTGAGGCTTTTTGCTGCGGTGTTTTTAAAGCTGAGAGAAAAAACAAGTCTTTTTCTAAAGGCTAATATTTTTTTGGTTATTTATAACAACTTTTTCTTAAATTATTTAAAAACATAAACGAAAAATGCCAAGAATGCATCAAACAATTTAAACATACACAAACAATGACAAAAAGTTCATTCATACTTCTAAAGTAAAATAACACAACATATAATATCAAAAGGACCGTTGCTTCAAAATATATCATAAGTACCGTTGCTCCAAAATATATCAAAAGTACTGTTGCTCCAAAAGATTAAAAGGTACTGTGCTTAGGAATGTAAGAGCTCCCCAAAATAAGAACATTAATAATAACTAATCCGAAAACTAAAAACTAGATGTAGGTCCACGATGTGCAGGTGCATGACTGGCAGATGAAGAGGGTATTGCTTCAGCAGGCGAACGTAAATCTGCAACCTGAAATGCAGAGAAAGGGCAAAAAGCAACAAAAGTAAGAAATAAGAAATTGTCATGCTATTTCTTAATCTGTCAATATTTTCTCACACTTTTTTGCTGAATATTTTAAATATAATTTTAAATTTTTGTGTCATTAGTGTGACGTTCTTGAGATGTTACATGTATGGCATTATCTCATTTTCTAATTGAGATATGGATTTTATTGAGCTTACAACTCTGGACATGTAAGCCCAAGATTTATTAATCCAGTAGACATTCCACCATCTTCAACAAATTGCGAAGAAGTACATGCCAATTTAGCAGTTAATGGTTTTGACTCTCATTCTGACTCTCAAATCAGCCTACTTTATATGCAGATGACCTGATTAACTTACATCTGGATATACTTGAACAAGAATTTGCTCTGAAGGATATGTATTGGAAAATTGAGGGATTGGATGTTTTTATCATCTTCATATTTTACACTTTGCAAATGTGAGTATGTTGTTAACTATGAACAAAATATTAAGATGCTTCTGCTCGATTTGTTAAATAACGTTATGTTTATAGGTCTGGCATTGATGTCCGAGTGGCAGACCACACAATTATTGCTGTCTTCACCCTCAATATATATGCGGCTTTCCATTGGTTAAATATTAAATTATTGTTGATGAAATTAATTAATTAGAGCTTTGCAATTTACCTAATTTGAAAATTTGTCAATTGATAACAAAATGGGAATGAAGATTGAAATTAGCATTAACTCACATCTTTGTAAGAAAACAATAAAGTTGTTATGTTGTGGTAATTAGAGAAATTCCTTACTAAATTCTTTACTAGAACATTATAGACAAATAAATCATTATAGAACATTTTTTGGACAAAAACATTATAGAACATTTATAATAAGTCAAGTAACTAAATAATAGTCTACTAATTAAAGGTTATTCTAATAAGTCAATCTACATACTTTTAATCTTCTTTTGACATTAATTACAACTACTTAATCATAAACATCTACAAAACATATATATATATATATATAATACATTAACAATAAAATAATTTAAAATTACGTTTAAAAAATATGTATACCCGTGCAGCGCACGGGTCATACATACTAGTATATATATATATATATATATATATATATATATATATATATATATATATATATATATATATATATATATATATATATATATATATCATAATCATCATAATTATATAAATTCATGAATAGTCCATGTAGACGTCCACACTATCGTTAAAAAATCCAAGTCATCATCATAAATTCCACGCATTAATCTGTATAATTACGTGGCATCCAAATAGGCATCCAAAACAATTAATGTCCAGTCAAAAAGTTTTAAATACTGATAATTGTGATTTTAATGATACATTCAAATTGTTCCAAAAATATAATACATTCAAATTCATATTAAAAGAAAAAGCAAAAGAGCAATATCCAAAATAAGCATACATCTCCCTTCTCTCTTTCTGAATACACTTATCCTTTCACCCACTCCTTCCTTTAGAAGCCTCTCCACCCTTCAATAATCTTGACTTTCATCTACTCACTCAAGAACGATTTTAGGGTGGATTTGGCACCACCTCCGGAATCATTTACAAATCATTTATTCCAACTACATATACTAAACCAAATAATCAATTTGAAGATTCAAGCATCAGTAGCGACAAAAAACGAATCAGCTCCTGAAACCATTGTTCAATGGAAGCTTTTCTGCAGTGGCCGTGTGCCCAATGCCGCCGTGAATCCCCCTTTTTTGCAGTCGTGACTCCCATCGTAATACTATTTTGACGTTGCACCACTTGAAGCTGTTCGTCGCCGCTGTCGTCTTCCACGCCGGCCAAGGAACGGTCGACCACACATCGTCTTCACCGTGAGCTCTCCCTCACCATCGCGCATCGCTTCCCTATCCGGCAAAGCCCCCATCATCGTCGTCCCTCTCCCTTCCTTTTTCTCTTTCTTCTTCTTTCTCTCTCTGGTATTCATTGTTTTCAAAAATTTCGCACTTCTCTCTCTAAATGGAGTTGTGTGGCACTGAGAAGGAGTAGAGGAAATTAGGGTTCCCTCTTTTGATACTTCCCTTATATACATCCCTTTAATCTTTATTTATTATATTTTATTTTTTTTAAAAATAATGTCAGATTTAGTTTTACACCCCCTTTCTTTAATTATATTGCCCCCCTTGAAAGCCCAATTCACAGGCCACTTCTTAAAACCCAGAAAATGTAAATTGGGTTTCTGTACGTTATTCGCACCCCTGTTAATAATAGAGCCCTCTACTCTAATTGCACCCCTGTTTTACTAATGCAGCGCCTTTTCGTTTTTTATTTATTTCTTTTACAAAAAACCCATAAAACTAAATAAATAAATATTTTCTCTTCAAAAAACCTATAAAACCAATACACCCCCCCTATTAGTTTTTGTTATGAAGTTCAATTTTAGTTACAATGTCGTGTAATATTCCGTTACTGAAGACCTAATGGAATTTTACGTATTTTCACTCTGTTTGCCATATTTATGATCACTAAGTCCTATTGATTTTATTATTTAAAGGTTAAAAAAATTGATTATTTTTATAATGAGTATATATATTACCACTAAATTTAACCTTATAAAGCAATTGATCAAATGGGTAAATATTATATTGCACATTTGCTGAAAATGATAATGGTAATGTTGTATCATTTAATAATAGAAGATAAGGTTTAATTAATTTTACCTAAGGAAATCACATCATATTCAATATTCAATTCAAAACTCAATATATAAATAAATCGTATAATGTTATCAAATCATACATAGTATGAGCCGACAATCACATTAAATATGATAAAATAATCAAACACTGCCTACGTATTGTTCATTATTGTAAATGCCAATTTCTATACTTTCAATCCATAATTCAAGGCGCGAGTTCCAATTTAACTACATCATAGTTAGAATTGGTTTTATTATATCTTAGCATTAGATATAATTAATTTATTTTGTGTCATGTATTTACGAAAATTCAGAGTTTGTGAAAAATGGTTCTATTATACATTAGAATACTTAAATAATATATTTAAGAGATAGAAAAAGTAAGAAAGATTATAAGAACTTATGAGAGAGATAGAGAGTGTGTAGGATGATTGAGAGAATGTAGAAGGAGAGGGTTCAAATTGCAATTTCTACCAAGAGCGTGGGGATCTCCACAAGGATTTCCCCATAATCCTCCGCAAGCAATGAATTTTTTCAGGTTGAGACGGGGACGGGAGAGATGATTCCTCTGCTGCCAATTCAAGGATGGGGATAGAGATCATTCACTGTCTCAAGTACATTACATAAATACCCTTATTATAGATGTATATTTTATCATAAGTAATTGGTTTTTTAGTCTTCTTATATGTGTTTTAATTCCATTAGATAAAAAAAAATGTCTTTTAATTAAAAATATTTATAAATTATTAATATATGCTAACTTTTATGTTTTAATTTTATCTTTTGAATATCAAAATATACAAGGACTAAATTTTATATCATTTTATATTAAAATATTAAACTATGATTTGTTTAGTCTAACTATTGTATTTTTCTTTGAATTATCAAATTTTAATTTGGGTTTTTGGTGATTTTTTTAACATTTTACGAGGTCCCCAAGAGGACTGTGGGGACGGGCACAAGGAGAAAAACTACGTGGTGGGGATTAGAGTAGTACTCTCCTCCACCCCCACGCCATCTCATCGCCATGCCTATAAATTTCAACAAATTTATGCCTCTAATTTCACATTGCTATATGCACATTTTGTAACAAATCCAAAATCATTCGTATTTTTTTGGTTAAATAAATACAACACAACTTATATTATTTAATGTGTAATATACAAACATTTGCACATTAGTATAATCAAAGCCATTATAGCGAGAAGTGTGATTCGAAATTGTAAAATTTTGTGAGTATTCATGGGTGTATTGGTTCAATTGAATGAATCATTTCTCCATCGTCTACTTTTATCACTACAACATGTTTGTTTAGATCTGTATTTATTCAATTATATATAAAAAACTTCTAGTGCTACAGGATGTAGTATTCTTATACTTTTGTATATCAAGCCATTATTGAATCGATCATCCACTTTTGTGGGTACAACATGTTTAGTATGGATAAGATTGTTTTGGTGTTTATAGCCTTTAACCAATTTGGTCTAATATCACGTACTGTTTTTAAATGTTATACGTGTTGCAGGGCAATACGATTCAGGGACACATGGAGTGGCATTTTATATATAAACTGGACAAGGACATTCAGGAGGGATATGTTTATTACATTTCAAAATTTACTGTGGCCCCTAATTCCGGCGACTATCGACCTGCCAGACATTCTTACATGCTCACTTCCTATTGGCTACTAAGATTCGCCCTGCTTCAACAGAAGCAGTCCCCCTATCTGCCGTAGTGTTTCACCGCACCCGAAGAGTGCTTTGATCTGGGTTTGACCAAGACTATTTTTATTGTTAATTAGAGGCATCATTCAAATATCAACATTTTATGTTTTGTTTGTAGAAAAACGTAGGCGTACACACTACGTCCTAACCACTTTGTCTATAAAAAACATTTTCTGTTTTGTTTCGTTGTCTATTGTCTTGACAGATATCGCTGGGATCCTGACTGGGGTAGGTGTTGCGCGGGAATATTAGAAAAACAACAGCAAGTCATCCCTTTATTTGTAGTTACATTTCACATAATTCTAATATACAAGACCCGTACAACTTTTATCAAGTTCGATGATATATATTATGTCTCAATCGACCATCCACGTAATATAATTTTCTTAATCATTTTCATGGAAGGCTTTTATCCCGACTACCATGCATGCTTCTAAACTGCTTATTAATTCTGACATTTGAGAGGTTGTTTAATTAATTGCAATGTTTTTCATATATACTCTCACATTTACATATTCAATTTATAAGCATTATAAATATCTAATTGATTTTGTCAAAAAAAAATATCTAATTGAAACTGTTTGTGACTTTAGGCTGTCCCAAAGTATCACTACACCGAGTATTGTTGTAACTCCAGAGACCAAAACAAACACTTCGGTCGATAAATGGCTACCCAATTACAGATTGCTTTTTGTATTCTAATAAGACAATCTACAAATGTGTATTTTTCATTCCAAAAACAACAATGATATAGTTATAAACATCTACAACACACACGTGATATTTTAACAACCAAATAATTTAAATGTAAATTCTAAAAAGAAGATGTATACCTGTGCAGCGCACGGGTGATACATACTAATATATATATATATATATATATATATATATATATATATATATATATATATATATATATATATATATAAATAAGAATTAACGAGGGAATTAAAAATTAGGGTGGAACATGAGTGGGCTATGTACCAAATAGATTTGAGCTTGTGTATTTTGAGTAGTCGGATATTAATGGGGTAAACACATATTTTTTTAAATAAGAATAATCGAGGGAATTAAAAATTAGGGTGGGACATGAGTAAGCTATGTACCAAATAGATTTGGGCCTATGTATTTTGAGTAGTTGGATATTATCGGGAGTAAACACATTTTTTTACTGGGTGCAAGAACAAAATGCTGGTTATATACATAGTAATTATTTTTTTTGGTGGCAGCAATTGGCCATAGTGGCTTCTACTTGCATCCATTGCTATGAAGTACTGCTTTTTATTCAGGAATTAAATTAAGGATTTATATATAGGACCCGTTTGGATAAACAATTTAATTATGCACTTATAGCATAAGTGCTTATCATATAAGTGCTTATGTATAAGCTGTTTATATAATAAATGATAAAATAATGCTAAACTATTTTTTTATAAGTCATAAGTTGTTTTCATAAGCTATCCCATGGAGCTTATGGAAATTAGCTGAAAACAGTTTACGAACATGTCATAAGCTGTTTCCATAAGCTCTCTCAAACAGTCTCACAAGTGCTTATACCAGTAGATAAGCTCAAATAAGCCGATCCAAACGGGTCTATAGTTCAGTAACCCAGAAAAATTGTAACATGAGACTTGGGATCAATAAGCTTGCTGCATTCATAAATAATTTTTTCCTAAATTTACAATAATTAACAAACAAGAACCCAGAGCCACAAACCCACATTTTTCGTTTTATAATGTTAAGGCACAAAAGAAGTTCAAAAATAATAATTTGGGGTCATTTGGGTTTTACTTATTTAGATTTATCTAGCGGCATAAACATTTGTGAGGCTATTTAAGAGAGTTTAGGAAACAACTCATAACATTTCCATAATTTTTTGTTAACCAACTAACGAGGAACATAGATCATATGCAGCTTATCCCGATCAACATCAACGTATGATACAGATGATAAATGATTGAAGAAAGAAAAAAATTCTTTTAGTTGATTTGGTTTAGACTAGGCTTCACATCTTGACATTTAGAGGAATCTCCTTAAGTCGTTTTAAGAAATGTTATTTCCATAAGCTCTCAAATGAAAAACAACTTGACTTAATTTTATATCTTATTATAGATCAAAGAAATAACTTAGCTAAAATACATTTTTTGTCGTTTAAGTTATTTTAAATTTTTGCTTTGGTCTTTTAAGTTTTTTTTCCCCAGTTTGATCCTCTATATTTCAAATTTGTTACATCTAAGTTAATAGATGCTGACGTGTCTGTTATATGCTTATGTGGCACAAGTAACAACTTTTTTTGGTTACAGAGCTAAAAAGAAAAGGAAAAAAGGAAGATCAAAACCCAAACTATCTCCTGGTGAAGGAGACACCAGCAGCATCAGCAGATAGCTGCACCAGTAACTAGGGATGTGCAAAAGTACCGGTAAACTTAAACCTTACCGTAAACCATACCATACTGTCAAGAAAATACTGCACCACTTTTAAAAAATCCATCCCAATTCATTCAGGAAAAAATATGGAATACCGGTACCCATTTCTCAGTACCGGTTGTGGTTTGTACTTTACCAAAAAAAGGAGAAATCACTTTTCTCTCTCCCATTCACCACTTGTCCTTTACTTGAAGTTATCATGACAGACATGTGATAGCAAATCAAGTTCTTCTTGAGTTTTCGGTTTTAATTTTGAATCTGATCTTAAAGAAGGTGTTGACCACGAGAACACCATTACCTTTCGCCGGTACCTCCCGAAGCTTACTGCAACTCTCACTGTCTCCTGCCGGAACCACCTCTTCTCGCCGCCGGCAGCGCCTCCAGCATCACTTCCAGTTCTCTTTGCGGTCGTTCCGAATCTCTCTCCTCTCTCACGGATTCTTTTTCTCTCACTCCTTCCTCTGCTCCCCCTATCTCTCTCTCTCTCTCCCTCCCTCCCTCTGCCGACCTCTCCTCTCGCTGATTTGTTTCTTTTTTTCACCTCTATTCCAGATTTTTCGTAGCTTTTAAATGAGAAATTGTTAAGTGCAAGTTTTTAAATGCAAGTTTTTATTCTGAATCCAAACCGGTAATTTACCAGTTCTGAACCGGTTTTTAACCTGTTTGCAAATATAAATTGGTATATACAAACTAGTAAACTGTGATCATATTTTAAGAGTGGTGCGGGATGGTGTGGTATGGTTCATATACCATGCACATCCCTACCAGTAACCCAGGAGGTGGAGTATCAAGCATAGTCTCAGCACTTTCGGAATTAGCTCCCAATTTGGCTAAATAATCAGCACATTGATTACCCTTACGACATCCATGAGTGATGCTCAACTGCTAATCAAGATGAAGAAACTTTCGAATCTCACCAATAACATTACTGTACCTATGGTGGGGTGCAACTCCACGGTTAATATAAGTTACGACAATGAGAGAATCTGAGACACAGGTTACAAATCGAAAGCCTCGATCCCAACATATAGAAAGCCCTCTGTGCATGGCAAAAAGCTCTGCAAATATAATCTCTGCATGATCTACCTTGCCATAATATCCAAGCAAGAATGCACCACTAGTATCTCGAATCAAACCACCATAACCAGACTGTTCGGTATTGTTGAAAACACTTCCATCCACGTTGAGCCTCACCGCTCCACTCGGCGGCCTAGACCAAGAAATCCGCTTCACCAAACTTGAAGACCCATTACCATCAACAAGAGAAAATGCCTTACGGACTTGGTGTAAGGTAGCTGCACATGTAATCTCTATCTCGGTCATGGCTGCTTTCTTATTATCAAAAATAAACTTGTTCCTAGCACACCACAAGGTCCAAAGCATGATTGGAATTACAATTCCCACATTGTGGTGCAGTCGTTGAATCCATGGAAGCACCTCTTCAATAGACAAAGGGCTGCTGGCCGTGACAAGCCTTGGCCAAATGATCCTGGAAATCTCACAGTCAAGTAGGCAATGAATCATTGATTCTTCAACAGCTCCACATAATGGACAAGAAGGATTACAATGAACATTTCTCCTATGTAACACTCCTCTCAAAGGTAAGGAGTTGTGACCAATTTGCGACAAGAAAAATTGGATACTAGCTGGCAATTTTGTCTTCCAAATCCAAGCCCAAGAGAACAAATCTGATGGCCTTGATGATCTAGACATCAACCACCTATAGGGGCTTCCAACTGAGTACAAAGCCGAAACCTGCTGGCTCCACACCCACGCATCTTCAACGGAACTCACCACATTTGGCTTAACTTGAGACAGGCCTTGCCTACAAGTTGCTGGCAGGTTTATGTACAAGGCATCAAAATTCCACAACTTTCTGTCAGAGTCCCAAACATCTTTGATGCGAAGCGCTGTGTCTTGAATTTGCACAAAATCTACAACATCACAAAGGCGAGAGGAGCAAACCAATGATGGTACCAGAAGCTTGTCTCCCCATCACCTATTTTAAACTGAAAGCAGTTATGCAGCTCCACAAAGGTTGTACTTATAGCATTCCAAGTTGGAGAGCCCTTGCATAAATTATCTATCAACAAATTCCCTTGCTTCAAGTATTTATCCCCAAGCAGTTGCACCCATAATTTTTCAGGATTATTGAACAGATTCCACACTAACTTGCCAAGAAGGGTAGTGTTGTGCTCCCTGCTTCTACGAACAGCCAGACCTCCGTCTTTCGTCTGCTGAGTAATTTTTTCCCAGTTGTCCAGATGCATACCCTTATCACTCGAGCCTTTCCAAATGAAGCTACGAACTGCTCTATCAATATTGTCACAAATGTTTGTAGGAAACTTGTAGTTGCATGTTGTACGTTGGGAGTGCCGAGAGGACTGAGTTGGCTAGCATACCTCTTCCCGGTTTGTTGAGGATTCGCCCCTTCCAAGCAGCTAATCTAGTCCCAATTCTGTCCATCGCCATATTAAAATATTCTTTTCCTAGTCTCCCTTGAAACATTCTAAACCCAAGATACTTAGTAATGCGCTCAGTTGTACGCATTCCTAGCACTTGAGTCAACACGTGTCTTGTAGGCTGCTCCACTCCTTTAGAAGTATAGATGTGTGACTTCTCTTTACTTATTTTCAAACCTGAAAAAGCACAAAATTCATCTAAAATATTAGATATAATCCTTTCTTGGCCCGTTTGAGCTTTTGCAAAGAAGAGAATGTCATTCGCGAAGAAAAGGTGCGATATCCCAGGACCATTCTTCGAGATCTTGGTAGTGGACCAATGACCTGCCTCCACTTCTTGCTTAATCATGTATCCCAACCGCTCCATGCACAACACAAACAAGTATGGTGAGAGAGGATCCCCCTGCCTGAGCCCACGAGCAGTAGAAAAACAAGGGGTTCTACTTCCATTCCAAAGAAGTGAAATACTAGAGGAACGAATACCATGCATCACTAAAGCAACTATTGGACCAGGGAGACCAAAAAGGATAAGAGTCTCCCTAAGAAAGTCCCAATCCACTCTATCATAGGCCTTTTCTAAGTCCAGCTGGATAACCATGTCCCCTTTCTTTTTCTTGGACTTATGCAACTGTTACAAGACCTCTTGAAGGATGATAGCATTGTCAACGGTTCCTCTACCAGGAATGAAGTTAGACTGATAAGGACTCACAATCCTTGCCATGATGGGCCGAAGACGCTCTACTAAGACTTTAGAAATAAGCTTATACAGGACATTACACAACTTATGGGTCTGAAGTCTTTGAAGGTAGAATGTCTATCCCCTTTAGGGAATAATACCAACAAAGTTTCTGTAACACTAGGATCAAAGTGGCCATTCTCGAAAGTTAGCTTCACAAATCTCCACACATCCTCACCAACCTCGTCCCAGAACATTTTGAAGAAAATAGGCTGAAAACCATCAGGCCCTGGTGCCTTGTACGACTTCATGGTCATCATAGCAGTGCGCACCTCATCTTTAGTTACCGGAGCTAAAAGAGCCAACCTCTCCTCTCTATTAAGCATGCAAAGTTGGTGCTCACTAGAGGGAGGAGTTACTTGCGCCTTCTCACAGAAAAGTTCTTTCATGAACTTCACTGCTTCATCATCCCGAAGAGTGTTTTCATCCATGCACCAATCACCTGAAGGTAGCTTCAAACCACGCACCTTGTTGCGCTTCCTTCTTATAACAATCTGAGTCAATAGTTTCAAACCACGCACCTCTCCTCTCTTAGCAACTTCCTTTGCAGATTACACAAAACTGCTGAGTCAATAGTTTCGAGAGCCTTTAGTATACCTCTAAGTCTAGCCTCAAGTGTTCTTTTATTCTCAAAAATATTCCCAAACTTTTCTTTGTTGAAGACCATATGGAATCAACCTTGACGTTCAGTGCCAGAGTTACATTTGACCTGTCCTTGCTCCAAGCATTAACAACGATTTGTTTTGTATTCATCATGAGTACACCAAGAAGCCTGAAATCGAAAGGGTCGATCTCTCTTATCTAAGCCAGATTGATAGCACCTAAGTAAAAGTGGGTTGTGATCAGAACTTTTTCTTACCAAGTGCTCCACGGTTGCCTCCGGGAATTGCAACCTCCAAGGATGGTCACAGAGACCTCTATCAAGTATTCTAGACACCAATCTACCCCCTCTACATCTCCCTTGCCACGTAAATTTGTTCCCGTAAAACTCAATGTCAATTAGACCACAATCCTCAACACCCTTCCCAAAAGCAGCAGCATTAGAAAAGGAAACGTACCACCAAATTGTTCTGAAGGCAGCAAAATTTCATTGAAATCACCTATAAGGGACCACAGAATGACTATAGACTGATGCATGACCCTTAGGAAGTCCCAAAGAGCACGTTGTATTGAGTAAGCCGGACTGGCATACACCCCTGTACACAGCCACTTCTTCCCACCACATGACACTTCCACACTAACACACTGGGGCATCAAATTAAACATAGCAAAAGAGTATGGACTATCCTCACCAAATAAAGCCCACACCCCTCCTGAGTGGCCTGAAGCTTCAGCCACTGCCACCACCTTATATCTAACTTTATCCCAGAATTTTTCAGATTGAGTGAATTGGACATGGGGTTCAAACACAAACACTAAATCCGGTTTGTATCTTCGCAACGACTCCCTCATATGGCTATAGCTACGTCTATTACCGAAGCCTTGAACATTCCACGCAAGCACGAAACACTCCTTAAACTCAATCATCATTAAAAAAAATGGAAGAGAAAAGGGAACCGACCCACATACCTCCTTATTGAGGGTTCAACGTCTCAATCCCCATCTCTACATCATCATTCGATGACTCATCTTCTTTACTAGCATCCCCTTTATCCGAACCCACCGTAGCCATTGCTGCCTTAGTGATATCTGGAGGAACAAGATCTTCTAACATTCTTACATGATTGGGGCCTAGAATCTTAAGAGGAATAGTGGACTTGATTCCATATGGATATTCATAAATCTTGGGCCCTTTAGCATTACCGATGGAGTGTTGATTTCCTTTGGCCATCACCAACTCCTTTTCACTACCCTTTGCATTTGATTGCTTCTCCACCGATTTTGGCTTGCTGGTGCTAGTCTTTGAGGATTGTGAGGGTGTACTTTTTCTATTATCCTCCACCACAATGTCTTTTTTCCCATCTCCTCTTTGTCTTTTATTTTTATTTTTTCCATCACGTGACTTTCCCTGGTTTGGTGGCATCTCAATGCTATGTGGAACACTATTGGCCACACCTGTCAAATTTGCATCCACCTCAGCTTCTTCATTAATATCTGATAAAGCCCAAAACGGTTCCCTTATTTATTTTTTGAATTTTTTTCACTCACACCCTTTGACCAGCCGTTATTATCTTTCTTGGGAGGGATCTTCTCTTTCTGATTCTTTCTAACTTTAGTCACCACTAAATTAGCATCATAATAATTCTCCATGATTGCATCATTAATGACCTGATTTCCGTTTTTACCATCCTTGCTAGGGTTGCAAGGTTGCGCCGTCTCTCCTTTAGTCCCTGATAACTCTATTTTATATAGAGTTATTCATACATCTAACCATAACTAATTGCCTGAAACCAAGTATAATATGTATTAAATATAGTAGTTTTAGTCAAATAAACAACATTATAAGTTTTATAGAAGATTGCACAATGATTTAAGCATTTTGTATATATATATATTGGTATGTTTGATATATTTGCTCAGTGCAGCTGCAGTTCATGCTTATGCACCAGGAAAACAACATTGTTTCCACACTAAAGGCACATCCAAGATAAAGTGTTTCTGCACTTAGTGCTTCTGCACTAGATGCTTCTGCATCTTAGTGCTTCTGCACCGTCTAGCTGCGAGTTTATAACCCCCCACCTTGGAAGCACCTCAATTCATATCATGACACCAGAAGTTTTGTGACATCATGCTTAGTCATTGGGCACATGGAGACACATGCCCACATGCATATGGAGGCGTCCACCATGAAACATCATCATAAGAGGCTATACACCTAAAGACACATGGATCTCCACCATTGGACCTCCTTTAAAAAAAGAGTGCTGGACTTTATCTTCTCAAATTCAGAGCAGGAAAGTAACCATGGTTAGGCACCACATTGCTGACTTAGTTACTACGCAAACCCTCATGCAAAAGAAACCTCAAAGGCTATAAATAGGCTCCACTTCGCACTTGAAGAACAATCCTTTTCTTCATCCAAATTTATATAGCTTTCATACAGTTTTAAGTAGTTTATTTCTTGCATTTTATTTAGTAGTTAGTTGTAAGAAGGTGAGGAAGGAATTGACACCCTCTTCCTCCACTTCTTCATAGATAGACGAATGAATCAGTGCTTATGCACCCATCAGAATTCATGCAAAGGCACATCAATCTGTGTAACTTCTACCCTATTGATATCTTTTATATGATTCATATTATTATGCTCCTTACAGATTCTCTCTATTATATAATGAGTAACATGAGCTAAATTTCTTTAGTTGAGATGTTCTAAACTTATAATGATCTTTTGAGTACGTTATTATGCTTTTAAGTGTTGTAGTATTTTGGGTCTTGTGTTATACTATATCCATCTTATTTTAAGGTTGATCGCTTAAAAGAAGTAGAGTTATATACACAGACATGGTTTATAACTAGAAATCAAGACTAATAAGGGTGAGTGTTTTAATAAAGGCTTTGTTGACTTGTTAATAAAGAAAACTTTGTTAAAACCATGTTAAGTCCTAGACATAGGATAACATAGTCCTTAGGGTGAAACAGTGGGTACCTCAAAGGCAGGAGTGAACTTATTTAGCAAGCCCAGACATGGGAAGTTTGTAACAAAACTCTGAAGAAAGTAGCTGACAAGCACACACTTATGCAACTTCACTCAATGCTACTGCACTTGATGCTTCTGCATCATAGTGCTTCTGCATCTCTAAAAGCATAGAAACTCTCAACATTATCTAGTAAAGACATCTCAACTATCTTTATCAACTGATTTCCTTCATCTTATTTTACATACTTGCATTTTGTTTTTACTTAAACTAAAAACCCCAAATTTTGTGAGTAGTGTAGTAGCACATATTTATATCTCTCTAAACATACAAGAGTTTAACCAATTCCTGTGGGTTCGACCTTTCTTATCATTGTATTACTTGTGTGACTGTGTATACTTGCACATATTTTGCCACACCAGTCCCCTCTCCAACGTGTTCACTACCATGGATGCTCTTTTCTTGACTTTCATTGTTGCTACACGCTGCATGGGGCTGTTCTGGCGCCTGACAATTACGTGCAATATGACCATAGAAGCCACACTTGTTGCATAATATATGGAGCCCTTCGTATTCGACATTAAACCAATGGTTTCTGAACCACGCCTTACCTACAGCCGGTTGATTAAGATCTAGCTCCACACACACCCTTGCAATTTTACCCCTTGAGGCTTCAATGATGCATATATCCACCTGTATCGGTTTTCCTACTGCTGATGCAAGAGCCATTAACACATTCTTATCATAATACTCCATTCCCAAACTTGGAAACCTTATCCATGCCATGGTGTTATCAGTCTTGATTTCGGAGGCAATGAAATCCGGCTTCCACGGACGAACGGCCAAATAATGGTCGAAAATTATCCAAGGACCACCTCCAATAACTTTCTCTCTATCTCCTAGTTCATCAAATTTGACCATGTAAAAACATGGCCTACATCAACAATTTCCATAGCCCCGGAGATCTTCCAAACTGCTTTCAATCTATCTCACATGGTAAAGAAACTCACGTGTTTGCCTAGCAGCTTGACTAGTACAGCATGCTCCCAAGGAGACCATAGGCCCTTCAGATATCCTTCATCCAAATAGCACTCAGGCTTAAGCCTATCTCCATCCTCTAACACTATTGAGAAAAGTTTTCTTTCACCAGATCCTTCTTCTCTTTATGTGGAATAGGTTCCTTATCCCCCATGACCATGTCCCTGAAGGACAATTTGCGATTCTTACCACCATCGTCTGATGGCTTTGGCGACGGGGGGTTTCCCTTGCCGGTTGCGAACTCAAACGTCACGCTCTCCATTTTTTCCCTTAAGCCTAGAATGTTTAGTACAGGTAACAACTAGTATTACGTGACAAAAACGTGTTTGACTTGGATTTCTCTTTAAATAAATAATCTAGTAATCATCTTCTTCTCCAACTTTTTCCCAAATCAAACCCTAAATCTCTTAATCCATAAGCTTCGAATATCGCAACAACCATGATGTCATTTCATAGCAACACATCCCATTTTCATTCTCGCATCCCATGGTGTCATATTTCTGTTTCTAGGGCCATTGTTGCAGAGGCGAAAGTTTACTGTCAACGACTCTCTTTCATTTTGGTCCTCTAAGTTTTTTTTTTGTTTCAAATAAGTCCTCTAAATTTGGTTAAAATTTCATTATAGTGAATAACATGATTGATCTATTTTTCTGTGTTGTTTATTTACATATGCTAAAGATGCAAGTTCTCAATTGTTGCGCGTCAGGAGGCGTTGTATCATTTTTCCAAACATACCATATTATGAAAGATAATGTCTATGGTAGTCAAATTTTAACATCAAACCTTTTGCTTTAAATTTCAATTTCTGACTGAATTATCACATTCCACAAGTATTATTAATGTATTAATTAAATATTAAATATATGTGTATTTATATTAGGGATTAGACGGTAACCGATGGTCAACTCAAACCTGTCCACTTGGGTTATTACTTGAACAATCTCATTTGTCCATTTTTCTAATAGGACACGATTGAGTTCAATAAAAAATCATTGGATCGAAACGAACTTGTGGGTTGGGATGGATGATGCGATTTCATTTTTCATTACTCAATTGCTATTTTTCTTACTCGTGTTTTGGAATTAAGGGAGAGGTTGACTTGTTCAACTACAGCAAAATTAAACGGTGAAGTAGTGCTGCTAATTAAACATTCATACAATGTCCTAAAAAATGAAATGTATCCATCCAATGTCAATAACTTCCTTGAACAATACGTCGTTTGACTTAGCAAATGAGCATGGAAGACTTGGTAAAAGGAGTGTAGACAAACAATGAGCATAATCATAATTTATTTGTTGTGTCCCTTTATTTCTAAAGGTCATATTAGTTGTAAATAAAAAGTTCTATTAGTATGTAATCTCTCTCTATTCGAATATAAACAATAATTTCTTTTCTCGATTTCATATAACAAATAAGTACATGCTTTAACTTATTCTTTATTTATTATCGAGACATTGAAATTTAAAAATTGTTTCTTGAGAACAAAATGAGGCATCAAAAAACAAAACTTAAAGTAATTTATGGAGTGTTTTGAAAATAATATCTTTAAATAATATGAAGTTAGGTAAAATTTATTGTACATTTTAGACTAAAAAATTGAGTTTTTTTTTTTGTTACAAAAATTTTAGGGTGAGAGATGGGGCTCCAGTTCAATCCAAGACAGGGAAGGGAAACGTCACCCAAATGGATTAGTGGGCATTTGAACCCGGGACCTCCGAGATACAAATCCTGTCATGCTCTATTAAAGCAATCGTTTGAGGTAATTTTTTTTTTGAGTTTTTCAGTAACAAACAACAAAATAAGGGGTATATAAATAATTAAACCCATTAACCTAGCACCTTAAAATTTTGGGAACAAATACGATAAAATCTTTAGTTACATGAAAAAAAAAACATAAATAACCCAACAAACAAATTTCGTCTAATAAACTCGGACTTTCAACCTAGCCACACCTTCTTGTTGACTTATCCAACAAAGCCACAACTCATCCTTGTCTTTATGCAAGTAGTATGTAATATTTTGATATGAATGTGATATGCAAACTAAAATGAGGAACATATATTATTTTATTTTTGAATAAAGACCGAGTTTAGTTTCTGGCAATTTTTTATAAGAAATATTGATCCCTAATAAATTTTTAGGACAAGTTAGTCCCCCGCCCTGTCCGTCCATCCAATGTTAGGGACTAATTTGTCCCAAAAAATTATCAGGGACTAATGAGATTTCTAGAGTTATCTCTATACGTAGATGTTGTCAAACTTTAAATTTAGCCGAGATCAGCTAAGGAGTGCTCAATTTTGATTTCCTTTTTTTTCAAGCAATTACAATGAGAAAAAATTTTTACTTCTCGGCTATGAGTTCCCTAACTACTTCAAAGAGTGTTAGGATTAGGCTTTGAATGGTTTGATTACTCTAAAGCCAGACTAAAGAAAGACATAATGTAAAAGAATGCAAAAATGCTTGAACATAGATTGTATTTTGATTGATTGTGTCTCTTTGAATATTCACAAGTAATGTATTTATAATTACATTAAAGTTTGGTCTTTATTGACCCCGATCACCAGCCTACAACTAACCAAGATCCCAAGTAACAGTTACTCAGCTAAGAATAATCCCACTTAGCTAATTGCACGTTTTAGCTAACTACGTGGGATTTTATCCACTTCTCTGTTAGTTTAGGCTTGTTTAGGCTTTCCAACGTGCTCTTGACCACTGTCTTGCATAAATCTTCAATAAAAATTCAACACGTGCATCACACATGCTCTCTTTTAAATTAATTAAAAGTTCATCTGCTTTAACATATCCTCGGCTAAGCCATCTTACTCAATGTCAAGGAGCTAAATTGTCCAAAAAAATTATCAGGGACCAATTTGTCACGTAAAGGAAATTGTCATGGACTAAAATGAGTCTTTACTTTTTATTTTTTTAATCAATGAGATTTCTAAAGTTATCTCTATACGTAGATATTGTCAAACTTTAAATTTAGCCGAGATCAGCTAATGAGTGCTCAACTTTGATTTCCTTTTCTTCAAGCAATTACAAGGAGAAAAAAACCTTACTTCTCAACTATGAGTTCTCTAACTACTTCAAAGAGTGTTAGGATTAGGCTTTGAATGACTTGATTACTCTAAAGCCAGACTAAAGAAAGACATAATGTAAAAGAATGCAAAAATGCTTGAGCATAGATTGTATTTTGATATTGTATTTTGATTGATTGTGTCTCTTTGAATATTCACTAGTGTTGAAACTTTGTTAAGTGTGAATTGGAAAAAGTTCCACATTGGGTAGACTAAACACTTCTATAGTGTAAAAAGCCTATAAAAGGGAGACTCCTCCTCACTTATTTCTCACACACCAAACTTGACGATAAAGCATCTCTCCTCAAGTTTTTCTCTCTTCTCCCTAAATTTCTTTCTTCTCTAGAAAGCTTGAAGCATTTCTAAGCTTAGTTTCTAAAGAGTGGTTTTTCATAACCAAAATTTCTTTCTTCTCTAGAAAGCTTGAAGCATTTCCAAGCTTAGTTTCTAAAGAGTGATTTTTCATAACCATATTGAGGGTGTATATCTTAGAGCGAATTTTCACGGTGCAGTGAACTTTCGTAGCAGTTTCGACTGGGCTGTTTTATCCTGGGGACGTCGTGGTTGATAGCCTGCTTGCACCTTGGAGCAGTGCCACGAAACGTCTTAAAGAGAGCGACCTAGTCTGCGACTCATCCCAGTAATCTCTTCGACTTGTTCTTGAAACCAGTGTTGTTTGGGGAAAGTTGTAACACCCCTTTTCTAATAACCTTACTATTTAATAAAATCAGATTTTTTTTTTTTTGAAAACAATCTAAGCGAGTGCTACACTTACTTCATTAAATCAACAACTTCAATTTTTCATAGTTCAGTTAAAACCACAAGATACATAGCACCATGAATTACCGTTTAGTTCACATCAACCAATTACGGTTACTACCGCAGCGGAATAATAATAAGTTCGAAAAACAAAACCAATACACCACCAATAATAGTCTAACAGTATAAAGACAATAACACATAAGCATAAGACGCCCCCCGGTGCTACGTATCAGAGCATGACACTTCCTACCAGACGAAGGCATAAGGGTAACCTTCACTCGTTATTACCTGCACGTTGCCGACATAAGAAACAACATAAAGCAGTAGGGTGAGTCTCTTTTCACAATTAATAACATATGGAAATAAGCACTGCATAGGAAAAGGTAACTAGGCACACCGATTCACAACAATGGCAACAACCACATCAAATTACATTCCCAAACAACACTACACAATATATGGTTATGCATGAAATGCAACCCAAACTCCACGGGCACATGCATGTCGGATCCGTCACCAAATACAAATAGGCCGTAGCCTCTGCTCACCAAATAAAATTAGGCCGAAGCCTCTGCTCACCAATAATGCACATGTTCCATGAGATGCTATGGAAATGCACCACAACACATCACACAAATTCGCCAATTCAATTAAATCAGCTCACCATATCTCACCAATAAACTCACCAATAAAACTCACCAATAAATCTCACCAATAAAACTCACCAATAAATCAGTACCAATTAAATTAAACCGTTTTAGGATATTGACACGGAATGGGGGAAAGTGAATAAAATTGCAATTAGACACCTTAAACAACTTCAGTCCAGAACCACCAGTAAAATAAATCATTTTTGCATAAAACCAGAATATTTGGATTGACATCGAAATTAGCTTCGAAACGCATTTTGAACCGTTAAATTTGGATAACCGAGTCAAAAGTTACATTAAAAACAAGTTTGGGAAAATTTGGGCAACATCCTGATTTTGGCGCCCAGCAAAAACTGGCGCAGGGCGCCTAGCGCCCAGACACTGGCGCAGGAAAAACTGGCGCAGAGCGCCTAGCAAAACTGGCGCAGGGCGCCTAGCGCCCAGACACTGGCGCAGGAAACTGGCGCAGAAAACTGGCGCAGAGCGCCTAGCAAAACTGGCGCAGGAAACACGGCGCCCATGCATAAGGCGCCTTAGCAAAACACGCAAGACAACTCCTTTAACTTCGAAATTAATTTTGCACGAGCCAAATACTCAGAATATGAGAACCCAACAAAAATTTTGGCAAAATGTGACACGCATCTTTGGCGCCCATGGACTAGGCGCCTAAGGCCAGGACAGACCACAACTCCTATGACTCCAAAAATTGTTTTGCACGAGCCATTTAACTTGGACATGAAAACCCAGTATCAATTTTCGCAAAATAAACAACAGAAAATTGGGACCCTTGGCGCCCATGGCACAAGGCGCCTAGTGCCAAAACTGGCAACACAGTGGCACAGGCGCCCAGGAGGGCACCCAGCGCCCAGACACAGCAACAGACACAACAGTGGCAGAATTTCCAGCAACACACACACACCTAGGGCGCCTAAGGCTCCATCACTTTTTGAGTTCCTCTCAACAAAAATTCACCAAATTAAATCACCAATTCCAATTTATTATATGAACAGTAGCCATCACCTTTTTCCACCAAAAAAGATTCATTCAATCATAACATCAAACGATGGGCATGCTCAATTCTTATTGTGTACAATTTCAACACCAACCAAATATATCTTTGCACAATTAAAATTCAGCATAACCACAACATCAAAACATACTATTCAATCATAGAAATCACCCTAGAACCTAACCCTAGACAATACCTATCACATAAGCTATTAAGAGTGGAAAGAAGAGCCCCCTAACCTCTTAGAATTCGAACCACCAAGCAAAGCTCCAAGGAATTGCAAGACACCTACAAGCCTTCTCTTCCTCCTTGAGTGATTCGCCCTTCTCTTCCTTCTCCTCCTCTCTTCGCGACCCCTTTTCTCACTTCTCCTCTTTTTTTACGTTTTCTTTTCTTTCTTTTGCAATTGAGAAAAAATGAAACCTAACTCACAAGACCCCTAAGTGAGTCGAATTCCATGACTAGACAATGGGCCACGGGCCTAATTGTGGATCATGGGCCCCCAAGCACCACCTAATTCGTGACAACACCTCCTAAACAAATAAAATAAAATAAATTAAATTCTGAATTAGTTAATTAAATTAAATAAATATTGTAAGCCTTAAATAACTTAATTAAATAAATAATTAAATTATTTTGGGGCGTTACAATCCTCCCCCACTTAGAATATTTCGTCCTCGAAATTACCTGAATCAAACAACTCCGGATATGCTTCCCGCATCTTACTCTCCAGCTCCCAAGTCATACTCTCACCAGCAGCTCCTTACCAAACCACTTTCACCAAAGGAATCTCCTTCCCTCTCAGAGTCTTCACTTCTCTATCTTCAATCCGCACAGGCACAGTCCCCACCGTGAGATTATCTCGTACCTCTACTTCATCCATCTGAATCACATGAGACGGGTCCGGAACATACTTTCGAAGTTGTGACACGTGGAACACGTCATGCAAGTTTGAAAGATTAGGCGGCAAAGCCACCCTATAGGCAACACTTCCCACCCTCTCCGTAATCTGATACGGACCAATGAAACGGGGAGTTAACTTCTTTGATTTCAAGGCACGCCCGACACCAGTCACCGGAGTGACTCTCAGAAACACATGATCACCGGCCTGAAACTCTAAATCCTTCCTTCTCTTATCATGATAGCTCTTCTGTCGACTCTGCGACGCTTTCATCTTCTCGCGGATTAATTTTACCTTCTCAGTTGTTTCTCGCACAATCTCAGGCCCCAACACTGCACTCTCTCCAGATTCATACCAACATAACAGAGTCCTACATCTCCGACCATACAACGCCTCGAACGGTGCCATTCCAATACTAGAATGAAAACTGTTATTGTAGGTGAACTCAATCAATGGAAGATGAGAATCCCACGAACCTCCCTGCTCAAGAACACATGCCCTCAACAAGTCCTCTAACGACTGAATAGTTCTCTCCGTCTGACCATCTGTCTGCGGATGATAAGCGGAGCTCAACCTCAACTTAGAACCCAAAGCTTCTTGCAAACTTTTCCAAAATTCAGAAGTAAATCTTGGATCTCTATCAGATACAATACTAAGCGGAACGCCATGCAACTTCACAATTGTCTTGATGTAGATCTCTGCTAATTTTGGAACTGGATAAGTAATATCAATTGGTAAGAAGTGAGCAGACTTCGTCAGCCTATCCACAACCACCCATATAGCATCAAATCCTCTCACGGTTCTAGGCAAACTAGTCACAGAGTCCATGGAAATGCTGTCCCATTTCCATTCCGGAATCTCCAATGGTTGCATCATCCCTGCGGGCTTCTGATGCCCAATCTTAGACTTCTGACAAGTCAGGCAAGAATACACAAACTGTGCCACATCCTTCTTCATACCAGGCCACCAGAACAACTTCTTCAAATCTTGGTACATTTTCGTAGCCCCTGGATGAATACTCAACTTGCTCTTATGGCTCTCCTCAAGAATCATTCTCTTCATCTCAGCATCATCAGAAATGCAGATCCTATCCCTGAATCTCAATACACCTTGGGAATCTAACTTGAAATCCCCATTCACAGCTTGATCATTCACAACTAACAAGTCCACCAACTTTACATCTGACTTTTGGGCTTCTCGAATACTAATCAAAAATTCATTGCCAATCTTCAACATTCCCAATCTGACACTCTGCGGCGTCACTTCGCAAACTAGACTCATATCCCGGAACTGCTCAATCAGCTCCAATTCTCTCACCATCATAGCCGACACATGCAAGCTCTTCCGACTTAAAGCATCAGCCACGACATTAGCTTTGCCGGGGTGATAGTTCAAGCCGAAATCATAATCCTTCAGCAATTCTAACCAACGTCTCTGTCTCATATTTAGCTCCTTCTGATCAAACAAGTACTTCAAGCTCTTATGGTCACTAAACACTTCAAATCTAGTACCATACAGATAGTGCCTCCAAATTTTCAGCACAAACACAATTGCAGCCAGCTCCAAATCATGAGTAGGGTAGTTCTTCTCATGGGTCCTCAACTGTCTGGACGCATAAGCTACTACCTTACCTTCTTGCATCAACACACCTCCCAAACCCATCTTGGAAGCATCACAATATACTACAAACGGTTGATCCGAGACAGGCAAGGTCAACACGGGCGATGTTGTCAACCTCTTCTTCAACTCATTGAAGCTCTCCTCACAGCGAGCATCCCACACAAAAGCTTTTCCCTTACACGTCAATTGAGTCAACGGAAGGGCCAACTTCGAGAAACCTTCTATAAACCTCCTGTAATAACCAGCTAGTCCCAAGAAGCTTCTAATCTCTGTAACTGACTTCGGGCTCTCCCATTGCAACACAGCATCAATCTTGGCTGGATCCACAGCTATACCATTACCAGAAATAATATGACCAAGGAAACCTACTTCATTCAGCCAGAACTCACACTTAGACAACTTTGCATACAATTTCTTTTCTTTCAACACTTCTAGTACTAACCTCAAATGTTCTGCATGCTCCTCTTCTGTCTTAGAATACACCAGAATGTTGTCAATAAACACAACTACAAATCGATCCAAGTAACTATGGAAGGTACGATTCATGTACTCCATAAACACTCCTGGCGCGTTGGTAACACCAAACGGCATCACAGAGTACTCATAGTGCCCATATCTCGTTCTGAAATCGGTTTTCTGAATGTCTTCATCATTTACCTTGATCTGGTGATAACCCGACCTCAAATCGATTTTGCTAAACACTTTAGCACCTACCAACTGGTCCATCAAATCATCAATTCTGGGGAGCGGATACCTGTTCTTTATTGTCACCTTGTTCAATTGCCTATAATCGACACAAAGTCTCATACTCCCATCCTTCTTTTTCACCAACAGTACCGGAGCACCCCATGGTGACACACTTGGCCTTACAAATTTCTTCTCAAGTAAATCTTCTAGTTGCTTTTTCAATTCAGGCAACTCTGAGGCTGACATCCGGTACGGTGCCATAGACACAGGCCTAGTACCAGGTATAAGATCAATAGCAAACTCAACCTCCCTCTCTGGCGGAACACTTGGAATTTCATCCGGGAACACTTCAGGAAACTCACACACTACTTGTACCCCTTCAATGATCGCCTGATTCTCAACAGACAATGACGCCATCAAAGCAAACAGATGAACTCCCTCTTTCATTACCTTATGCAATTGACCAGCAGGCAACAAAACGGATTCTTCTTCTTCGGGAGGAAGGAAACTCACAGATTTTCGAAAACAATTAATATGTACATGGTTAACTACTAACCAGTCCATACCAAGAATGACATCCAACCCTCCCAACGGCAAACAAATAAGATCAACAAGGAAATCTCTGCCGAAGATTGACAGAGGGCACTTAGCACACACAAGAGAGGTAGTTACTGAACCCTTAGCTGGAGTGTCAATAACCATCTCCCTCATCATAGAAGACAAGGCAAGGTCCAATTTCTCAGCACATAAAGCAGCAATAAATGAATGCGTAGCACCAGTATCAATAATAGCAATCAAAGGAATACCATTAATAAAACATGTACCTCTAATCTCATTAGTATCCTCTGATCCTGCGAGAGCAAACACTTTTCCGCTGAACTTCTCTTTCTTCGGCTTAGTACACTTGGTACTAATATGACCTACTTCCCCACAGTTGTAGCACACCACATCCCTTTTCTCACATTTCGCAGCCACATGACCCTCTTTACCGCACTTGAAACATTTATTATCCGAGCAGTCAAAACTCTTATGGCCCGGCTTGCCACACCTGTAGCACACAACCTTCGCAGGGGCATCTCCCCCACTTGGTTTCTTACTATCAGCATACCTCTGCTTACCCTTACCAGCGGGAACCTCATATGGCTTACCCCGGTTCTGAAATTTACCCCTCTGATCTCTCATGACCTTGGAGTGAGCATTACTATCATCTTCGAATATCCTGCAACTGTCAATTAAATCAGCGAATACCCGAATCTTCTGGTACCCTATAGCTTTCTTTATATCAGCCCTCAGTCCATTCTCAAACTTTATACATTTTGAAAATTCAGAATCAGCATCAGCATAATGGGGGTAAAACTTAGCCAATTCGGTGAACTTGGCAGCATACTCTGTTACTGACATGCTTCCTTGCTTTAGCTCAAGGAATTCTATTTCTTTCTTTCCCCTCACATCTTCTGGAAAATACTTCCGTAAGAACTCTCTACGGAAAACAGCCCAAGTTATCTCCTCATTAGCAGTTTCTAACCTCTGCCTAACCTCCATCCACCAATCATCAGCTTCTTCTGCCAGTGTATGGGTACCATACCTGACCTTCTGCGCATCATCACAATCCATGACACGAAATATCCTTTCGATCTCTTTCAGCCATGCTAGAGCACCATCTGGATTGTACTTGCCCTTAAAAATGGGTGGATTCTCCCTCTGGAACGTGGCTAAACTGCGAGTCCCAGCATTCTCAGCACCATTTTGCTGGTTCTCAACAGCCTGAGCCATAGTCTGCAGAGCAGCAGCAAGAGCAGCGTCGATTCTCCCAGCCATTTCAAATTATCACTGCAGCACAAACAGAATTTTAGAACTAATCTAACAATTCCTATCCGTCATAAGACACTATGACAGGACGACTTGGCCGGACAGACCGAACTGCTCTGATACCACTAATGTAACACCCCTTTTCTAATAACCTTACTATTTAATAAAATCAGAATTTTTTTTTTTTTGAAAACAATCTAAGCGAGTGCTACACTTACTTCATTAAATCAACAACTTCAATTTTTCATAGTTCAGTTAAAACCACAAGATACATAGCACCATGAATTACCGTTTAGTTCACATCAACCAATTACGGTTACTACCGCAGCGGAATAATAATAAGTTCGAAAAACAAAACCAATACACCACCAATAATAGTCTAACAGTATAAAGACAATAACACATAAGCATAAGACTAATTTGTTCAAGTGGAGGATTGTTGAAACTTTGTTAAGTGTGAATTGGAAAAAGTCCCACATTGGGTAGACTAAACACTTCTATAGTGTAAAAAGCCTATAAAAGGGAGACTCATCCTCACTTATTTCTCACACCAAACTTGACGATAAAACATCTCTCCTCAAGTTTTTCTCTCTTCTCCCTAAATTTCTTTCTTCTCTAGAAAGCTTGAAGCATTTCCAAGCTTAGTTTCTAAAGAGTGGTTTTTCATAACCAAAATTTCTTTCTTCTCTAGAAAGCTTGAAGCATTTCCAAGCTTAGTTTCTAAAAAGTGGTTTTCATAACCATATTGAGGGTGTATATCTTAGAGCGAATTTTCACGGTGCAGTGAACTTTCGTAGCAGTTTCGACTGGGCTGTTTTATCCTGGGGACGTCGTGGTTGATATCCTGCTTGCACCTTGGAGCAGTGCCACGAAACGTCTTAAAGAGAGCGACCTAATCCGCGACTCATCCCAGTAATCTCTTCGGCTTGTTCTTGAAACCAGTGTTGTTTGGGGAAAGTTCTGGCTAAGGAAAGACTTGGTATTTAAGAGTGTCCATTGTGACCCACCTCTCTTTCTTGAGAACCTACTCGGATTAACAACTAGCAATGTATTTATAACTACATTAAAGTTTGGTCTTTGTTGGCCACGATCACAAGCCTACAACTAGCCAAGATCCCAACTAACGATTACTCGGCTAAGAATAACCCCACTTAGCTAATTGCACGTTTGGTTCCTTAAAAACTCACCCACTAACCACTTTTAGCTCACAACATGGAATTTTATTCACTTCTCTGTGATTTTAGGCTTTCCAACGTGCTCTTTACCATTGTCTTGCATATATCTTCAATTAAAATTCAACACGCGCATGACCCATGCTCCCTTTTAAATTAATTAAAAGTTCAACTGCTTCTTCAACTAACATATCCTTGGCCAAGCCTTCTTACTCAGCTAACCACTCATCGCCTATGCTTACAGCTCGACTGAATCCCTACTCGACTGTGTTGGGGAAAAACAACATAGAGAAAATAAAATGAACACAATCGAGACACAAGAATTTAACGTGGAAAACTCTAAAATCGGAGAAAAACCACGAACCGTTGTCTAATGACAACCAGAGAATACCACTATGTGAAAATTGTTACAACACACAAACTTCTCTAAAAATACCCCCATGGCCCCAGTACACCCACACCTTCCAAAGAAAATATTTAACTACATCTCACAACACTCTAAAACAAGAGTATAAGAGAAAAACGAAAAAGTCAAATACAACTTAAGGTATTTCTGACTGGTGCGTTTTGTAATGAAGAACTTGAGCCCATTAAATAGCCTTGGTCTCACTCTTCCTTCACAAAACTAAGCAATGTGGGACTTTTTCAAGATGTCAATTTCAATCAACTCCAACAATCTCCACCTTGATTGTAATTGATCAACGATACATCTTCCGCTTTCATTGTCTTCACTGACAATCATAGTTCAAAAGAACTATCATACTCCACCGTAGAGAGTATACCACTTGAAGCTAAACCACTCCAAGAATTTTATCCATGCCGAAAGCCATTGACATAACTTCTTCAAGATGCCCAATTCTTATCAACTCCAACAATCTCCACATTGATTGTAATTGATACTCAGGACATCTTCATTGTCTACACCGACAATCATAGTTCAAAAGAACTATCATAATCCACCATAAAGAGTATATTCCACTTGAAGCTAAACCACTTCAAGAAAATTCACTATGTCGAAAACCATCGACACAACACATTGTGCAACCCCGATTCCATCAACACATCCATGACTTGAATTTTCCACAAGTCAAAATTGATTCTTCCATCAAATTTCTCCATGTCAAACTTCACGACACTTGAAAAATTTAACATTCTAGCTGTAAACATACTGTAAACCGTGCACCGAGTATGTTCCCAGGAAAGAGAGGTGAGTCACAATGGACACGCTTAAATACCAAGTCTTTCCTTAGCCAGAACCTTTCTCAAACAACACTTTCCCAGTATCAAACTTCTTCTCTGATGTGGAAGATCAAACAAAGCTGCAACCACAGAGCATACTAAGAAATTTATACCCACCAAACCAAAAAGCTCTGATACCAGTTGTTGGGGAAAAACAACATAGAAAAATAAAATGAACACAATCGAGACACAAGAATTTAACGTGGAAAACTCTAAAACCGGAGAAAAACCACGAACCGTTGTCTAACGACAACCAGAGAATACCACTATGTGAAAATTGTTACAACACACAGACTTCTCTAAAAACACCCCCATAGCCCCAGTACACCCACACCCTCTAAAGAAAATATTTAATTACATCTCACAACACTCTAAAACAAGAGTATAAGAGAAAAAAGAAAAAGTCAAATACAACTTAAGGTATTTCTGGCTGGTGCATTTTGTAATGAAGAACTTGAGCCCATTATATAGCCTTGGTCTCACTCTTCCTTCACAAAACTAAGCAATGTGAGACTTTTTCAAGATGTCAATTTCAATCAACTTCCAACATAGCGAACACTTAGCCATTTTTGGATGGTAATAGTAGCATATTCATATTCATTCACTACAACTACAAGTTATTTATATTGTCAAAAAAAGTTATTTATATTATAATTAATTTGTTGGAGAAACAAAAGTAATCATACCATTGGAGAATATGATTGGCGACTAAGGAGGTGATTTGACCTAGTGCTCCTCTCCCCACCGCCGCAGCCCCAACCCTCTCCCTGCTGCGGCGCCGCGCCAATAGGGCTCCACCCTAAGCGCCGTCGTGGCCATCATGGCCTACTGGTCCGATGATCTGCTGCAGCTCCGGTCATGGGGCTTCGCTGCGGATCCGCCCCTTGCTTCCTCGTCTTCTCTGCAGGTGGGCCGAAAGGGGGATCTTTCCTCTCCTTGCGCCATCCCAGCGCCAACATCAACAAGAGGATCTCCCTCACGTGATGGTCTTCTATTTCCAGAGGTGGCAATGGGTAACAGGTTGCAAGTGACTCGAAGCTCTCTTGCTATGGGATCCGGTGGTCCTACTCTCGGAGCTTCAGTCAACGGTGCTCAATCAGTGAGCAAGGTTCAATTGGATGCATCAATCGCTCCTCAGCCCTCTGATGCTGCTCGATCTGTGAGTGGCGTCAAAAGGAAATCTTTTTCTGACGCGCTGAAAGGTATCACTCAAACCCCTAAATCCTTTGCAGATTTCGATTACAAGCCGAAAACTTGTTTAAAAGGGGATGTTCTCGCTGTTAAAATTTCTGAAGATGAATATCAGGCTAGCATTGCTGAATGCGTTAATCTATTACATGGTAGAATTATTTTGTCCAAAGGAGATAAACCTTATCAGATTAAAGAATTAAAGGAGAAATTGTCTAATATGTGGAATATTTCTGCTGATTGGTCTCTGGTTTCGCTTGGTAAGGGATTTTTTGAATTCTCTTTTGTATCCAATGATGACTTTAGGCGTGTTTGGTCGCTTGGATCTCGTAATTTACATCCGGGTGTGCTGCGTCTGTTGCTTGGAGACCTGATTTTGATCCTCTTTCTGCAAAACAAACCAATGCTCAGTGTTGGGTTAAACTTCATGGTCTTTCCCGGGAATATTGGAGGTCAAAAATTTTGTTTGAGATTAGTGGTAGCCTAGGAGCTCCTGTTGCCTTGGATGAAGCCACTATGAAGAGGACTTTTGGTCACTTTGCTAGAGTTCTTATTGATGTTGATTTCTCTGAGAAGCTGCATGATCAGTTGTTAGTAGAAAGAGAGAGATTCGCCTTTCTCATCAGAGTGGAATACGAGAGTATACCCTTGTTTTGCAACTCTTGTAAATGCATTGGTCATTCTCTCCAAAATTGTAAGATACCTAAAAACGCGGAGATGACTCAAGGTGGCAAGATTCAACCTCTAAAGGTGAATCACGTCCCTAGTAAACCATCTCTTCGGTTTGTGCAAAAGACGGATAATGGGAAGAAATCTAATTTGGACGCTGGTCCATCCAAGCTGCAAGACAATAGTGTGGTTTTGGTGAGAGAAGAAAATGCTCCCGATCGTTTCATGGGTTTTGACAGCATTGTTATCACACCTGAAGAGATGGCTGGGGGTCATGCTCTTGGTGAAGCACAAAACTCTTCCACCAAGTCTCCCACGACTAGGCTGGATTCTGATGCTTCCTACGCGGTAGAGGCAACTGTTTTATGTAAAAATTGAGAGGATATCTCAGATGATGAGGTTGTCTCTAACTCTCAAGCAACAATGAATCTCTTTCCGAAGACCAAAGTTTCGATTGTCGATTCAGCCTTGAATCCAGCAGTTGAAGCTGACATGCAAATTTTAAGAAGGTTTCGGGAAGAATCGACAGATAATGTTGGGGCTTAATTACAGTTTTGGTCCCCCTGTTTTCACCAATTCACGATTTTGGTCTCCCAAGTTTTAATTTGACGATTTTGGTCTCCCTATTTTCCCAATTTGAAAAATCATAGTCCCCCTCTTAAATAAGTCAAAATTGAAACTCAATTTTGACTTATTATCCTACATGGCAGTCTACGTGGCACCCACCCCACCCCCCTCCACTGTTCCTCTTCCCCACCGTGAACCCCCCTCCACTGTTCCTCTTCCCCTCCCACCCCCTCCACTGTTCCTCTTCCCCTCCCCCCCTCCCACCCCCACCTCCGTGAACCCCCCCACAACCACACCCTCTCTCTCTCCTTCGCATCTCACCCTCCCCCCCACCGATCCTCCCTCGCTCTCCCTCCTCTCCCTCCTCTCTCAATCACCGTCGCTCTCCTTCCTCTCTCAATCACCGATCCCCCTTTCCCTCTCACCACCGTCCCTCTCTTCCCCCTCGTTTTCCATATCTCTCTTCGCACCTCTGGTTCTCTCGCTCGTCGCAGATCGCAGAGGAGGGGGGAGGGGTTCACGGAGGTCGCAGTCGGAGGGAAAGGAAAACGAGGTGGGTGAGAGAGAAAGGAGAGAGAGAGGCTGACGGTGAGAGAGAAAGGAGAGAAAGCGAGATTGTGAGGTGGGTGGTGCGAAGGGGGTGGGGGGTGGGGTGTGTGCCTACGCGGCAGTCTACGTGGACTGCCACGTAGGATGAGTCAGTCAAAATTGAGTCTTAATTTTGACCAAATTAAGAGGGGGATCAAATTCGTCAAATTGGGAAAATAGGGGGATCAAAATCGTCAAATTAAAACTTTAGGGACCAAAATCGTGAGTTGGTCATAATAGGGGGACGAAAACTGTAATTAAGCCTAATGTTGGCGATCCTGTGATTCCGGATTCTGCTGAGAGGTACTCTGAACCGGTTAAGACCAAGCAACAAAAGAAGAAATTGAGGCAAAAAAATGGTTTTGCAGTTGGATACTACACTAGGTCCAAAGCTAGCTCAGTTTCTGTCTCATTTTGATCTGTTGTAGTTTATTATAAACCATGTATTTGGTCTGTTTTTTTTCCTTCTTTTGGTTGGTTGGTTTTCGAGAGCCTTCCTAGGTCTCTCTACTTTGTTTCGTGTTTTTTTTCTGGCCTTGGGTTTTGGTCTGGTCCCCCCTTGATTTTTTATGTTTTTCTCTTTCTTTTTTAATAGATTTTTCTTTGATTAAAAAAAAAATAATCATACCATTGGGCACTACTTCAGATATTTGATTTAAAAACAAAGTGTTGCTTTCTCCCGATAGCATAATTTATACGCAATTGACTTCAATTTCTACGAGTCAATATATATCATCATTCTTGTGGTGTGAAATTCAACTAGCTATAACATATATTTATGAAAATTGATCACAATAATTTCATCACCAAATGATGATATCAACAAAACTCATCATCCTAAAATTTATTTACTTCCTCACCATTTTCACCACAAAAACAACTGCACAATCACCAAACTATGTAGGTGATGATTGTCACAACTCAACAGAACAACCTCTTACAACAACATACAAAACAAATCTCAACAATGTTCTTTCACTTCTCTCCTCTGATGCAATCATAAGCAAAGGATACAACCACACAAGCATAGGAAAAAACACAAATAATGCAGCTTATGGTCTCTATGATTGTAGAGGTGATGTAATAGGAGCATTTTGTCAATTCTGTGTCTCAACAGCAGCTTCAGATATTCTACAACGTTGTCCAAATCGACCTTCAGCTGTTGTATGGTACAATTTCTGCATATTAAGATATTCTAATCATGATTTCTTTGGTAATTTGACTATAACACCCTCATGGCAAATTTTGGGGGATAAGAATAGTACAAGTTTAGAAGAAGTTGAGAAAGCTGAGATTCATATGAAGAATTTGATAAGAGAAGCTACTATTGAGACTAATAAATTGTATGCAAAGGGTGAATTTGATTTGAGTTCTGAGAAAAGGTATGGATTTGTGCAATGTAGTAGAGATCTTACTAATAAACAGTGTAGTCAGTGTTTGGAAGCTATGTTAGATAAAGTTCCTAAATGTTGTGGAACAAAAAAGGGTTGGCAGGTTCTTGCTCCAAGTTGTCTTATAAAGTATGATGATTTCAAATTCTATCAGCTTGTTGATCAAACATCTGCTCCTTTGCCTAATATTCAAGGTAGATTGCTCATTCACATTTTTTTTTTGGAAGTTACTATATTCGGATTTTTCTTTCATTTTCTTGGTTCAGATTGTTTCTTTTTATTATTACAAATTTTTTTACTACTTATATATTATAGATTATAGATATTGAATTCTAACAAGACTCACTAAGGGTGTGTTTCCTTTGCCTAATCTAGTACATATAGCAGGTTCTTTATTCCCATTTTTTTTCAAGTTAATTACTATTTGGTTTTCATTTGTTCCTTCCATCTTATCATTTTCTTGGTTCAGATTGTTTATTTTAATGATTTTAATACATTATTTAGAATTTTTTATTTATTATAATTATAGGTATTGAATTCTTACAAGAGTCACTAATTGTCATGGGTCATGAATTAGGTGAGATTATTTAGTGTGTTGCCTTTGGTGGTTACATGCATTTAACTTTTGAAAAATACTGATACTGCTATGTGTGTTTAGTTGGAGGTATTTATGTGTGCAAGAAAAACTTGCTCTTTCTTTTATGGGTGAAAAGACAAAGTCAGAACCCAATAGCACTTGGATGAGATGGTAGGGGTCTCTTCCAGCAAAACCAAGGTCTTGGGTTCGAATCCAGTCTTAGGCATGCAACAGTATTAAATCTCTTGAGAGAGAGCTTTGCCGGCCATTGTGGTTCTACCCGGCTCAAGAGATTAGTCTCTACAGTTGCACGCAAAAGATACCTGGTTTATTAAAAAAAAAGACAAAGCTAGATTTTGTAAGATTGTTGGAGACAATTCTAGTACCAATGAATGATGTGTAAGGCACCACAAATAGTGGTTTAATATGTGATCTATTGGACATTGTATATTCTACGAATTGAGTGTGGACCCTTTGGAGTATATTTTCATAATATAAGAGTAATTGTTTTTGTGGTGTCGCCCTTGTCTATGTTTGAGATTTTATGTAAAGGTTGAGTGCCTCTATTACTCAAAAGTTACTTGTTTATATAAAATATTTTTATCTTTCTTAAAAAAACTATTAATTTTTTGGCAATAATAGCTGCCTTTGCAAAATTTGTTACGAACTTTTTGAAGAATTAATCAACTGGAAGCCCTTGTTTTCTTTGCCTGCTAGAATCTTTATGAGTTGAAATTATTTGAAAGAGTAATGCACTTTTTTTTATCACACTATTATTGAACGAAATTCATGTACATGTAACTAAATAAAGAGTGTATTTGTAGCCTTTTTATCCTTGGATAAATGTGGATTTCCTTTTTATGTGTATTTATGAAATGAATTTGATATATATATATATATATATATATATATATATATATATATATATATATATATATATATATCTGTGTGTGTGTGTGAGAAAAGAAATTTGAAATGTTCATCTTTGCTATTGTAGCACATGCAGCTGAGCAAGGAGATTCAAGTAAATCAAAAAAATTGATCATCATTATAGTAACTGTGTTAGTGGTGGTGGCACTAGCTCTACTAAGTTGCTGTATCTTCTACTTACGGAGGCGAAATCAGTCAAATAAAGGTAATTAACACTACTTATATAGCTGCTGAAAATTCTCTGAGCTCATTTGATATACTCAAATATGCCAACAAATTTCCTTAGCAGATGAATTTCTATCAGAAACCAATCTTATATCTTATCACGACCAAGCTCAAAGAGAAGATTCACTGAATTCAGACCTTCCCACAATCCCTTTAATTTGGATTCGAAGGAGTACTAATAACTTTTCAGAGTTATGTAAATTAGGAGAAGGTGGATTTGGACCTGTTTATAAGGTATCTTTTAACTGGATTGGCATACCAAGCCAACATGTATATTTTTGCTTTGACTCTAAGAGCCCGTTTGATTTGTAAATAGGTAAGTACTGGACAGAAAGTTGTACTGTGAGACAAAAAGTTGTATTGTGATTTTGTGAGGGACATGAATTTGTATTTTTATCGCCTCCACTTTTGTCCAGTACCATGACCGGTTTCCAAATCAAACAGAGTATAACTGGAGTTGACCAGGCCTGTCCATTGTTTTTTAGCAAATCAAACGCATCCTAAGTTGCAATAAGTTTTTGTTTTCTTCAACTTTTCTTTCAGGGTAATTTAGTAGATGGAACTGAAGTTGCGGTCAAAAGGCTTTCGAATACATCTGGTCAAGGTCTAGAGGAGTTCAAGAATGAAGTAATCTTTATAGCTAAGTTGCAGCATAGGAACCTTGTGAGACTCTTGGGTTGCTGCATTGAGGAGAGAGAAAAGCTACTTGTATATGAATACATGCCCAATTCTAGCCTTGACTCTCACTTATTTAGTATGTTTTAACTAGACTCAATGCCTTTGCTTTTTCTATTTTCCTTTTCATATTCTTCTTTTTAATCAAAAAAAAGGAAGGAAGTCTCGTTAAAACCTTCTGATGCAAAAAAATATCAAGAAGGAAAAACGACTGTATATGATCCATATATTTTTGTGTCGAATAACATTTTCTCTGTCATTTGGACATCAGATGACGAAAAACGAAAACAACTTGATTGGAAGTTAAGACTGAGTATCATCAATGGAATTGCGAAGGGACTTTTGTACCTTCATGAAGACTCTAGACTTAGAGTAATCCATAGAGATCTAAAAGCCAGCAATGTTCTTTTAGATGAAGAGATGAATCCAAAAATATCGGATTTTGGATTGGCGAGGGCATTTGAAAAAGGGCAGAGTGAGGAAAATACAAATAGAGTAATGGGTACCTAGTATGTGTTAATGACAACTCTTTCTTTCCATGATGTGGTTAATTACAAAACTTTATTATATTGACAATAAAGTATTTTGTTGATTAATGCAGTGGATATATGGCTCCAGAATATGCTATGGAAGGGTTCTATTCAGTGAAATCGGATGTTTTCAGCTTTGGAGTTCTTTTATTAGAAATAATTTGTGGGAAAAGGAATGGTGGATTCTATCTTTCAGAACATGGTCAAAGCCTTCTTCTATATGTGAGCTTTACCCCTCTCATACCATTAAGTAATTGATTTGGAGCCTATTTGGATATGCTTATTCGAGCTTATCTACTGATATAAGCACTTGGGAGACTATTTGGGAGAGCTTATGACATGTCCATAAGTTGCATTAAGCTTATTTTCATAAGCTCTCCTGGACCTGTTTGGACCGGCTTATTTGAGCTTATCTATTGGCATAAGCACTAGTGAAACTGTTTGGGAGAGCTTATGGAAACAACTTATGACGTGTTCATAAGCTGTTTTCAGTTAATTCCCATAAGCTCTCCAAGATAGCTTATGAAAACAACTTATAGCTTTTAGAAAAATAGTTTGACATTATTTTATAGAAACAACTTATACATAAGCTGTTATACGATAAGCGCTTATACTATAAGTGCTTAATTAAGCTGTTTAGCCAATCAGATTCAGGACATATTTAGAAGAGCTTACAGAACTAGCTTATGACATGTCCCTAAGCTGTATTCAACTTATTTTCATAAGCTCTTCAAGATAGCTTATGATAACAACTTATATTTTATATGAAAGCAGTTCGACTCTAGTTTATATTGTATTTTAAAAATGGCTTATACACAAACACATCATAGTCACTTATGCTATAACGCTTAATTAATGCTTAATTAAGTTGTTTATCCAAATAAGACCTTGATATTACAAAAAGACTTGTAGGCGTTTCAAGTAGAGTTCTAAATATGTATTATCTATACATGCAGGGCTGGACACTTTGGTGTGAAGAAAAAAGTTTGGAACTATTAGATCCAACACTTAAAAACTCACACATAGCAAATGAAGTTATGAAGTGTATACACATTGGTTTATTGTGTGTACAAGAAGATGCAGTAGATAGACCAACCATGTCCACAGTTGTTGTCATGTTAGCAAGTGACACCATGAAACTTCCTAATCCTAAGCATCCTGCATTTTCAGTTGGAAGAAAGATCAGAGAAGATGAATCAACATCAAAAAGTTATAAGGATCCTTCTGTTAATGAAGTAACAATGTCAAATGTTTTGCCTAGGTAATGGAAATTGTATATTGTGTATGATGACATTTAGTATAAGATGTATTTAATGTAGTTGATCTTTCCTATCTATGTAGGTTTTTTAAATATGTCAGGCACCATCCAAGCTATATAAAATGTTGTTTTTTGTTGATAAAGTCGATATATTTATTATTTTACTTATATCACATAATTTATTTATCATGTTCATTTTTAAAAGAATAGATCTGAAGTCAACAGTTTATAGTTTTGCCAATTCAACTAGACCAACTTTTGAAATATTGGTCAAAATTTTGTATATCATCTTTCTTATAATGTTTAAGAATTATTTTTATTTGCAATAAAGGACCAACCAGTGTCTACAAGAAATACCCATTGAGATATTGATAACATGATTTAAAGGGGACACAACAATGTTAATGAAGCTCAAATCCCTACATAACATAAATTTCATCTAGATTTTTTTGTTTTATGAAATAAATCTTTTTTTGATCAAAATTTTATCTAGATTTTCAAAAAAGAAACCAAGCCATACATCAAACTACCTATATGCAATATTTAAAATTCAATGTGATATGCAGAGTAAAATGAAGGACAACTTTATTTTATTTTATTTCTAGTCAATGAGATTTCTAAACAATTCATTTTCTTTATATTCTAACCAATCAGTTGGAGAAACTGGATTAATCAATCAAATCACTGGTTAGCTGATTCAAATATTTCATTTTCAACTCAAATTGTTGCATTCTTCAGTTGGCATAATTTATAGGCAATTGACTTTAGAGTTTAGACTTAGTATATGTAAATTAACATCCTCAGTTCTTGAGAAGAGAAGAATTCAAGTAACCAGAACATATTGCCATGACAATCAAAATCATCACTAAATGATAATGGCAACAAAACTCAATACCATCCTTAGATTTATTTATTTCATCACCATTTTCAACACAACAAGTGCACAATCACCAAGCTATGTAGGTGATGATTGTCACAACTCAACAGAACAACCCCTTACAACAACATACAAAAACAACCTTAACAATGTTTTATCATGGGCATCCTCTGATGCTATCACAAGCAAAGGATATAACCATACCAACATAGGAATCAACAAAGTTGATGTTGTCTATGGCCTCTATGATTGTAGAGGTGATGTAACAGGATCATTCTGCCAATTCTGTATCTCTACAGCAGCTTCAGAAATTCTTCAACGTTGTCCTAATAGATCCTCAGCTGTATTATGGTACAACTTCTGCAGTTTAAGGTATTCAAACCATGATTTCTTTGGAAACCTCATTACAACACCATCATGGCAACTTTTGGGGTCTAGAAACATTACTAGATTAGAAGAAGTTGAGAAAGCTGAGAGTTATATGCAAAGTTTGATAAGAGAAGCTACTTTGGAGACCAACAAGTTGTATGCAATGGGTGAGTTTGATTTGAATTCTGAGAAAAGGTATGGGTTGGTGCAGTGTAGTAGGGATCTTAGTAACATGGAGTGTAGGCAGTGTTTGGAGACTATGTTAGAGAAAGTTCCTCAGTGTTGTGGGACAAAGGTGGGATGGCAGGTTCTTGCTCCAAGTTGTCTGATAAAATATGATGATCATATGTTCTACCTTATTAATGATCAAGCATCTTCTCCCAAGCCTAATCCAGGTACATGTATATGTAGCAGATTTCTTGTTAGCTTTTTTGTTGTTGCAATGCAAGATTTCTAGGGTGAACCCAGGTATTCTTACCCTAAATGTCAAAGACTAATCCCTCGAGATACTGAGATTATTTAAAAAAAGAACCGACCTCACTTACATATATATTTCCATACACACGAACATAGGATCGGAATTTTGATCACATGCTTAAGGAGCTTGGTTATGTGAACCATGACACACCGTGTTAGTCCTTTATCTTTATTTAAAGTAACGAATTAGTCCTTTATGTTTTTTTTGTCCCAAATAAGTCCTTTATCTTTCAAATTTTTGACACATAAATCCTTTTCCGTTAACAGTGCTGATTTATGTGTTAAAAAAAGGATTTATGTGTTAAAAATTTGAAACATAAAGGACTGATTTGGGACAGAAAATGATTTATGTGTCAAAAATTTAAAACATAAAGAACTGGTTTGGGACAAAAAAAAGATAAAGGACCAAATCGTTACTTTAAATAAAGATAAGGGACCCCGGGAGCACTTTAGCCTTTTCTTTTTCAAGACACTATTTGGTTTTGTTTCTTCCTTTCCACTTGCACCCTTCATTGTCATTCAAGTGTGGTAAATACAAATTTGACAAACAAGTCTTTCAGTCTGTATAAAAAGCACAGTGTACATGTATTTGAAATGAATTTGGTATACAAGAGAAAAGAAACTTGATATGTTCATCTTTGCTATTGTTCCACTTGCAGCAGCCGAGCAAGGAGGTAGAAACAAATCAAAAACATCGATCAGCATTGTAGTAAGTGTGTTGGTGGCACTAGCTCTACTAAGTTTCTGTATCTACTGCTTATGGAGGCGGAATCAGTCAAATAAAGGTAATTAACACTAACATAACTGCTGAAAATTCTTTGAGCTCATTTCTTATACTCACTCATGCCAAGAAATTTCCTTAGCAGATGAATTTCTATCAGAAACCAATCTTATATCTTATCATGACCAAGCTCAAGGAGAGGATCCACTTAATTCAGACCTTCCCACAATCCCTTTAATTTGGATTCGACAGAGTACTAATAACTTTTCAGAGTTATGTAAACTAGGGGAAGGTGGATTTGGACCTGTCTACAAGGTATATTTGAATTGAATGTGCATGCAAGCATGTGCATTTTTTTGATTTGATTCTAAGTTGCTATTGTTTTTGTTCTTTTCAACATTTCTTTCAGGGTAATTTAGTAGATGGAACAGAAGTTGCAGTCAAAAGGCTTTCTAAAACATCTGGGCAAGGTTTAAAAGAGTTCAAGAATGAAGTAATATTTATAGCTAAGTTGCAACATAGAAACCTTGTGAGACTCTTGGGATGCTGCATTGAGGAAAATGAAAAGCTTCTTGTATATGAATACATGCCCAATTCTAGCCTTGACTCTCACCTCTTTAGTATGTTTTAACTATACTCAATGGCTTTACTTTTTCTATTTTCTTTTTCATATTCCAATATGTTGTTCATATATATATATATATATATATATAAAGCCTTTAGAGGTTTGCAACAAGGATGCCACTGCCATGTGGTAGAAAAAGTTTAGAGGAGGAACTTAATTACCAAAAGTTGAATTTTCTAAGTGACAATTCCTACTATGCCTTTCAGAGTTGTACAAACCATGTATTTGATGAAACAGAATCATAACAACTTATCATTTGACAGTCTTCAAAATATGGATTGAATGATATATCTGGAAATAGAAAAAATTTCATGCACAAGTTTGTTGCTTGTTCTCTACTTCATATATTTTTGTGTCAGATAATCTCTTCTGTCACATGCATGACAGATGAGGAAAAAGGGAAGCATCTTCATTGGAAGTTAAGATTGAGCATCATCAATGGAATTGCAAAGGGACTTTTGTACCTTCATGAAGACTCAAGACTTAGAGTAATCCATAGAGATCTAAAAGCGAGCAATGTTCTTCTAGATCAAGAAATGAATCCCAAAATATCAGACTTTGGATTAGCAAGGGCATTTGAAAAAGGCCAGAGTCAGGAAAAAACAAAAAGAGTTACGGGCACCTAGTATGTGTTACTGACAACTCTTTCTTTTCATTAGGTAATTAATTACAAAATCTTGCTACATTGACATAGTAATTATTATTCTGATGATTTTATACAGTGGATACATGGCTCCGGAATATGCTATGGAAGGGTTATATTCAGTGAAATCCGATGTTTTCAGCTTTGGAGTTCTTTTACTAGAAATAATTTGTGGGAAAAGGAATGGTGGATTCTATCTTTCAGAACATGGTCAAAGCCTTCTTCTATATGTAAGCCTTACCCCCTTTGATATCATTAACCAATTGATTTGATATTACAAAAGATATGAAAGTGTTTCAAGTATAGTTTTTAAATATGAATATCTACATGCAGAGTTGGAGACTTTGGTGTGAAGGAAAAAGTTCGGAATTGTTAGATCCAATACTGAATAAGACATATATAGCTAATGAAGTTATGAAATGCATACACATTGGTCTGTTGTGTGTACAAGAAGATGCAGTAGATAGACCAAACATGTCCACAGTTGTTGTCATGCTAGCAAGTGACACAATGACACTTCCCAATCCTAATCATCCTGCATTTTCAGTTGGAAGAAAGAACAGGGAAGATGAATCAACATCCAAAGCTTCCAAGGATCCTTCTGTTAATGAAGTAACAATGTCAAATACTTTACCTAGGTAGAGGATATTACTACAACATGGTATAATTTTTGCTTTGAAAATACCCATGTTGTACCTAGAACTGTAGATGTATATTCTATTCATATTGCTAATTGCATGATGTTGCTTTTAAATTTATCAGTTCAGCCTCTTTTAGGATGATTCTCGTATCATCACACTCTTTATATTTTGTGTTAACATTTTAACTTAAAGGAATGACAAAGTTCAAATTAATTTTGTAAAATACGGAACCTTAACCGTCGTGGAGTCAAATGAGTAAATATATAACTTCTTTGTGTCGAAGAACCTTAACTGTCGTGATATATAATAGAGGTAACGGGGTCAATATATAACTGCTTAACCAGAAAACTATCGTATCTTCAGTTCTGGACATTAACACTTAATTACTTCGCTTGTGTGAGGTAGCCTTCAATGACAATGTCAGGTTCCATGGCCCCGTCGCGATTGAACAAAAGTGATGTCATCGAGTTTGTCGTTTATTTGATATTATGACAAGCCATAACTTCATTAAATACATGTTATAAGGAATGTCAAGGTACGAACATGCAAACTATTTGTTGAAAATGGGTATCTATTTGATCTTCATTAAATACATGTTATAATGAATGTCATCATAAACAATTTACAATATCTATTACCTAGGTAAAATAGTTGATACTGTTAATTCATTTTTTGATGTTGATTCATCTTCCCTTGTTTTTCTTCCAACTGAAAATGCGGGATGCTTAGGATTGGGAAGCGATATTGTGTCACTTCCTAGCATGACAACAACGGTGGACATGGCAGGTCTATCTGCTGCATCTTCTTGTACACACAACAAACCAATGTGTATGCACTTCACAACTTCATTGGCTATGTATGAGTTTTTAAGTATTGGATCTAACAGTTCCAAACTCTTTCCTTCACACCAAAGTGTCCACCCCTGCATGCAGATAATGCATATTTAGAAACTATACTTGAAACACCTGCATATGCTTTTTGTAATATCAAATCAATTGCTAAATGATATCAAAGGGCTTACATATAGAAGAAGGCTTTGACCATGTTCTGAAAGATAGAATTCACCATTCCTTTTCCCACAAATTATTTCTAATAAAAGAACTCCAAAGCTGAAAACATCAGATTTCACCGAATATAAACCTGCCATAGCATATTCTGAAGCCATGTATCCACTTTATAAAATCATCAGAATAATAATTAGTATGTCAATGGAACCAGCTTTTGTAATTAAGTATATAATGAAAAGTTGCCCACAACTCTTGTGTTTTCCTGATTCTGGCCTTTTTCAAATGCCCTTGCCAATCCGAAGTCTGATATTTTTGGATTCATCTCTTGATCTAGAAGAACATTGCTGGCTTTTAGATCTCTATGGATTACTCTAAGTCTAGAGTCTTCATGAAGGTACAAAAGTCCCTTTGCAATTCCATTGATGATGCTCAATCTTAACTTCCAATGAAGATGCTTTCGTTTTTCGTCATCTGATGTGCAAGTGACAATGAAAAGTCTTAACTTCCCTCTCTGATTTATAATTTGTTTTTTCGAGAAATCTCATTCAATTTTGTAACTTTTCTTCCAAGCTGAAAAATATATCAAATATCGATAATTTGAAGACTCTGACTCTCAAATAATAAACTATTCTGGTTCTGCTACAATATATATATATATATATATATATATATATAATTATATATTGTTCATGTCTTAAAGGCATGAAGCTCTTCCTCAATAGTCAAAACTCCTTCTATCACATGACAATACCATCCTTATCGCTAATCTATGTAGACTTTGCATGAATGATTTATACCTTAATGGCTTTAATTATTGTTGTTCAGAAGTAATTGTTTTAATTAATTAATTAGAATCAATGGTTTGAGGGTAGTTATGGAAAAATTCAGGCTTAATCTCAATGGGCACTTTGGTGCTCTATTTTTGTGCTTTAATGTGTGTTTCAGCGTGCTGCAGCTTTCATGTGCTCTTTATTACTTGTTGCGACTGTGTATACTTGCACATCATGTTTTCACAACAACAATGAACAACATATTGGAATATGAAAAGGAAAATAGAAAAAGTAAAGGCATCGAGTTTAGTTAAAACATACTAAATAGGTGAGAGTCAAGGCTAGAGTTGGGCATGTACTCATATACAAGCAGCTTTTCATTTTCCTTAATGCAGCATCCCAAGAGTTTCACAAGGTTCCTATGTTGCAACTTAGCTATAAATATTACTTCATTCTTGAACTCCTCTAAACCTTGACCGGATGTTTTAGACAGCCTTTTGACTGCAACTTCTGTTCCATCTACTAAATTACCCTGAAAAAAGTATTGAAGAGAACAAAAACATATGGCAACTTAGAGTCATAGCAAAAATATGCATGCTGGCATGCAAATCCAATTAAAAGATACCTTGTAAACAGGTCCAAATCCACCTTCTCCTAATTTACATAACTCTGAAAAGTTATTGGTACTCTGTCGAATCCAAATTAAAGGGATTGTGGGAAGGTCTGCATTCAATGAGTCCTCTGATAGAAGTCCAACTGTTAAGGAAACTTGTTGCCATGAGTATGTGAAATGAGTTCAGAATTTTATGCAGTTATGTAAGTAATGTTAATTACCTTTATTTGATTGATGCCGCCTCCATAAATAGTAGATACAGAAACTTAATAGAGCTAATGCCACTGCCACCAACATAGTTACTATAGTGATGATCAATGTTTTTGATTTGCTTGAACCTCCTTGCTTGGCTGCACGTGTAGCAATGGAAAATATGAACATTCAAGTTTATTTTCTCATATTTATCAAATACACATAAAAATGGAAGTTCACATTTATCCAGGGATAAAGGCTACACACTAAATAATTTCAGCTAATTCATGACCCATGGCAGTTATAAAAAGTAAAAAAATTTCTAATAATATATTAAAAATCATAAAAATAAATAATCTGAACTTGCAACAAAATATGTTAATGATCAATACACCAGATGTACCTTGAATATTAGGCAAAGGAGTAACAATCTGGTAGAACTTGAAATCATCATATTTTAGAAAACAGCTTGGAGCAAGAACATGCCATCCCTTTTTTGTTCCACAGCATTTAGGAAATATGGCTAACATAGCCTCCAAACACTGACTACACTGTTTGATAGTTAGGGCCCTACTACACTGTTTGATAGTCAGAACTCAAATTGAACTCACCCATTGCATAAAACTTACCGGTCCCAACAGTAGCTTCTCTTATCAAATTCTGCATATGATTCTCAGCTATCTCAACTTCTTCTGAACTAGTAATGTTCTTGGACCCCAAAATCTGCCATGATGGGGTAATGGCCATGTTTCCAAAGAAATCATGGTTGGAATACTTGAGAATACAAAAGTTGTACCATACAACAGCTGAGGGTTTGTTTGGACAACGTTGAAGAATTTCTGAGGCTGCTGTAGAGATACAGAATTGGCAGAATGATCCTGTGAGATCACCTCTGCAATCATAGAGTCCATAGATAGCATCAACTGTCTTGGTTCCTATGCTGGTGTGGTTGTATCCTTTGCTTGTGATGGCATCAGAGGAGATCCATGAAAGGACTTTGTTGAGGTTGGTTTTGTATGTAGTTGTAACTTGTAAGGGGTTTTTCTGTTGAGTTGTGACAGTCATCACCTACATAGTTTACTGACAGTCATCACTACATCTTTCACTTGAAATTTTGACTTCTACCTACGACGTTGCCTGTCAATAAAAGTTATTATTTTTCACTAAATCAAATAAAATTACTTTTATTACTATCATAAATTATTCATACTATTACTTCCAAAATTAATTTAAACAATACATATATTAAAAATATTAAATAGTTTAGTTTTTTTACCAAAATATTAACATATATTAAATATCTTCAAACAATATAAACTATATAGATAAACGAATATTAATCAAACGATTGACCTTATTGCCGTTAAAAACCATGCTTATTTGTCATCTAAACTTAAGACTATTTGATTGGCAATAGTTTTTATAGAAATTATAATTATATATATATATATATATATATATATATAGAGAGAGAGAGAGAGAGAGAGAGAGAGAGAGAGAGAAATCAATAACAAATATAACAATTATATTAAACTAAAGTTAATGCACAGTTGTATAAGAAAAAGTTTGCAGTGCTAGCCTTCAGCAAATCATCACTCCAATATGAGAATAACGTGAATGGATAACAACAAATGAAAAGGGTTACCAATTGCAATGTCTCCAGCTCTTGGTCACAGTCAAGGGCAATGTAAGCCAGCTTTTCGTTCACATCCCTCGCAATTTCATGCTCTACTGAGGTGGTAAAAGAATACCCACGGTAAGTCGGAATTTTCTGCATAGAGAAGGAAAATAAATAAGTCGGAATTTTTTATAAGTCGGAATTTTCTTCAAGTTTTCTTATATTTTATTGATTTCAAACTTGTAATTCTAGATGGTCAGAAAATTCATTCTACAGGAACCGGCAGTCATCTAATGATATTCTCTTAAAAATTAACATAGAAAGTGCATGTTTATTTCCTTGTTAAAAGTTTGACAAATTTGTTCATATATATATATATATTTCTATGAATCAAGGCTCTAAAAGGCTCACATGGACATATAACTATGTGTTGGAAAAGGAAAAAAGTCATTTGACTTAGGCCTCTAAAGGCTCACATGTACATATAACTATGTGTTGGAAAACTCCTGCAAGGCCTAAGTCAATTGTTTTCTGAAGATCAGACTGACAATGAGGAGAGTGGGAATTCTGGCCCACCTATGATGCATCTGAGTACTATTCTGAAAAGTACTAATAATTTTTCTGATGCAAATAAGTTAGGGAAATGTGGATTTGGCACTATCTACAAGGTAATCAACTAAAGTAACATACATAATACATGATACTTATTTGATTGATTTCTTCTGTTGTAAACATTCTTACTCGAAAATTTGGAAAATGTTTTAGGGTGTTTTAGAAGATGGAAGGCAAATTGCTGTTAAAAGGCTTTCAAAAACTTCTACTCAAGGTTTAGAGAAATTCAAGAATGAAGTAATATTGATGACCAAATTGCAGCATCGAAACCTTGCGAGACTTTTGACTTGCTGCATTGAGAAAAACGAGAAGCTTCTCATCTATGAATACTTTCCTAATTCAAGCCTTGATTTGCATCTATTTGGTATGACTCCCAAACAATGAACCTTTTGTTTTATTGATAGATTTAGAGAGTTCTAACTAACTCTAATTCAGAGAATTTCATATTCTGTTTTTCATTGATTTAGAAGTGAGTACAAGGCTCTATTTATACAAGAGATGTTGGCATTTCATATTCTATTGATTTAAGTGTTGGCATTTCATATCATATGAAATAGGTGCCAACCTTTCATGTTTTATCTATTCATTATTCTGCCAACCTTTCATATCCTACTATTAATATTCTACTTATCTATTACTCCCCCACAAGATCAAGTGGAGAGCTGAACAAAGCTTGAAACATTGAGCTTGTCACGTAGACTGCAGAAAGCAGCTTTTGCTAGGGGTTTTGTAAGAATGTTTACAATCTGAGCCTCTGCTGGGACATGACAAACAATCAGACTTTTGCTGAGAACCTTCTCCCTTACAAAGAACAAATGCAGCTCCATATGTTTAGTTCTAGAGTGCAAGACATGATTATGATTCATTGCAACAGTACTCTGGTTATCACAGAAGATAACAGGTGTAGAGTGAGGCACTTTCAGCTCATGTAACAAGGATTGAACCCATAAAAGTTTTGAGGCAGCAAGCGCAAGACTCCTGTATTCTGCCTCAGCACTAGATTTAGCAACAAGTGTTTGTTTCTTAGACCACCATGATATTAGGTTAGGCCCAAGATATATATGCAAGCACCACTTGTAGACCTTCTATCATCAATATCACTTGCCCAATCTGCATCACAATAGGCCTGCAAAGAGAAGGGAACAGAGGCAGCAGCAGGGCGTAGAACAAGACCAAGATCTAATGACCCCTTTAGATACCTCAGAATTCTCTTGACAGCAACCCAATGAGTGTCAAGTGGCTGTGACAGAAATTGGCAAGCTTTGTTGACAGCATAGCCGAGTAATGGTAGCATATTGAAGTGCTCCAACTATAGAGCGATAGAGGAATGGATCAGCCATATAATCAGCACCATGTTTTGAGAGTTTAAGCTTTACAGGAAGTGGTGTAGATATTCCTTTTGCATTGTCCATGCCAGCTCTAGATAGTATTTCTTTGAGGTACTTTGTTTGAGTAAGAAGGAGACAACCATTAGAAGTAGCTTTCACCTCAATACCAAGAAAATAATCAAGAGCCTCAAACTGTTTGAGAGCAAATACAGTAGTAAGCCTATCAATAACAGATTGCACAGCAGTAGGAGAAGAGCCAGTGAAGATGATATCATCAACATAGACAAGAGTATATATGCAGCAACCATTGTGAGCATAAACCAATAGTGAGGAATCACATTTCCTAGCAACAAAGCCAAAACTAATTAGAGTTTTAGTGAGGCGTTCATATCAAGCCCTAGGTGCTTGTTTGAGGCCATAAAGAGCCTTATGCAACTTGCATACCAAGGACTTGTCACCAATCTCAAATCCTTGTGGTTGAGACATGTACACCTCTTCCTCAAGAAAACCATTTAAGAATGCATTGTTAATGTCTATTTGTTTAATAGACCACTTGTGAGTTAGAGCAAGAGTTAAGATGATTCTGACAGTAATTGGCTTTATTACAGGAGAAAATGTTTCTGAATAATCTGTGCCTTCTCTTTGGTTGAATCCCTTAGCTACCAATCTAGCTTTGTACTTATTAATGGTACCATCCGAATTCTCTTTGATCCGGAAAATCCACTTGCTGCCATCTACCAGCAGGAAGTGGAACAAGACTCCAAGTACCATTTTGTATTAGAGTATCATACTCACTCTGCATAGCTTGTTTCCATTTGGGGCAGGACAAAGCTTGATTCACTGAATTAGGCTCAGCTGTGGTTAAGAGAAGTGTAGGGTGAATACGGGGCTGAACAATGCCATTTTTGGACCTAGTGATCATAGGATGTGTGTTGGTATATAGATGTGGTGGAGGGGCAGCAGGTGACTGTGGTGCAGAAGGTATGGAGGGTGCAGGGGAATCTGGATTTATAGTGGAAGAGGCTGTTGAGGGCAGAGATGTAGTATATGGTGAGTTGGGTGGGTCAGGAGAGGGAGAGGTTGCTGTAGGATTAGGGAATGTTGCTGGTTGAGCAGTATTGAAATGAACAACACCTAAGGGTTGCAAAGTACAGGCTGTGGCGGGTTGTTTTGTAAGATTAGTAGGGAATAGGTTAGGATAGGGAAAAACATTCTCATTGAATACAACATCTTTGGAGACAAACAACCTTCCCGTGGCATCAAGGCATTTGTAACCCTTGTGGTTTGCTGAATATCCTAAGAAAATACACTCTGCAGAGAGGAATTGAAACTTTTGGTTGTGATAGGGCCTAAATAAAGGGAAACAAGAGCAACCAAAGACCTTAAGAAAGCTAAAACCAAGAGGTTTTTGATAAAGGGTAGTATAAGGAATGGAATGGTTTGGGTGAGGAGATGGAAGCCTATTTATAAGGTAAACAGAGGAATGGAAAGAGTGATCCCAAAAGGATAGAGAAGGAGGCTTGCGATAATAGAGAGAGACCCATGTCAACAATGTGTCTATGTTTTCTCTCTATTACCCCATTTTGATGGTGAGTATGAGGGCAAATTAGACGATGGACCACACTTATAGAAGAAAGATATTGACTGAAAGGGCGAAATTCTCCCCCCCCCAATCAGATTGGACAACTTTTATCTTACAATTAAATTGGTTTTCAACAAGTTTTTGAAACTGTGAGAAGATAGAAAGAGCATCAGATTTGACTTTAAGAAAATAAATCCAGGTGTAACGGCTAAAGGCATCTACAAAAGAGATATAATATTTGTAATCCATGGAGGACACCATAGGTGCAGGCCCCCACAGATCACAGAATATTAACTCAAGGGGATGCGAGTACACAGTAGTAGAGGGTTGAGAAGGCAATTTGTGATGTTTACCCATGCAACAAGCAACACAAAAATCAATCTTATTTTTATTGATAATAGGTTTGTTACACATAGAGAGCACACTATTTAGTACATGAATGTTCGGATGACCTAAACGGTTATGCCAAAGAGAACTAGTGGAGGAAGTGTGCATAGGAGCAGAAACAGAAACATTGGCTTGAGGTATGACTTGAGGAATGATTGACTTGACAAGAGGAGTTGCTACTGCAGATGAAGGTCCTGGGATATGGTAGAGTCCATCAGAGGTGCCTTTGCCACAAAGAAGAGTTGCTCCATCATCCTGAGATTTAGCAAAACAATGAGAGGGGTGAAATTGGAAAAAGGCATTGTTATTAGTATTGAAACGTTTAATGCTAAGTAAATTTTTGGTTAGTTGAGGAACATATAAAATATTTTTAAAATGGAGGGTACGTTTGGGATCAAAAGGGGAAGGGATAGATTCTGAGCTAATAGAGTGAATCTTCAAACCTTGTCCATTACCAAGGAAGACATGATCCTGGCCAGAGAGTGTAGTAGTAGTGGCAGGGTTAGGAGGTATACCAGACATATGGTGAGAAGCAGCTGTATCACCGGTCAGATTGCTAGCAGTAAATGTTGGAGCAGCTTGAACAGCAAATGCTTGAGGAACCATAGGTTGAAAGAGAGCCTGTTGAGGCACCACAGCTTGCTGAGGCCACATAGTAGCATGAGCAGTAGGTGGTGCTGCAGCAGCAACACCAGGATACTGCCAAACAGTAGCATTAGCAGCAGGAGGAACATAGCCAGGGCGCACATATTGATAAGGATTGCCAAAATTAGGGACCATTGCAGGAGCAGCAAACTGAGGTGTGTATCTGTGATAGAAAATAGAAGCATCGTGGCCAAACCTAGAGCAAACTTGACATTGGACATTGCTCTAGGTGTGTATCCACAGCCACCACGACCAAATCTGCCACCTCTACCACCACGAAAATTACCTCTAGATGCAGTGAATTGAGCCTGTGGTATAGTATCAGCAGTAACAGCAATGTCATCAGTAGATTTAGGTTGAGATTCAGTCTTAGAAATTGCCTGTGACAGATTCAAGGAAGCAACATCAGTAGCAACATCAGTTTGATTGGCAATTCTGCTCTCATGTGCAAGTAATAGTGCCTCAAGTTCCTCAAATTCAAACCACTCAGATTTTGTGAACAAAAGGGTAGTGATAGATTCATAATCTGCAGGAAAGCCTTGAAGAACAACATCATACTGTTCTTGCAAAGAAATAGTTTCCCCAATAGAGAGTAATGCATCAGTAATCGTTTTAAGACGCACGAAGAATTCAGTTATTGAACGTTCACATTTCTTCGTGTTATGCAACTCGGCACGAAGCTGTTGTGCTTGTGCTTTTGTCTTCGCGTGCGAATGTTGATGAATTTTGTCCCAAAGCTGGAACGTGTAGCGACATCCGATTACCTTGGCAAGAATTGAAGGTGATAATGAGGACTGAAGCCACGCAAGCAGTAACTGATCCCGCAGTTCCCATTCAACATATGCAGGATTCTAAATTTCAGCAAGACGGTCAGCATCAGTCAAGTAATGCGTCGGAACTTCTGGAGAAACGCAAAACGATGAAGTTTATCCGCACGCAGAACCGGTTCCACCTGTTGGAGCCATAGAGGAAGATTATCACCGGTTAACTTCTCTGAAACTTGATATTGAAAAGATTTGAACGGTTTGAGCGACGGTAGATTCGTAGATGACGACGCCATTGATGAAAGTAGAAGAAAGCTTGAAGACGATTGCGAAAACGAAGAAGAAGACGATCGAACTGAGGCAACGACCGAGAAGATCAAACAATGCGCTAAACAGAAACGAAGACGAAGCAGTGATGCGACGACCGGTTGCGATGTCACCGGCGAGACGATCAGGAACATCGGCCACAGTGGTGGCGCGATGAAAGTCGTTTCTGGCTTACTGATACCATGATAGATTTAGAGAGTTCTAACTAACTCTAATTCAGAGAATTTCATATTGTTTTTCATTGATTTAGAAGTGAGTACAAGACTCTATTTATACAAGAGATGTTGGTCTTTCATATTCTATTGATTTAAGTGTTGGCTTTTCATATCATATGAAATAAGTGCCAACCTTTCATGTTTTATTTATTCATTATTCTGCCAACCTTTCATATCCTACTATTAATATTCTACTTATCTATTATTTATTAATTTTATCTACATTTTTTGAACTGATCAATCATTTTATTGAATATAACAAAGTTTAATTTTTGAATTTGGAGTCCTAGCATATAACACAATGTATTTACCGACATTACCTTGATTTCTGGCACATTTCTAAGAATTGCATTACTTTTTATTTTGCCATCAGATATTGCCAAGGGTGCACAGCTGGATTGGAAACAACGATTAATCATTATTAATGGGATTGCGGAAGGGATTTTCACGAAATGAGATCCTAAAATACTATTATTTGGATTGGCAAGATACTATTAGATCACGAAATATACTATTAGATCACGAAATGAATCCTAAAATATCAGACTTTGGATTGGCAAGATTATTTGGAGCAGACCAGTTGCAAGCATATACAACTAAAATTGTTGGAACATAGTAAGAACAAGCCAATTTACTTCCTCACTTGAATTACAAGAGCATGCATAACCACATATCATCACATTTTAAAAAAGCTAAAATGTGAAGTTTGATGGAATAAAACCACTGTTCATTTTTTCCACCTCCTCTCACACCAATCAAAATATCGCACCTCAATAAAAAAATTCTCCCCTCTAAAACTAACATGCTTTCTCTATGTTTTTCTTTTGTTGCTGAAAGAGTTATGTGTTTATTGGAAGGACACAAAAAGCGACATGTAATTTCAATATGAGTTGGGTAAATTTCACTGATATATTTACTTTGAGCAGCGGGTACATGGCCCCGGAATATGCTATGGAAGGCTTGTTCTCAGTAAAGTCAGATGTTTTCGGTTTGGGTGTTCTTTTACTTGAAATCATAAGTGGAAAAAAGAACGGAAAATTCCATCTTTCAGAACATGGTCAAAGCCTTCTTATATATGTAGGTTTTCTAACTTATGCTGGTAAACATTTTTAAAAACATAATTGCTTATAACTAAATCAAATGCATGTATATAGGCATGGAACTTCTGGTGTGAAAGCAAGCGTTTGGAATTAATGGATCCATTGATAGAAAATTCATGTGTACCTAGTGAATTTCTGAAGTGTATACACATTGGCCTATTGTGTGTACAAGAAGATGCAGCAGATAGACCTAGAATGTCAAGTGTTGTTCGCATGCTTGCAAGTGATACTGTGACTCTTCCTAGCCCCACACGCCCTGTGTTTTCTGTTGGAAGGGCTGTCATTGAAGGTGGATCTTCGTCAAACACTTCTATTTCTGTCAATGAAGTAACCGTGTCTGAAACGATGCTGAGATGATCAATATAGATGGACATGTTATTCTTCTTAGCTTTTGTAGGATTTATACAATCTGTATGTAAGTGATTAGAAACACAAAAAAAAAGTGGTTAGGAAGTGTTAGACCTCTCATTAGGAAGGTATATGAGAGGAAAAGAGGACCAAGAGTGGCTGATCAAGGCACCATTCCTGTTTAACTGTTACTTTTGTAGAAGAATCTTGTTCCAATTTGTTCGTCGTTTTCAAAATTCAATGAAACATTAACTGTAATTTTGTCAATAATACTCTTAACAATTTATTGCACAGAGAGAAATAGGTAGAATGAAATAATATAAGTTAAGGATAGTATAGAAAAAAAACAAATATCTCCATCAAAAGTAACAAAATTTATTTGTTTTCTTGGTATGTGTAAATAACCTTAAAACGACAATTAAAAGGAACGAAGGTAGTATAATTTAGATAATATAACATGTGTGAAAAATGACATGCCATAACAAAAATCTACAAATATATTGTCCAAAACTCAATCAGTTTTAGACACCAAAAATTTATCTCATCTTCCTAAACATTGTATTTTGTGTTCAGTGTAATTGGCATACGGATTTTCCTACAAAAGCTAAGAAGAATAGCATGTCCACTTCTGTTGATCATCTAGGACTCATTTCAGACACGGTTACATGATTGATAGACATAAAAGTGTTTAAAGAAGACCCTCGTTCAACAACAGCCCTTCCAACAGAAAATGCAGGGCGTGTAGGGCAAGGAAGAGTCACGGTGTCACTTGCAAGAATATGAACAACACTTGCAATAAATAGTTAAGAGTATTATTGACAAAACAATAGTTAACGACAAAAAAGGAACTTAAAAACATTTATGAAAACAAAAAGTGTTATAGAGGTAGTAGTTAGATACCTTGTGCTTGGTCGTCCCAACAGAGGTTTTTGGCTAATGTGCTCTCACTGGATCCTCCCAAACCAGTCAACAACAGGATAGCTAAACCTCCATCCTTGAGCAGCTCAATCTTCATCTTCTTGAAAGACTCATCAAACCCAACAGTAAATTCTGTTTTTTTTCTTCAGGATAAGTGAAACACATTACACTAAATCTAATAAACCGTTTATGATAAGTGAAACAAAAATAGACATATATCAAACTTTATTTGTTTTTGGAAATAGTGAGAAAGGAATTATAAAAAAAATCTTTCTAAGGCATCAACATTGCCTTGAGACCTTTAATCTCCTCTTCATATAGATTTCCAGGCTCCAGCAATAACTTAGACAAATTTCCACCAAGTTGGTAACGGAGAAATATGCAGAAAAGATAAGCTGGAACATGTAGCTTATAAAATAAAGTGCTCAGAGTACTCATGCAAATGATGAAAAAATAGACATCTTCCGGAATGAATGTAGAATCTGGAAAGTTTAAGCCTTTAAATAAGACTAGTCTTAATGTGTTAATCCTCAGTGCATGTTTAAACTGAAGAAAACTTTACAAGAAAGCATCACAAAAATGAATTTGTTGTAAATGAATTTTTTTTATACAACCAAATGGTGTCACTTGATCTATGTAGCTGAACCTACCCGGCGAGGTAAGGCTTGGTTTTGTCTTGATATAAATTAGTTCGAAGTGCCAATTGCTACTAGAAACTCACGCACACAACTATGAGGTGTCGGGTTCGAACCCGGGACATGATCCAACCTAACAATTTCGGCATTTGCCAGTTGAGCTACCTACGGCTTACGGATATAGTAAATTCATACCTTCAAAAAAAATGATACTGAATATAGTAAATTCATACCTTCAATGCAAGTTTCTTCAACTCCGTACCAATATTTCTACCACAAGAATCCCAATTCAAGTGAAAGGAAGACAGAGAGTAAAAATACAGAGAGTACAAATATTCATCCTTTCCACTCTGTATGTATGTATGTATGTATGTATGTATGTATGTATGTATGTATTTTTTGAAACGAGAATCCGAGTGTAATGGAACATAATGCAGTAAAATAAAATTGAAGAGAGATTTCATTCCATTGTTTGTTATTTTATAAGGGAACCATTCCATTGGAAATATCACTGCTGTGAAATGAGTTATAAATTTTATTTCATTTTTATTCATAATTAAAAATCATTATTATATAAAATATATTAAAATATATAGATTTTGACCAACAAGGATGGGTCTTAGCGGTAACTAGACTCGATCCCAGCTCCCTATTGTATTGACAGTTTAATTCTTGAAGAAATGATATAATTTGACTTTTCTTCAAAAAAAATTAACAGTTAAGATTTTATAAACCACATAATTATTATGTATCTAGGTACACATAAACATTATTTCTATAGTTAAACTTATAATTAATCTCTATGACCTCACTTAGTGTATATATTTTCAATGTCAAATCTAATAATATAATCATTTGATCAACATCAAATCAATTATTCACAAGTCTGCAAATTAAATGGTTTACTTTTCTATGGCTTCAAATCCTGACTCAGATGTTTTCACACCATCAATAGTTTGGACACTTGCTGTTTGTCCTTTACAAATCACTTTTCTTATTGACTTTTTCAATTTCAAAATTTTCTATTTTTCCTTACCCACCACCCCACCACATTTTCTATTTAACATGGCAATATTCTTCAAGTTTTCTAATATTTTATTGATTTCCAATTTACTATTCTACATGGTCAGAAAATTCATGCTACAAGCATAGGCAGAGCCATTTTTGATTCTCTGAACATAAAAAGTGTTTGTTTACATCCTTGTTAAAAGTTTGACTATTAGTTTATGTATTTCTATATAATCAAGGTCTCTAAATCCCCTATATTGATCAAACATCAAAAAAAAATGTTCCATCTATGGTTATTTATCATCAAATTGATATATCTTTTCTGTTTAATAGCTTGCCAGAACAGTAGCAATCAACAACCACTTGATTATAGATATGCTTGTTTAGATCAATCTTCAATTCCCCCCTCTAACACATACCAAACAAACCTCAACAATTTAATCTCTTCACTATCATCAGATTCTGCTACTAGCAATGGTTATGGTGAAAGAATTTCAGGCACTGATCAAAACAATAAGGTTTATGGACTTTATCTTTGTCGCGGCGACGTGAACACGAGCCTTTGTCACGCATGTGTTCAAAACTCTAGCAGATTGATCAAACAACACTGTCCTAATAGTTCCTCAGCAGTTTTATGGTACCCCTTTTGTCTTTTAAGGTACTCAAACCATAATTTCTTTGGTAACCTTACATTAAGACCAAGGATTCCTATGTTTGATGCAACACAGAATTTTACAAGTGTTGGAGAATTTGATAGTGATGCTCAGGTTTTGATGAATGGTTTGATACAAATGGGTTCGATGACGTCATTAATGTTTGGGACACATATGTTTAATATAAATGGTACTCAAAGAAGGTATGGTTGGGTGCAGTGTAGTAGAGATATTACTAGTGAGGAATGTAAAACTTGTTTGAATAATATGCTTGAAGATGTTGAATATTGTTGTGAGGAGAAGAAAGTTTGGCGTGTCTTTTCTCCAAGTTGTATTCTGATGTATGAAACTCAACCATTCTTTTTGAATGATACACTCGCTGACACACCAGCGCCTCAACAAGGTATGACTTTTTTGTCTTTTTTTCTCGATAGGCAAATGTTTGTGATTTATAGTTACGGAAGAGGAAAATGTTAGTTTCCAGAATTTGAACTCTACCTCCTGCTTGCACTCCTTCGATATCTCTTAGCTCACCAACTAAGCTACCAACTGAACTCTGGTTATTGGGTCCATGGTTCTGAATTGCAGCCACAGTTGGACCGTAAAATCAAGGTTTTCGTTGTTAAAGCAAGTATGATCGCAGCAAGTGATTCTTCGTAATACCATAAACCACGATTTAACCGTGACTGCAATTTAAAACCCTGGTCGGATCCTTTCTACAATACTACTTATGGCATAAACTAGTGATTTCACATTAAAGAAATTCATGTAATGTAATAATAATATGATAAGTAGTGAACCTAACTATATGAACCACCTAAATAACCTGTACTACTTTTCTGGTAACTATGATTGAACATCAAGATTGTGCTGTCACTCAATTCTCAAAAGCACTTTTTCATTACTTTTTCTACTTTTGGTTACATATATAGTGCTTTCAATTCAAGGGACTTGTAGGCCACTCTAGCTAAGACCCTTAACAATGCTAAGTCCACAACAAAATTATTTCATTGTCATTCAATATTTTTCACAAATGCAGCATGTTGTCATGTCTTGTTAATGCAGCCAAAGAAAAGAGTGACACGAGTTCGCGGATTATAATAATAATCATTGCTGTAACTGGAACTGTAGTAGTAGCTGTATTGGCTTTCAGCACATACTACTTCTGGTGTTTGAAAAGGAAAAAAGGTAAGCTCTAACTGTCAACAGTTATTTAAGCTAAAAGCTATCAGTTATTTTCTGTCTACATGTCCGAAATATTTCCATTTTTTCAGATAGAGAATCTATGCAAAGTCAAAGTCCAATGTTTTCTGAAGAACAAACTGACTATGAGGAGACTGGGAATCCTGACTTACCTATGATGCATCTAAGTGCTATTCTAAAAAGTACTACTAAATTTTCTGATGCATATAAATTAGGGAAAGGTGGATTTGGCACTGTGTACAAGGTAATCAACTAAAGTAACATACATAATATATGAATATATGAAACTCCCTCTGGTCTTATTTATAAGAAAAAATGCAGTTTTAGATTCATTGAATAACTGATGTATTTGGTCTATATTATAGATAAGATACATCAGTTATTTGTGAGAAGATTGTGTCAGGCGAGATTGCAACTTCATTTATCGGTTCTAATGATACCTTGAATAACTGATGTATCTGGTCTATATTATAGATCAGATACATCAGTTATTCAATCAACATAAAACTGCATTTTTTTGTTATAAATAGGACTATAGGGAGTACTTATTTGATCGATTTCTCCTGTAGTAAACATTCTTACTCGGAATTTGAAAAATGTATTAGGGTGTTTTAGAAGATGGAAGGCAAATTGCTGTTAAAAGGCTTTCAAAAACTTCTACTCAAGGTGTGGAGGAATTCAAGAATGAAGTAATATTGATTGCCAAATTGCAACATAGAAACCTTGTGAGACTTTTGGCTTGCTGCATTGAGCAAAATGAGAAGCTTCTTATCTATGAATACTTGCCTAATTCAAGCCTTAATTTCCATCTATTTGGTATGACATAGATTTGATTGAATATAACATAATGTATACCTTAATTTCTGTCAAATTTCTAAGAAATGCATTGCTTTTTATTTTGCCATCAGATATTGTTGTAAATAGTGAATCGCATAATCACTGTAATTATTTATTCGGCCCACTTTATCAGGCCTGTTAAGTTTAGAATAGACTATTTAAATAGATTAACACTTGTACTCTACTTACTCAATCGAAATATAATTCAGAAATATTTTTCCACAGATAAGGTGAAGGGTGCACAGCTGGATTGGAAACAACGATTAAACATTATTAATGGGATTGCTAAAGGGATTTTATATCTTCATGAGGACTCTAGACTAAGGGTTATTCATAGAGACCTAAAAGCTAGCAATATACTATTAGATCACGAAATGAATCCGAAAATCTCAGACTTTGGATTGGCAAGAGCATTTGGAGGAGACCAGGGGGAAGCAACTACAGTTAGAGTTGTTGGAACATAGTAAGTATAAACCATATTACTTTCTTGCAATTTTACAAGAATGCATACTTCCTCACATGAATTACAAGAGCATGCAAAACCACATATCATCTATGAAGCATCAACACAAACACATACCCCGAACACGACAACGACACAGAGACACCAATTTTAATTTGAAAAATGGAAGTAATTGAAGTATCAGTGTCGGTCTCTGAGACGACACGTGTCGGGCGCTGGACACGTCTTCAACCTGAAGTGTCGGTGCTACAGAGCATATCATCACATTCTAATGCTAAACTACTTTATATGAATTCATAAGCAATTCAAAGTTTGATGGAAGGAAATCACTATTCATTTTTTCTATCTCCTCCTCTCTAATGAAAATATCACACCTCAATAAAAAAATACTCCCCCTTAAAAATAACAGGCTTTCTCTATGTTTTCCTTTTGTTGCTAAAGGAGTTTTGTTTTTATTGGAAGGACACAAAAAGTGACATGTAATTCTCAATGAGTTGGGAAAATTTCACTGATATATTTACTTTGAGCAGCGGATACATGGCTCCGGAATATGCTATGGAAGGCTTGTTTTCAGTAAAGTCAGATGTTTTTAGTTTTGGTGTTCTTTTGCTTGAAATCATCAGTGGAAAAAAGAATGGAAAATTCTATCTTTCAGAATATGGTAAAAGCCTTCTTATATATGTAAGTTTCTTAACTTATATTTGTAAACAATTTTTAAAAAAAACAACTGCTTATAACTAAATCAAATGCTTGTATTATTATAGGCATGGAACTTCTGGTGTGAAAGCAAAGGTTTGGAATTAATGGATCCACTGATTGAAAAGTCATGTGTAACTAGTGAATTTATAAAGTGTATGCACATTGGCCTATTGTGTGTACAAGAAGATGCAGCAGATAGACCTACAATGTCAAGTGTTGTTCATATGCTTGCAAGCGATACCGTGACTCTTCCTAGCCCCATGCGCCCTGCATTTTCTGTCGGAAGGGCTGTCAATGAACGACGGTCTTCTTCAAACACTTCTACATCTGCCAATGAAGTAACCTTGTCTGAAATGATGCCAAGGTGATCACCAGAAATGGACATGCTATTCTTTTTAGCTTTTGTTTATAGGATTTAGAAAATTTGTAAGGAAGTTATTAGAAGCACAAAAAAATGTTTAGGAAGATGACATGAATTTTTGGTGTGTAAATATGATTGAGTCTTGGAAAATATATCCCTAAGCATTTGTTATTGCTTATCTTGTTTTGCACACTACATTCTTACACAATTTCTATATATTATTGCTTATGTTATTGCTAATGTGCGTTTCATGTTTTACTATCCATAAAATAAGTGCTATAATACGGGCACTATTAAAATAGTCAGCAAAGTATACTTATTTTGTTATAACTGTAACTATATCATAATAGTTTCATTGAAGGTGTCATGAATAAATGAGTGGAAATGGTTGCTTCATTTAGAATCCAACAACTTGTTAGAAAATATTAGGTTGTGAGTGAAGAAACCATTGGAAGAGAATTAGAGAATTAGGTTTATCTATTGGCATAAGTACTTGTGCGACTGTTTGGAAGAGCTAATGAAAATAGCTTATGACATGCCATGTCATCTCCAACAATCCGCGAGTTGGTTTCCGTCGTCAGATCCACATTTAAAAGGAGAATCATGTTTTTTTCTCTTCCTTGACATAAAAGATTATTTGAAGAAGACAAGGATGCAAACAAGTTGCCTTCAAGACCAGGAAAAACATAAGTCATAAGTTCATAACAAAAACCTACAGATATATTGTCCAAAACTCAATCAGTTGCAGACACAAAAATGTATCTCATCTTCCTAAACATTATATTTTGTATTCAGTATAGTTTACATACAGATTTCTGAATCCTACAAAAGATAAGAAGAACAGCATGTCCACTTCTGTTGATCATCTAGGACCCACTTCAGACAAGGTTACTTCATTGACAGAGATAAAAGTGTTTAAAGAAGACCCTCGTTCACCAACGGCCCTTCCAACAGAAAATGCTGGGCGCGTGGGGCTAGGAAGAGTCACGGTATCACTTGCAAGCATATGAACAACACTTGATATTGTAGGTCTATCTGCTGCATCTTCTTGTACACACAATAGGCCAATGTGTAAACACTTCATAAATTCACTAGGAACACATGAATTTTCTATCAATGGATCCATAAACTCCAAACCTTTGCTTTCACACCAGAAGTTCCATGCCTATAATTATACATGCATTTGATTTAGTTAGAATATTTTTTTCTTCTTTTTGGTAAAAACATTGAATATAAGCATCAAGTAGGAAACTTACATATATGAGAAGGCTTTGGCCATGATCTGCAAGATAAAATTTGTTGTTCTTTTTTCCACTGATGATCTCTAGCAAAAGAACACCAAAGCTGAAAACATCCGACTTCACTGAAAATAAGCCTTCCATAGCATATTCTGGAGCCATGTATCCACTACTCAAAAAATATATATTCAGTTAAATTTACCAACTAGAATTGAATCTTCCTCTCTCTTTCTGTGTCCTTCCAATAAAAACATAACACCTTGGTGAAATACACCAAAACGTAGAGCAAATATGTTAGTTTTAAATAGAATTCTTTTTATTGAGCTGTAATATTTTAATTCATCAAACTGAAATTGTGTATGGATTCATATAAAGTAGATAAGATGTGAATGTGTAACTATGTGGTTATCTATGAAGCATCGACACAGACACAGACATCGGAAACGGATACAGACACGTAAACATTGGTTGATACAGACACGTAAACATTGGTTTTAATATGAAAAAAGGAAGTAATTGAAGTGGGCGTGTCGGTGTCGGTGTCGGTGTCCGACACAACACTTGTCGTACACCGGACACGTCTTCAACCATAAGTATCGGTGCTTCAGATGTGGTTATTCATACTCATGTAAACCTTGTGAGAAGTATTCACTCTTGTTAAATTCAAGGAAAGCAAAAGTGGTTTCTATATACTTACTAAGTTCCCACAACTCTATTGGTATTTGCTTGCCTTTGGTCTCCTCCAAATGTTCTTGCTAGTCCAAAGTCTGAGATTTTTGGATTCATTTCATGATCTAAAAGTACATTGCTAGCTTTCAAGTCTCTATGAATAACCCTGAGTCTAGAATCCTCATGAAGATACAAAAGCCCTTTAGCAATCCCATTAATAATGTTTAATCTTTGCTTCCAATCCAACTGTGCACCCTTTTCCTTATCTGGTTGTAAAATATAAAGCAATGCAATTCTAGTAAATATGGCTAAAATCATAAAAGTATCCATAATAAATACAATGTATATTAGATACCAAATTCAAAAAAGTCATTTATTAGGAATAATCTGTATAACACTATCAATGCTTTTACTTTCAGTTGATTAAAATATTTTTCAGATTCTCTTCATTCTTCTCTTTCATGTTATGTCTTAAGATGATAAGAGCTGTCAAACCGGGTCGTCCGGTCCGGCCCAATGTCCAATTTTAAACAAAGAAAAGCACATGTTCAAAAAAACATAAAAAACAGATCTAGTCTGGCCCATGGGCCAACACGGCTGGACCCAAATGTTCCGATTCTTTTTGGGCCTCTGTCTTTTGAGCCCATCCTATAACACTGGGCGGCCGACCCTTAGGCTAGGCCAAAATTGACACCTCTTTGAATCAGTTCAATAAATGAAGAGAAAAGTAACAAAGTGAAGCAGGTTCATTGTTTGGGAGTTATATACCAAGTAGGTGGAAATCAAGGCTTGAATTGGGCAAGTATTCATAGATAAGCAGCTTTTCATTTCGCTCGATGCAGCAAGCCAAAAGTCTCACAAGATTCCTATGCTGCAATTTGGCAATCAACATTACTTCATTCTTGAATTCCTTCACACCTTGAACTGAATTTTTTGAAAGCCTTTTAACAGCAATTTGGCTTCCATCTGCTAAAACACCCTAAAGCATTTTTCAAATTTCAAAGTAAGAATGTTGTAAGAGGAGAAATCCAACAAATAAAAATAGAGTTTAGTGTATGTTATCCAAATTTATTACCTTGTAGACAGTGCCAAATCCACCTTCCCCCAATTTATATTCATTAGAAAAATTATTAGTACTTCTTAGAATAGTACTCAGAGGCATGATAGGTAGGTCAGCATTTACACTCTTCTCATTATCACTATGATCTTGAGAAAACATTGGATTTAGGCCTTGCATAGCTTTTTTCCCTGAAAATATGCAATTATCAAACACATACAAGAAATAATTGGATCTAGATCCTCTACGCATAGAATGTTGTTGCGCCAGTGTGGGCCATTAAATCTAGAGAGAGAACACTTCTCTCTCTAGATCTGACGGCCCATGCTGACGCATCACCATTTTGCGTGCAGCCGAGGATCTGCACACGAAATAATTGATAGCCTTAGTTTAAAGACCTCTTTGAGTGCTAGAGCTTACCTTTTCTTCGTTTCCAGCGCCAAAAGTAGTGCGTGCCGAAAGCCAATAAAATCGTTCCGCTTACACAAATGATTATTATTATAATCCATGACCTTGTGTTACCCTTTTCTTTGGCTGCATTAACAAGACAGGACAATATATTGCTTTTGTGAAAAATGTTGGCTATAGTGGAATCATTTGTTATGGTCACTAAATTTACACAATTGGATTTCTTTTACTCTTTAATTTCAAGAGATGGATGTAAATGTAATGTAAGTAAAAGATGAATCCAAGTGTCAAAATCGATTGACTACATGTTCTTTTGACAGCAGAGAATCCAAATTCTATGACCCACCTATATTATTGGGTAAACACATAATTAATTAACTGTGTTAAATTCTATAGATGCATGGTACAAATATGAACTGAAGTCAAAAATAAAGAAGAAAGCCCTATGAAGCACCGACAAAAACACAGACACTAGACACGGCATTAAGAGTGACGCGTAGACTCCAACATTAATTTGAGAAAATCGAAATGATTGAATATAACCACATCACATGTGTCAATGTCGTGTTGGTGCCGACGTGTCAGATACAGAACACACCTTCAATCTGAATTGTATGTGTTACATAGAGAAAGCCATACCTCGCTGAGGCGCTGTAACATCATGCAGCGGATCATTTAAGAATGGTTGAGCTTCATACATGACAACACAACTTGGAGAAACGATACGCCAAACGTTTATCTCCTCAAAATTTTCAACCACCTCAAGCATATAGCTCAAACAAGTTCTACAATCCTCACTAGTAATATCTCTACTGCATTGCACCCAACCATACCTTCTTTGAGTACCATTTATGTTAAACATATGTGTCCCAAACATTAAGGGTGTTTCTGAAGCCATTTCTATCAAACCTTTCATCAAAATCATAGCATCACTATCAAATCCTTTACCACCACTAGTAAAATTCTTTGTTGCTTCAGACATAGAAATCCTTGGTCTTAATGTAAGTTTACCAAAGAAATTCTGATTTGAGTACCTTAGAAGACAAAAGGGGCTCCAAAAAATAGCTGATGCATTCTTAGGGCATAGTTGTTTGATCAATCTGCTAGAATTTTGAACACATGTGTGACAAATTGATGTATTAATTACATCACCACGACAAAAATAAAGACCATAAACCATGTTTTTGTTACTACCTGAAATTCTTTCACCAAAACCATTGCTGCCAGCAGAATCAGATGATAATGAAGAGATCAAATTGTTGAGGTTGGTTTGGTATGTGATAGAGGGAGGAATGGATGATTTGTCTAAACAAGCATACCTATAATCAAGTGACTGTGTATTGCTACTGTTATGGCCAAAAGCAAAGCAAAAAATGCATATCAATTTGATTGTAAATAACCACAAATGGAGCATTCTTTGGCTGCTACCATTACCTTGTTTCATCATTAGTTTATGTGAGGCTTGTGAGTTGTGACATAGAGGCATTGATTTCATAGTTATGCTGAAGAAATCGAATTCTATGTTTTTTTTTGTCAGTTTAGACGAAAGGGCAAATAAACGCCGTAGACACTATCACACGATGGCACCGAGTTCAAACTCTATTTGAAATTTCACTAACCGGTCTTTAAACTGTAATTAGTTAGATTTAACTCATAGTTAGTGTTAGTTTTTAATAAACCCGAGTGTCGGGGTTTCATGTGGCTGAAATTACCAATTATGAATTATTTGCCTTTTTTGAAAAAAAGAGAGAAAGGAGATAAAAAAAATATTATCTTCATCGCATTTTATTTGCAATTTAAAGTTTTGACACGCCCTTTAAGAAAAATGATTAGCAGTCTAGATTTTATAAAAAATGTATGATTTACCGTTTAGCTTTTTATCCATCCACATAGATGAATGTAAATCATTTATTGAATATGAAAACTCTCATAATAAAGAAGAGTATGGGTGGACAAATTTATTAATGCTTCATTGAAATAGATGGAGTAGGATATTTCAGCAAAAAAAAGTTGCCACCGTTTACAAAAGAGTGGCAAGTGTCATTCGAACCAGAGACATGATATTCAGGCTAGCAATTTCGGCATTTGCCACTCTGTCTATAGACAAAAAAATTGTCTAATTAATCACATTTTTTATAAATGGAAAGGTATATTTAGTCAAATCTTTGTATGGACTTGTAATTACACCATTTATTTCGCCTAATTAATACTATTATGAATTAAATATATGAAAAGGTATATTTAGAAATAAATTTCTATTAATTATGATATGATAAGATAATAAATGCTAATTATACAATTGAGTCAAAAGAAAAATATTCATGTTACACATTACTTTTATGTAGTTTTTTTTTAAACCCGGGTATTCACCGCACGGACAGCAGTGACTAATTCCTCGCTCATTGTAGGTGCCTCGAGGGGCAGGAGGCCCAGAGTTTTAACGCTGCTTCGTACCTGTAGCGATCGAAAAATCCGAAGGAGGGATTCTTCGTCATTTTTGAAATGAAGCCGCCATCAATATTTATTAAATAGGAAAAACATTGAAAAAACCTTTATTTTTGGGTTCGGGGGTCGATTATATGTGGGGAAGGTATTAGCACCCCACAACATCCTTTCAAAAAAAAAAGTTACCTTTTAATTTAATGTGTAGAAAAAGTTAATTCGAAGAAGACACTCTAATTTACCCTTTTTATTATTTGCAAAAATTGAAAAGGAAGACTTAATAAAAATTTTAGTTTTTTTGCGCTTGACAGGAGTGGGCCCCTGCTCCTACGTATCTCCAGGTGCGATGGAGAAATCAAAGCTACGTAGTTCTTGGGTAGAAAAAGTTTGTGTGTTGGTGTTTTTCAGGTATTTTGAGATTGAGATAGGCATTTGTAATGACCAAACAAGTGAAACTCAGAGTGGTCACCACTCATAGCCCGTTTGAAAACCAAAACTGCAACTAACAGTCAAACAAGCTAAACTCAGAGTGACCATTAGTAACAACTCATTTTTGTGAGTTTAATTGTTTGAAAAATACTGGTTTGGAAGCATTATGATGTAACAATAAAAAACAAGATGAGTTGTATAATTAACAGGGGTGTTGTATTACTAAAAGAGAGGTGTGAATAGCAGCAGATGCTGTGTTTTTATAAAAAAGGGTGTAATTAGAAACAGGGGTTGTATTAGTAAAAAAAGGGGGTGGGCATAGCAGTAGCAGCCCAGTTCAGGTTTTTGTTTTTGGGTTCAGGGCTGTCGGCATATGAATTGGGTTAAGGAGCAGGGGTGTCATGTTATTAAAACCGGGGGTGTAAATATGTATTTGAAGTTTAAAATTAAAAAAAAGGCTTAATTACAGTTTTGGTCCCCCTATTATATCTCACTCACGATTTTGATCCCCCAAGAATGTTTTCCACGATTTTGGTCCCCCTATTTTATCAATTTGTAAAGTCGTTGCCCCCCACCAATTTAGTCAAACATTTGGGTGAGTTGGCACTGACTAATCCAATGTGGCATTCCAGGTCGTCATGCCATGGTGGAATATAATAAAAATAAGATTATTATGCTTCAAACTCGGAGAGAAGCATTCGTTCAGAGAACCAACGTTTCGTCTTCGTCTTCTTCCCTTCGAGTTCCAAACTCAGAACAGAAGCTTCACTGAGAACCAATGTTTCCACCTCTTTCGGCTTCCATTCCTGTCGCATTAGGATTGTGTGAGCTCGAATGTCTCAGTTTTCCTCTGTTTCGTCTCATGGGTCTTCACAGAGAAGAAGAGCAGTTCATTGCCGTTGTGGATTTGAAGCTCCATTAAAGACTTCTTGGACAAACGAGAATCCTGGGCGTAGGTTGTTAGACTTGAGAGTCTATAAAGTAACCTTAGAGAGGGGGTGAATAAGGTTATAGGTGATTAATGGATTCTTTTTCAATTTAAAAAACTTTTTCGATATTGGTTTGGATTAAATGCGGAATAATAATATTTGACCAATATAGAAGGAGAAGAGGAGTAGAATGGACAGATCAATATTGTATACAACAATAAAATAGATAATGAGAAGAAGGATATAGAGAGATCAGGATAAGATTACAATATGATATATTTGCACAGTTATATTGAGAATATGATAAGCAGTTATATCAAGTATATGATAATAATATTATAAGCAAATAAAGTGCAAAATATAAAGAGATAGAGAAGAGAGATAGACACAGCAATTTAGCGAGGTTCGGGATAAAACCCCTACGTCCTCGGCCTTAGGCTTTTCAACCCTTGGACTTAGTAACCACTATATTGAAGAGAGTTTGATACAAACAGTCGACCCCAATATAAGTGAATCTCAATTCCCCTGAATTGAGAACCCAAGCACTCTTGCTAAGGATTTCTAAACCAACTCAATAACCCTATTGAGTGACCCAAGTACACAGCCCAGGTTTTCAAAACACCAACTCAATCACTTGATTGAGAGACCCAAGTACAAAGCCCAGGATTTCAAAAACACCTTGAAATAAAATAAATTACACAATAGAGTTCTATGATCCAATCACTTCAGAGAATGAGTCAATTTAGAAACTGAGAGAGATGAGTGATCTTAGGATATTATAGATGCTCTATAAGATGAGGGATGATCTTGCTTTTGCAACCACTTCAAAATTGATATAACAATAGAAGTTGAGGTTGCTTGAAAGCTTTTAAAAAATATAGATATGATTTTGAAAAAAACAAAGCTTTTTGAAAAAACAAGATTCAAAACAGTTGGAGCACAGGATCTCAGATCTAGATCTATAAACAGCTTTTGAAAAAAGATATAACAATTTAAAATCAAAAGCTTATAAAAATAAAACAATGAGGAGCAATAGATCTATAGAGATTCGAATATGAGAGAGTAGAGAAGAAATTGTGAGAAGAGGTGTGGTCTGAAGGTGAAGCTCAACCTATGTATTTATAGGCTTAGGCACCGTTGAAATTTTTTGAAAAACATTTAATATAGGTGAAGAATCGATTCATAGACCAAGTTAAAATGTGAAGGAATCGATTCATTTCCTTTAAAAAATAAAAGAATCGATTCATTGTTTAGTTGAAATAAGAAAGGAATCGATTCATTGATGTTTTGGAAAAAGAGGGAATCGATTCATTGTTTATGAAGAAAGGAGTGAATCGATTTTCAGGCCATATGGTTGTCCTGAGAATCGATTCTCAGTTCATTTAGAAGCATAGGGAATCGATTCTTAGTTCATAAGAAATAGGAGGAATCGATTCTTAGGCTAGTTGAAATAATAGGGAATCGATTCTTTTCTTTTTGGAAGGCATGGGAATCGATTTTCAGGCCATATAGGAGGTCCTGAGAATCGATTCCAAGACCTATGAAATGGGTTGGAAATCGATTCCAAGCTTTCCTAAAAAATATTTATTTTATTTTGTTTTTTTTCAACTTGCCACCTTATGCATGCATGCAATTTTGTAAAATATTTTTTCAAAATTATTTTTATGCATCATGCATGTTTTGAAAAGTCATCTCTCTCAATAGCTAAAGTGCCACACACTTTAGGTGATAGGACCTTTACATAGAGTCCTAAAAAAGGCTTAGACACAAAATAGGGTTTTGAACTTCTTATGATGCTTCTTCTTCAAGCTTCTCCTTTTTGAGTCTTCTTCCTTTTAAAATAAGTCCTGCACTTTGCTCAATGTGAAAGATTAGTAGATATATGTAATTTGTTATCATTCAAAATAAAGGACTGTTTTACCCTTGGTTCAACAAACTCCCCCTTTTTGATGATAACAAATTACATTATGCATAGGGATTAAAAATCTTAAAAAAAAGGCTCCCCCTAAGCATATGCATAACAATAATCAGCATAATACCACATATAACATGAGCATAATATTTTTCTCCCCATATATAACATGCATACTAATATTCTCTCCCCCTTTGTTTTCATCAAAAAGGAGGTGGGGTGAAACAAAATCATAAACTAGCATAGTCAAGCATCCCTAGCTCTCTACGGATTTTACAAAAAGGAGCTTCGGCTAGGGGTTTAGTGAAAATATCTGCTAGTTGGTCTAATTTTAGTTCAATGCTCCCCCTAGACACATGATCTCTAATAAAGTGATGTCGAATGTCTATATGTTTAGTTCAAGAGTGTTGTATAGGGTTCCTAGCAATATTTATGGCACTTGTATTATCACACAAAACAGGCACATTTTCAAAAATTAGACCAAAGTCTTGCAAAGTTTGTTTCATCCACAGAACTTGTGCGACGCAGTTTCCAACAGCCACATATTCAGCTTCAGCTGTGGACAAAGCAACACTGTTCTGCTTCTTACTAGACCAGGAGGTCAAACAAGGACCAAGAAAATGACATGTGCCACTGGTACTTTTTCTATCAAGAGTACAACCAGCAAAATCAGCATCAGAATAACCAATCAAATCAAAAGTACTCGATTTCGGGTACCACAAACCAAAGTCTATGGTCCCTTTAACATACCTAAGAATTCTTTTAACGGCTGTTAAATGGGATTCTTTAGGACATGCTTGAAATCGGGCACATAAGCATACGGCTGTTAGACTTGAGAGTCTATAAAGTAACCTTAGAGGGGGGGGGGGGGGGTGAATAAGGTTATAGGTGATTAATGGATTCTTTTTCAATTTAAAAAACTTTTTCGATATTGGTTTGGATTAAATGCGGAATAATAATATTTGACCAATATAGAAGGAGAAGAGGAGTAGAATGGACAGATCAATATTGTATACAACAATAAAATAGATAATGAGAAGAAGGATATAGAGAGATCAGGATAAGATTACAATATGATATATTTGCACAGTTATATTGAGAATATGATAAGCAGTTATATCAAGTATATGATAATAATATTATAAGCAAATAAAGTGCAAAATATAAAGAGATAGAGAAGAGAGATAGACACAGCAATTTAGCGAGGTTCGGGATAAAACCCCTACGTCCTCGGCCTTAGGCTTTTCAACCCTTGGACTTAGTAACCACTATATTGAAGAGAGTTTGATACAAACAGTCGACCCCAATATAAGTGAATCTCAATTCCCCTGAATTGAGAACCCAAGCACTCTTGCTAAGGATTTCTAAACCAACTCAATAACCCTATTGAGTGACCCAAGTACACAGCCCAGGTTTTCAAAACACCAACTCAATCACTTGATTGAGAGACCCAAGTACAAAGCCCAGGATTTCAAAAACACCTTGAAATAAAATAAATTACACAATAGAGTTCTATGATCCAATCACTTCAGAGAATGAGTCAATTTAGAAACTGAGAGAGATGAGTGATCTTAGGATATTATAGATGCTCTATAAGATGAGGGATGATCTTGCTTTTGCAACCACTTCAAAATTGATATAACAATAGAAGTTGAGGTTGCTTGAAAGCTTTTAAAAAATATAGATATGATTTTGAAAAAAACAAAGCTTTTTGAAAAAACAAGATTCAAAACAGTTGGAGCACAGGATCTCAGATCTAGATCTATAAACAGCTTTTGAAAAAAGATATAACAATTTAAAATCAAAAGCTTATAAAAATAAAACAATGAGGAGCAATAGATCTATAGAGATTCGAATATGAGAGAGTAGAGAAGAAATTGTGAGAAGAGGTGTGGTCTGAAGGTGAAGCTCAACCTATGTATTTATAGGCTTAGGCACCGTTGAAATTTTTTGAAAAACATTTAATATAGGTGAAGAATCGATTCATAGACCAAGTTAAAATGTGAAGGAATCGATTCATTTCCTTTAAAAAATAAAAGAATCGATTCATTGTTTAGTTGAAATAAGAAAGGAATCGATTCATTGATGTTTTGGAAAAAGAGGGAATCGATTCATTGTTTATGAAGAAAGGAGTGAATCGATTTTCAGGCCATATGGTTGTCCTGAGAATCGATTCTCAGTTCATTTAGAAGCATAGGGAATCGATTCTTAGTTCATAAGAAATAGGAGGAATCGATTCTTAGGCTAGTTGAAATAATAGGGAATCGATTCTTTTCTTTTTGGAAGGCATGGGAATCGATTTTCAGGCCATATAGGAGGTCCTGAGAATCGATTCCAAGACCTATGAAATGGGTTGGAAATCGATTCCAAGCTTTCCTAAAAAATATTTATTTTATTTTGTTTTTTTTTCAACTTGCCACCTTATGCATGCATGCAATTTTGTAAAATATTTTTTCAAAATTATTTTTATGCATCATGCATGTTTTGAAAAGTCATCTCTCTCAATAGCTAAAGTGCCACACACTTTAGGTGATAGGACCTTTACATAGAGTCCCAAAAAAGGCTTAGACACAAAATAGAGTTTTGAACTTCTTATGATGCTTCTTCTTCAAGCTTCTCCTTTTTGAGTCTTCTTCCTTTTAAAATAAGTCCTGCACTTTGCTCAATGTGAAAGATTAGTAGATATATGTAATTTGTTATCATTCAAAATAAAGGACTGTTTTACCCTTGGTTCAACATAGGTTTTATGGATGTGCATTATTTGAGGTATTGTTCTTCTTTGTCATGCGATTTAGGGTTTACATTGGGATTTGTGTTGACTGAAATTACACACTTGTTTTTCAGGAATTTGGTAAGAAACAATGTCATTTCTATCAGTGGTATGATGAAGAGATAAGTCCTAGAGCCAAAGAGGTTATCCTGTATTTGATGAGAAAGGCTAGTGATTTGAAGGAAAATGTTACTCAATTGAAGACAAATGCTAGTCAATTGAAGACCAGCGAATTTGAATTGAAGGAAGGAAAGAGGGCTCAAGAGGAAATGAAGATAAAGATGAAAATGATGTGGGGAATTTTAGCAATTTCTTGGGTGATTATTATTGTGCTTGTGTTTGCATTGGTGGCAACACACATGATGAAGTAGTTCTATTTTATGGGGAGTAGTGTGTAATGGTTTAGGTATTATGGGTTATGTTGTATTTTGATTGTAATAGTTTAGGGGTACTATTATGTTCATGAACAGAATTGTAATGCAGATTTAGTGTAATGAAGATTTAGTTCTGCTTGTGTTACATAATTTGGTTATGCTGATTGTTATGCCGATTTAGTTGTGTTTGTTAATCATATGCTGTTCTTGCTAACAATCAATGCCTCTTGGGTAGAAAAAGTTTGTGTGTTGGTGTTTTTTAGGTATTTTGAGATTGGGATAGACATTTGTAATGACCAAACAAGTGAAACTCAGAGTGGTCACCACTCATAGCCCGTTTGAAAACCAAAACTGCAACTAACAGTCAAACAAGCTAAACTCAGAGTGACCATTAGTAACAACTCATTTTTGTGAGTTTAATTGTTTGAAAAATATTGGTTTGGAAGCATTATGATGTAACAATAAAAAACAAGATGAGTTGTATAATTAACAGGGGTGTTGTATTACTAAAAGAGAGGTGTGAATAGCAGCAGATGCTGTGTTTTTATAAAAAAGGGTGTAATTAGAAACATGGGTTGTATTAGTAAAAAAAGGGGGTGGGCATAGCAGTAGCAGTCCAGTTCAGGTTTTTGTTTTTGGGTTTAGGGCTGCCGGCATATGAATTGGGTTAAGGAGCAGGGGTGTCATGTTATTAAAACCGGGGGTGTAAATATGTATCTGAAGTTTAAAATTAAAAAAAAGGCTTAATTACAGTTTTGGTCCCCCTATTATATCTCACTCACGATTTTGATCCCCCAAGAATGTTTTCCACGATTTTGGTCCCCCTATTTTATCAATTTGTAAAGTCGTTGCCCCCCACCAATTTAGTCAAACATTTGGGTGAGTTGGCACTGACTAATCCAATGTGGCATTCCAGGTTGTCATGCCATGGTGGAATATAATAAAAATAAGATTATTATGCTTCAAACTCGGAGAGAAGCATTCGTTCAGAGAACCAACGTTTCGTCTTCGTCTTCTTCCCTTCGAGTTCCAAACTCAGAACAGAAGCTTCACTGAGAACCAATGTTTCCACCTCTTTCGGCTTCCATTCCTGTCGCATTAGGATTGTGTGAGCTCGAATGTCTCAGTTTTTCTCTGTTTCGTCTCATGGGTCTTCACAGAGAAGAAGAGCAGCTCATTGCCGTTGTGGATTTGAAGCTCCATTAAAGACTTCTTGGACAAACGAGAATCCTGGGCGTAGGTTTTATGGATGTGCATTATTTGAGGTATTGTTCTTCTTTGTCATGCGATTTAGGGTTTACATTGGGATTTGTGTTGACTGAAATTACACACTTGTTTTTCAGGAATTTGGTAAGAAACAATGTCATTTCTATCAGTGGTATGGTGAAGAGATAAGTCCTAGAGCCAAAGAGGTTATCCTGTATTTGATGAGAAAGGCTAGTGATTTGAAGGACAATGTTACTCAATTGAAGACAAATGCTAGTCAATTGAAGACAAATGCTAGTCAATTGAAGACCAGCGAATTTGAATTGAAGGAAGCAAAGAGGGCTCAAGAGGAAATGAAGATAAAGATGAAAATGATGTGGGGAATTTTAGCAATTTCTTGGGTGATTATTATTGTGCTTGTGTTTGCATTGGTGGCAACACATATGATAAAGTAGTTCTATTTTATGGGGAGTAGTGTGTAATGGTTTAGGTATTATGGGTTATGTTGTATTTTGATTGTAATAGTTTAGGGGTACTATTATGTTCATGAACAGAATTGTAATGCAGATTTAGTGTAATGAAGATTTAGTTATGCTTGTGTTACATAATTTGGTTATGCTGATTGTTATGCCGATTTAGTTGTGTTTGTTAATCATATGCTGTTCTTGCTAACAATCAATGCCTCTTGGGTAGAAAAAGTTTGTGTGTTGGTGTTTTTTAGGTATTTTGAGATTGGGATAGACATTTGTAATGACCAAACAAGTGAAACTCAGAGTGGTCACCACTCATAGCCCGTTTGAAAACCAAAACTGCAACTAACAGTCAAACAAGCTAAACTCAGAGTGACCATTAGTAACAACTCATTTTTGTGAGTTTAATTGTTTGAAAAATATTGGTTTGGAAGCATTATGATGTAACAATAAAAAACAAGATGAGTTGTATAATTAACAGGGGTGTTGTATTACTAAAAGAGAGGTAAGAATAGCAGCAGATGCTGTGTTTTTATAAAAAAGGGTGTAATTAGAAACATGGGTTGTATTAGTAAAAAAAGGGGGTGGGCATAGCAGTAGCAGTCCAGTTCAGGTTTTTGTTTTTGGGTTTAGGGCTGCCGGCATATGAATTGGGTTAAGGAGCAGGGGTGTCATGTTATTAAAACCGGGGGTGTAAATATGTATCTGAAGTTTAAAATTAAAAAAAAAGGCTTAATTACAGTTTTGGTCCCCCTATTATATCTCACTCACGATTTTGATCCCCCAAGAATGTTTTCCACGATTTTGGTCCCCCTATTTTATCAATTTGTAAAGTCGTTGCCCCCCACCAATTTAGTCAAACATTTGGGTGAGTTGGCACTGACTAATCCAATGTGGCATTCCAGGTTGTCATGCCATGGTGGAATATAATAAAAATAAGATTATTATGCTTCAAACTCGGAGAGAAGCATTCGTTCAGAGAACCAACGTTTCGTCTTCGTCTTCTTCCCTTCGAGTTCCAAACTCAGAACAGAAGCTTCACTGAGAACCAATGTTTCCACCTCTTTCGGCTTCCATTCCTGTCGCATTAGGATTGTGTGAGCTCGAATGTCTCAGTTTTCCTCTGTTTCGTCTCATGGGTCTTCACAGAGAAGAAGAGCAGTTCATTGCCGTTGTGGATTTGAAGCTCCATCAAAGACTTCTTGGACAAACGAGAATCCTGGGCGTAGGTTTTATGGATGTGCATTATTTGAGGTATTGTTCTTCTTTGTCATGCGATTTAGGGTTTACATTGGGATTTGTGTTGACTGAAATTACACACTTGTTTTTCAGGAATTTGGTAAGAAACAATGTCATTTCTATCAGTGGTATGGTGAAGAGATAAGTCCTAGAGCCAAAGAGGTTATCCTGTATTTGATGAGAAAGGCTAGTGATTTGAAGGACAATGTTACTCAATTGAAGACAAATGCTAGTCAATTGAAGACCAGCGAATTTGAATTGAAGGAAGCAAAGAGGGCTCAAGAGGAAATGAAGATAAAGATGAAAATGATGTGGGGAATTTTAGCAATTTCTTGGGTGATTATTATTGTGCTTGTGTTTGCATTGGTGGCAACACACATGATAAAGTAGTTCTATTTTATGGGGAGTAGTGTGTAATGGTTTAGGTATTATGGGTTATGTTGTATTTTGATTGTAATAGTTTAGGGGTACTATTATGTTCATGAACAGAATTGTAATGCAGATTTAGTGTAATGAAGATTTAGTTATGCTTGTGTTACATAATTTGGTTATGCTGATTGTTATGCCGATTTAGTTGTGTTTGTTAATCATATGCTGTTTTTGCTAACAATCAATGCCTCTTGGGTAGAAAAAGTTTGTGTGTTGGTGTTTTTTAGGTATTTTGAGATTGGGATAGACATTTGTAATGACCAAACAAGTGAAACTCAGAGTGGTCACCACTCATAGCCCGTTTGAAAACCAAAACTGCAACTAACAGTCAAACAAGCTAAACTCAGAGTGACCATTAATAACAACTCATTTTTATGAGTTTAATTGTTTGAAAAATATTGGTTTGGAAGCATTATGATGTAACAATAAAAAACAAGATGAGTTGTATAATTAACAGGGGTGTTGTATTACTAAAAGAGAGGTGTGAATAGCAGCAGATGCTGTGTTTTTATAAAAAAGGGTGTAATTAGAAACAGGGGTTGTATTAGTAAAAAAAGGGGGTGGGCATAGCAATAGCAGTCCAGTTCAGGTTTTTGTTTTTGGGTTTAGGGCTGCCGGCATATGAATTGGGTTAAGGAGCAGGGGTGTCATGTTATTAAAACCGGGGGTGTAAATATGTATCTGAAGTTTAAAATTAAAAAAAAGGCTTAATTACAGTTTTGGTCCCCCTATTATATCTCACTCACGATTTTGATCCCCCAAGAATGTTTTCCACGATTTTGGTCCCCCTATTTTATCAATTTGTAAAGTCGTTGCCCCCCACCAATTTAGTCAAACATTTGGGTGAGTTGGCACTGACTAATCCAATGTGGCATTCCAGGTTGTCATGCCATGGTGGAATATAATAAAAATAAGATTATTATGCTTCAAACTCGGAGAGAAGCATTCGTTCAGAGAACCAACGTTTCGTCTTCGTCTTCTTCCCTTCGAGTTTCAAACTCAGAACAGAAGCTTCACTGAGAACCAACGTTTCCACCTCTTTCGGCTTCCATTCCTGTCGCATTAGGATTGTGTGAGCTCGAATGTCTCAGTTTTCCTCTGTTTCGTCTCATGGGTCTTCACAGAGAAGAAGAGCAGTTCATTGCCGTTGTGGATTTGAAGCTCCATCAAAGACTTCTTGGACAAACGAGAATCCTGGGCGTAGGTTTTATGGATGTGCATTATTTGAGGTATTGTTCTTCTTTGTCATGCGATTTAGGGTTTACATTGGGATTTGTGTTGACTGAAATTACACACTTGTTTTTCAGGAATTTGGTAAGAAACAATGTCATTTCTATCAGTGGTATGGTGAAGAGATAAGTCCTAGAGCCAAAGAGGTTATCCTGTATTTGATGAGAAAGGCTAGTGATTTGAAGGACAATGTTACTCAATTGAAGACAAATGCTAGTCAATTGAAGACCAGCGAATTTGAATTGAAGGAAGCAAAGAGGGCTCAAGAGGAAATGAAGATAAAGATGAAAATGATGTGGGGAATTTTAGCAATTTCTTGGGTGATTATTATTGTGCTTGTGTTTGCATTGGTGGCAACACACATGATAAAGTAGTTCTATTTTATGGGGAGTAGTGTGTAATGGTTTAGGTATTATGGGTTATGTTGTATTTTGATTGTAATAGTTTAGGGGTACTATTATGTTCATGAACAGAATTGTAATGCAGATTTAGTGTAATGAAGATTTAGTTATGCTTGTGTTACATAATTTGGTTATGCTGATTGTTATGCCGATTTAGTTGTGTTTGTTAATCATATGCTGTTTTTGCAAACAATCAATGCCTCTTGGGTAGAAAAAGTTTGTGTGTTGGTGTTTTTTAGGTATTTTGAGATTGGGATAGACATTTGTAATGACCAAACAAGTGAAACTCAGAGTGGTCACCACTCATAGCCCGTTTGAAAACCAAAACTGCAACTAACAGTCAAACAAGCTAAACTCAGAGTGACCATTAGTAACAACTCATTTTTGTGAGTTTAATTGTTTGAAAAATATTGGTTTGGAAGCATTATGATGTAACAATAAAAAACAAGATGAGTTGTATAATTAACAGGGGTGTTGTATTACTAAAAGAGAGGTGTGAATAGCAGCAGATGCTGTGTTTTTATAAAAAAGGGTGTAATTAGAAACAGGGGTTGTATTAGTAAAAAAAGGGGGTGGGCATAGCAATAGCAGTCCAGTTCAGGTTTTTGTTTTTGGGTTTAGGGCTGCCGGCATATGAATTGGGTTAAGGAGCAGGGGTGTCATGTTATTAAAACCGGGGGTGTAAATATGTATCTGAAGTTTAAAATTAAAAAAAAGGCTTAATTACAGTTTTGGTCCCCCTATTATATCTCACTCACGATTTTGATCCCCCAAGAATGTTTTCCACGATTTTGGTCCCCCTATTTTATCAATTTGTAAAGTCGTTGCCCCCCACCAATTTAGTCAAACATTTGGGTGAGTTGGCACTGACTAATCCAATGTGGCATTCCAGGTTGTCATGCCATGGTGGAATATAATAAAAATAAGATTATTATGCTTCAAACTCGGAGAGAAGCATTCGTTCAGAGAACCAACGTTTCGTCTTCGTCTTCTTCCCTTCGAGTTTCAAACTCAGAACAGAAGCTTCACTGAGAACCAACGTTTCCACCTCTTTCGGCTTCCATTCCTGTCGCATTAGGATTGTGTGAGCTCGAATGTCTCAGTTTTCCTCTGTTTCGTCTCATGGGTCTTCACAGAGAAGAAGAGCAGTTCGTTACCGTTGTGGATTTGAAGCTCCATTAAAGACTTCTTGGACAAACGAGAATCCTCGGCGTAGGTTTTATGGATGTGCATTATTTGAGGTATTGTTCTTCTTTGTCATGCGATTTAGGGTTTACATTGGGATTTGTGTTGACTGAAATTACACACTTGTTTTTCAGGAATTTGGTAAGAAACAATGTCATTTCTATCAGTGGTATGATGAAGAGATAAGTCCTAGAGCCAAAGAGGTTATCCTGTATTTGATGAGAAAGGCTAGTGATTTGAAGGACAATGTTACTCAATTGAAGACAAATGCTAGTCAATTGAAGACAAATGCTAGTCAATTGAAGACCAGCGAATTTGAATTGAAGGAAGCAAAGAGGGCTCAAGAGGAAATGAAGATAAAGATGAAAATGATGTGGGGAATTTTAGCAATTTCTTGGGTGATTATTATTGTGCTTGTGTTTGCATTGGTGGCAACACACATGATAAAGTAGTTCTATTTTATGGGGAGTAGTGTGTAATGGTTTAGGTATTATGGGTTATGTTGTATTTTGATTGTAATAGTTTAGGGGTACTATTATGTTCATGAACAGAATTGTAATGCAGATTTAGTGTAATGAAGATTTAGTTATGCTTGTGTTACATAATTTGGTTATGCTGATTGTTATGCCGATTTAGTTGTGTTTGTTAATCATATGCTGTTCTTGCTAACAATCAATGCCTCTTGGGTAGAAAAAGTTTGTGTGTTGGTGTTTTTTAGGTATTTTGAGATTGGGATAGACATTTGTAATGGCCAAACAAGTGAAACTCAGAGTGGTCACCACTCATAGCCCGTTTGAAAACCAAAACTGCAACTAACAGTCAAACAAGCTAAACTCAGAGTGACCATTAGTAACAACTCATTTTTGTGAGTTTAATTGTTTGAAAAATATTGGTTTGGAAGCATTATGATGTAACAATAAAAAACAAGATGAGTTGTATAATTAACAGGGGTGTTGTATTACTAAAAGAGAGGTGTGAATAGCAGCAGATGTTGTGTTTTTATAAAAAAGGGTGTAATTAGAAACAGGGGTTGTATTAGTAAAAAAAGGGGGTGGGCATAGCAGTAGCAGTCCAGTTCAGGTTTTTGTTTTTGGGTTTAGGGCTGCCGGCATATGAATTGGGTTAAGGAGCAGGGGTGTCATGTTATTAAAACCGGGGGTGTAAATATGTATCTGAAGTTTAAAATTAAAAAAAAGGCTTAATTACAGTTTTGGTCCCCCTATTATATCTCACTCACGATTTTGATCCCCCAAGAATGTTTTCCACGATTTTGATCCCCCTATTTTATCAATTTGTAAAGTTGTTGCCCCCCACCAATTTAGTCAAACATTTGGGTGAGTTGGCACTGACTAATCCAATGTGGCATTCCAGGTTGTCATGCCATGGTGGAATATAATAAAAATAAGATTATTATGCTTCAAACTCGGAGAGAAGAATTCGTTCAGAGAACCAACGTTTCGTCTTCGTCTTCTTCCCTTCGAGTTTCAAACTCAAAACAGAAGCTTCACTGAGAACCAACGTTTCCACCTCTTTCGGCTTCCATTCCTGTCGCATTAGGATTGTGTGAGCTCGAATGTCTCAGTTTTCCTCTGTTTCGTCTCATGGGTCTTCACAGAGAAGAAGAGCAGTTCGTTACCGTTGTGGATTTGAAGCTCCATTAAAGGGTGTAAAAAGGGTGTAATTAGAAACAGGGGTTGTATTAGTAAAAAAAAGGGGTGGGCATAGCAGTAGCAACCCAGTTCAGGTTTTTGTTTTTGGGTTCAGGGCTGCCGGCATATGAATTGGGTTAAGGAGCAGGGGTGTCATGTTATTAAAACCGGGGGTGTAAATATGTATCTGAAGTTTAAAATTAAAAAAACAAAATAAAATAAATGAATAAATGGATGGAGATATAAAATGGAACAAATGGGATAAACCCTAATTTTCTTCACACTTCCGGCGCCGTACAACACTTCAGGAAGGTGAGAGAAAGAGAGGGAGAAGGAAAGAGAAAGAGGGAGAATGGGAGAGTCTGGCGGAGAAGGAGAGGGTGAAACGACCACCGTCAGGCGCGGAGGACGACGGCCTCATGACCACGCCGGAGATGAGCGATGCACCGGCAAAGGGTCACGGCGGCGGGCCGTTACGCCGGACCAGCGGCAGCTTTGTGTGACGGAGATGGGGGAAGGCACGACGGGGCGAAGGGAGGATGGCGATGACGTCTGTGGTGTTTTGCGGAAGCTTCGACCGTGAACGGTGTCGTCGGTCATGAACGGTGTTGAACGGCAAGCTTTTAACGACGGCAGTGACGACGGCAACACCGCCTGCGGTGGTCGGAGGTTGGTTTTTCCATCACTTTCCTATTCCTATTTTCTCCTCACCTCTACTCCTCCTACTTTCTGATTTTCAAAGACTTCTAATCTCTAAATCCCAATTTGTGATTTTTGACCTTTTTCACACCTCTGTTCTAAAAATAATTAATCACTAGTTCTATCTCCTAAAAGTTTTCGAATCTATGTTTTCTTTTTATTTCCATTACCTTCTAGACCCTCAAACCAATTTCGCTGTCATGCAAAACGAAATCTTTATCTCTATACCTATTTTATTTCTATACCTATTTTGACAATCCCTTTGTTTAGGTGTGTTCTGGTTTTATTTTACTATTATGAGCTTAACCTATTTTACCTAAAAAAGCATGGACAGCTTTTTCTGAATGAATGAATAATAACATAATATAAGGACAATGAACATAATTTAAATTTAAAGTGACTATACATATATACATGATCATTGAATGAATGATTTTTTTTATGTGTACATGAAAATAATAACAGATAAATAAGGTAAAAATAATATTGAAAGCTGGTCTTATAAATAAACAAATAAATTAGGAATTAACCTAGTTCCAAACACTTTGAAATGGAAAACACCACCCCCTATAGCTTCAGGAGCTTCTGTCTCTCTAAATTTCAAAACTACTTCTCTTTTGTTCTTTTGAACTAAAAACTCTTTAAGAGAATTTTTCTCTCTAATTGCCCTATATTTTGATAGTGGTATCAGCTTTTTCGTTCCCTTTTACCGTTGATGTTCACAGTATTTATAGTCCAATATGTGTGGTGTAGGTGTGGGAGGAAGCAGGGGAGCAAATCCCTTTGGAGACAAAACACAACAGAATCAGAGGCAGTAGCCAGGGATGTTGGGACTTATTTGGAAAAAAACGAAAGAGCAAGGAGAGGGAGCAATTGGCTCCACTCCTCAAATGTTGCTGCCAGCAACAGTGTTGCAGCCAGTCAGAGGCTGCCCTCTTCTTTTATTTTTAATTTGCTTTTAATTTTTGTACTTTTTTGTATTTAATTTTTGGCTAAATTATAGTTTTGGTCCCCTTATTTTTACAAATCTGGACATTTGGTCCCTCTATTATAACAGATATTTAGTCCCCCTATTTTAAAAAAATCAAAGATTTAGTCCAAAAGGGGATTTCTCAATATTTTTTGCTGACGTGGCTGCCTCTCCAAAAAAAGCTTATGTTGCATTCATTAAATGACGTGGCAGCAAACACAGCTTGCCATACGTGTGTGCCACGTCATTTAATGATCCACCTGCAAAGTCCATGTCAGAAATTTATTATTAAATTATTAAAACTTATAAATATATTAATTACTAAAATTAAAAAAAAAACTAATTAATCCCTCACTCTTCTTCAAATCCCGGCATCATCCTCTTCTAAAAAACAACGACAACGACTCAACAACAACATTCAACATTCAAGTTCAACAACAAAGATTTAGCATTCAACATTCTCATATCTACTTCGCTCATTCAACATTCAACAATTCTCTCATCTCAAATCTGAACCTCCAACAATGCATTCTCCATCACCATCGAATACTTTCTTCAGTCTGGATTTTTCGTCTTTGATTTCTGGAATGCTTTGTGGGATGTTGAATATTGGGTTAAGGTTCGTGTGGCTGGGCGATTCTTGGTGGGGCGATTTTAGGTAGGGCGATTTTGGGTTAGGGTTTTTTAGGGTTCATCTTTGCATTATGGGTATCTATCTTAAAAACCAGAACACTAGAACTTCAAAGAAAAATAAGGTTTTGATTTTGGAAATAGGGTTTTGATTTCGGATTCGTGAAACCGTCTTCACTCTCTTGTATCTCTAATTTCAGAAATAGGGTTTCGATTTTGGAAAGAAGGTTTCGATTTCAGAGAGGGTTTCGATTTCAGAAATTCATCTTTCGATTTCAGAGAGAAAGGGAGCACTGAGATTCGAATTCTAAACTGCCATGGATACAATGGTGTGAGGAAGAAAGGAAGAGGAAGAGGAAGAGGAGAAAAAATGGAAGAGGAAGAGGAGAAGAAAAGAAAGGAAGAGGAAGAGGAAGTTGTGAAGGATGAGAATATTGAATCTGTTCCTCTAATACTGATGTTGGGATTGTTGTTGTTCTTTGAATATTGGTAAATGTTGAATCCCTTCCTTGAATATTGTTACTGGTTCGGTTGTGAATGATGTTGAAAATTTTTGATCAATAAACGATGTTGAAATGCGTAGAGTCGTAGACGGATTAGTTTTAGTTTTTTTAATTAAGTAGCTTTTTTTATTTTCGTTTTTTAAAATGTTCTAGTTTTAATTTTTTTATTTAAAAAAATAGTGACATGGCAGCCATGTGGCTCAATAATTGACGTGGCAGCCACATGTGGTGCCCACGTCAGGCGCCACGTCATTTAATGGTTTCTACATAAGCTTTTTTTTGGACATGCAGCCACATCAGCAAAAAAAACTGAGAAATCCCCTTTTGGACTAAATCTTTGAATTTTTTAAAATGAGGGACTAAATGTCTGAGTTTTAATATAGGAGGACCAAATGTCCGGATTTTTATAAATAAGGGGACTAAAACTATAATTTAACCTTAATTTTTTCTGTCTATATATATACCAAAGTTGACTTTGTGTTGTACCATTATTTTGTAAAAAAAACTGTTTATAAAAAAAAAGCAATAATTCAGAAATTGATTTTTATTATATTTTTTTATATAATAATAATAACAAACAAATTAAACTCAATAACAATAATCATTTTTTTTGACAGTGAATAACAATAATCATAATATCAATAAATAATGAGCAATGAGATAAACGTTCGTATACGACGAGACGCGAACGCATTCCCGTGATGAGAGCAAAAATGCGCGCATAATTAAAGATAACACGTGGCATAGCGAGAACAAAAATGCGTGCACGATTAGAAGCGACCCGCGTGCGAATTAAAACAGTTTGCATTAGTCTATCGGACAAAATTAGGGTATGACAGTACCCAAGGCGGAGATCGAACCCCCAACTCTTGGTTAAGAGAGGTTCAGCCTCAACCGCTGAACCCCACGCTCTAGGTTTACTTTTATGTAGTTAATGTAATTTCATCATACTTAGTAGTAAAAATTGTAATTTTTTTTTTGGAAAGAAAAATGTGAATTTTTGTTGATGATTGATTTCAATCATTATATAAGGGTTAACAGACAATAATAACACCTTGGTCCGGTGGCGGATCTATGACCCATATGATTTTTTTTTTTTTTTTTTTGAGATTTGACCCATATGATTTGTAGGTGCAAAAATAATTTTCATAATCATTATTATTGGTCAAAACAGTTTTGAAATTTTCTTTTCAATATCATATATTAAATCACTGAAAATAAGAAACCAAATTATGAGTAAATCCTTAATTTAGTTTCCAAACTCAAATTGTCACTAAAATTTGCAACGTCAATCAAATTAATTCTTAAAGTTCTATAAATATGAAAGAAACTTCTGAAAATTGTAGAGACTAGTTTGACATGTTTTACAAACTTTAAAGACAGTTTATTATTTTGTATATGTAAAAAATCAGGTAGAAGAAAGAATCTAAGTTCTTGAATTAAATTGGGAGTTCGTTCTTTATTTAACCTTCAAAATTTATAGAACAGAAGGATTCAAGTGCAAAATATTAAACTTAGGGGATTAATTCAAAATAGTATATAAAGTTCGGTGCTAATTTTTTTTAAGGTGTGTAGGCACAATTTGGTTTCTTATTTTCAGTGATTTAATATATGATATTGAAAAGAGCCAAACTCAATTTAAAAAACATCATAGTGATTTAATTCTGAGTAAATCCTTAATTTAGTTTCCAAACTCAAATTGTCACCCTCATACCCTTGTCTGATTTTGTCCCTGAATGTATGTATGGGGTGAGAACTATATTAAAAAAAATATCGTTTTTTGGTTGAACTATGATGTTTTTATGTTATTTATTATCAGTACAGGGTACAAGTACTTGGTGCTCAGAGGGTATGAGGATAGACACTAAAGTTGTTTCCCATACTTGTGCAAGGTTGGGGCACGAGCACTTTGGAACCATGTCCGTAGAGTAGAGGTGTCAGTTTTGGCCCAAACCAACGGGCCGACCCCATGACCTAGTATTTTGGGCTGAATGAGCTCGTTAAATATATGTCTAGAAAAGAGCCAAGCCAGTTTGCCCCAACCCAATAGGCCCATGGGCCAGATTGGCCCATTTTTAATACATTTTGAACACTTTTTTATTCATTTGTTAAAAATTAGACTACACCGAGTCGCTCAGCTTGTCTTTCGGGTGGGGCTACAATAAATACAGCTCCATAGACATATATGGGCTGGCCCAACCCAACCCATTTTTACGTTTTGGCCAGTGAGCCAACTTGGGCCGGGCAGCCTAGTTTGCAGGAATGCCCATTTCCATCCCTACATCACTCACCTATTACATCCACCACTCCTCTCATTTATCTCTATCTCTCTCAAGGGTTGTCGGCTAGCATTGATGTGACCGACTAAGAATTTTTTTTCTATTCATATATGAGCATATCAATTTGGATTTGGATCGAGTATTTTTAGTTGTAGGTACTTTTAGTGGCTTTAGACTTATTTTAGAGGGAAAAAGATGAGAGAGCAAATTAGATAAAATGCTCAAAAATAATTGAGGAGAGAAATATAGATTTAAATAGCTAAAAACATGAGTGTCTTTTCCACTCTAAACTCTGAAGCACCAAATATCAATAGTATCATGGTGCAAATTTGGATTCATTTCTTCACAGATATTTTTGTTTGAAAATAAGTAACGAAGAACATGAACTCGGTACTTTCCGAATGAGTCAATCGTGAGAAAGATTGAAGAAGAATGAGCTCTCAGCTCTTAACAGTAAACACTTCACCATTTCACAACACCAAAAAAACAACTTCTCTCTACCAAAGAATCTATATCCCTACACATGTCTATAAACACCCATCAGCTATACTCTTAGAACTCATCACTTCAATGAAAGAGCTTCATCAAATAATTCCTCTCATAATCAAAAACGGTTTCTACAATGAACACTTATTTCAAACAAAGCTTGTAAGCTTATTCTGCAAATATGGCAGCATCAATGAAGCACTTCGTGTCTTTGAACCTGTTGAGCCTAAACTCGACGTTCTTTATCATACTATTCTCAAAGGGTATGCAAAAAACTCATCTTTAGGTGATGCTATATCGTTTTACTATAGGATGAAGTGTGATGAGGTTAAGCCAGTAGTGTATGATTTTACTTATTTGTTGCAATTGTGTGGTGAGAATTTGGACTTTAGAAGAGGTAGAGAGATTCATGGTCAGTTAATTGTTAATGGGTTTGAGTCCAATTTGTTTGCCATGACTTCTGTTGTGAATTTGTATGCTAAGTGTAGACAGATTGATGATGCGTATAAGATGTTTGAGAGAATGCCGCAAAAGGATTTGGTTTCTTGGAATACTGTGGTTGCGGGATTTGCACAGAATGGCTTTGCTAGGAGAGCTTTGCATTTGGTTTTGGAGATGCAGGAAGCTGGTCAAAAGCCTGATTCGATCACGTTGGTTAGTATTTTGCCTGCTGTGGCTGATATTAAGGGGTTGGGAATTGGTAGGTCTATTCATGGTTATGCTATCAAATCAGGATTTGAATCTCAGGTCAACATTTCGACAGCGCTTCTGGATATGTACTTTAAGTGTGGATCAGTAAAGACTGCTAGGCTGGTTTTTGAGAAGATGAGTAGCAGGAATGTTGTTTCTTGGAATACCATGATTGATGGTCTTGCCCAAAATGGCGAACCTGAAGAAGCATTTGCTACTTTTCTGAAGATGTTGGATGAAAAAGTGGAACCTACAAATGTTAGTATGATGGGTGCTTTACATGCTTGTTCTAGTTTAGGTGATATTGAAAGAGGGAGATTTGTTCACAGATTACTGGATCAGCTGAAACTTGATTCTAATGTGTCAGTTATGAACTCTTTGATATCCATGTATTCGAAGTGTAAGCGAGTCGATATTGCAGCCTCGATATTCAATAATTTGAAAGGAAAAACAAACGTCACATGGAATGCCATGATACTAGGTTATGCACAAAATGGGTGTGTAAGTGAAGCTCTGAATCTATTCTGTACAATGCAATCTCAAGACATTAAACCTGATTCCTTTACATTTGTAAGTGTAATTACCGCTCTAGCAGATTTATCAGTTACTCGCCAGGCTAAGTGGATTCATGGACTTGCAATAAGAACTTCTATGGAGAAGAATGTGTTTGTTGCTACTGCTCTTGTTGACATGTACGCAAAATGTGGAGCCATCGAAACTGCGAGAAAGCTTTTCGACATGATGCCAGAGCGACACGTGATAACGTGGAATGCAATGATAGATGGATATGGGACACATGGCCTTGGAAAAGCAGCTCTAGATCTCTTCAATGATATGCAGAAGGAAGCTATTAAGCCGAGTGAGATAACATTTCTGTCTGTTATTTCAGCTTGTAGTCACTCAGGTTTTGTAGAACAAGGACTCAACTATTTCAAAAGCATGAAAGAAGATTATGGTTTGGAGCCTGCAATGGATCACTATGGTGCCATGGTTGATCTCCTTGGTCGTGCCGGAAAGCTAGACGATGCTTGGAATTTCATTCAAGAAATGCCTATCAAACCAGGGATTAATGTTTTAGGTGCAATGCTAGGTGCTTGCAAAATTCATAAAAACGTAGAATTAGGCGAAAAGGCCGCTGACAAACTATTTGAGTTAGACCCAGATGAGGGAGGGTATCATGTTTTGCTTGCAAACATGTATGCCTCAGCTTCAATGTGGGGTAAAGTTGCTAAAGTAAGAACAGCCATGGAGAAGAAGGGGCTACAGAAAACTCCAGGTTGCAGTTTAGTTGAATTGAGAAATGAAGTTCATACGTTCTACTCGGGAAGTACGAATCATCCTCAGTCAAAAAGAATCTATGCTTTTCTTGAGACTCTCGGAGATAAGATTAGGGCTGCTGGTTACGTGCCGGACACAAATTCAATTCATGACGTGGAAGAAGATGTGAAGGAGCAATTGCTTAGTAGCCATAGTGAGAGGCTTGCTATTGCATTTGGACTTTTGAATACAAGTCCTGGTACAACAATACACATTAGGAAGAATTTAAGAGTTTGTGGTGATTGTCATGATGCTACTAAGTACATTTCACTTGTGACTGGGAGGGAAATTATTGTTCGCGATTTACGTAGGTTCCATCATTTTAAGAATGGAAGTTGTTCTTGTGGGGATTACTGGTGAATCTATAGATGATTTTACATGATCATGTTTCCTTCTATGAATGAACTATTTGAAGTTTGTAACCTAAGAAGAATGCATTATTTGAAATATACCTTTATTAACCACTTCAAAAGACACGCTATTGCCGTGTAACTATATTATTTAGTTGTATAAATTTTTGATGAAAATATGTAGCTTTGATCCCGAAAGATGTTAGTTGTTTTGTTTTGATCCACAAAAGTTTTGTCTATTTACTTTTGGTTATACAATTTGGCAAAGTTGTCAGCTGGGGTTATTGGTGTAGTAAGTCAACAATCTATTTCTTTAGCAGTTTGAGATTTTGCACTTCAAAGTCTATTTCTAAAACACGCTGACAGTTTTAACCTATGATGATTTTGGCTTTAACTTATTATACCTATGCTAGAATTTCTACCATTGTATTCTTTTTTTTTTAGATAAGCAAAAAATTCATTGAAGGGAGCCCAAGGGGTGCCCAACCCTTACAATGGAGATATAGGAAAGGGGGAGGGCCTCCTTAAAACCTCCCTGAGCCAAAACCCAATGGAAAAAGACTCAGGAATGAAAAGGAGTACCTCGTACAACCTGCACCACAGTGGGAAAACATCAACCTAGCCCACTGTTTCTCCCCCTACTAGATTACAGATTGTTAAGGAATGTAAGTGGGTTAGACCACCATAGAGATACAGACAAAGATGAATTACAGTTGAGTTTATAAAGACACCAACTCCAAGATAAGTTCTTGATTCGGTTAACAACCCCCTCTATATTTGGTTCCTCCTCTTTGAATATGTCTCCGTTCCTAGCTAGCCAAATGCTCCAACAAGTAGTTAACCAGAAGAGATGTTTCACCCGCTTTGATTTCTTCCCTGTACACCACTGGCCACAATTACTAAAAAAATCCTCCACACCCAGAGAGACATCCACGTCAACACCTAGCCAAGTACCAACAATATGTCAAACATAACGCGCAAAACCACAAGTGATGAGAAGATGTTCGACAGACTCGCGAGAGGAATTACAAAACGAACAACCAACTTCTAGGTCGGAGTGGATGACGTTTCTGTGCAACAGCTGCTCACGCACTGGTAAGGAATCTAACAGTAACCTCCACCCGAAGACTACAACCTTCGAAGGGACAATAGATTTCCATAGTCCCCCTAACAAGTGCCGATGGTTCGAAATGTTGGAAGATATGTCACTACAAGACAACTGATGATAAAAAGATTTTACCGTGAAACTCTTGGAAGTATCATGTGGCCATAGTCATGCGTCTTTCCTTCCTCTAGTCGGCTTAACTGACTGTAAAATGCTGTCCAAAATTTGGCCTTCAGCCACCCGAACCGAATCCGTGTGATGCTGCCACGGTGTAGACCACACCCAAACTTCACCATTCCAAGCACCCAAGTCAGCCACCAAAAGCTGCTGCTGCCCTTCCCCATCACATAACAGCGGAAAAACTTTGAATAAAGGCTCTATGCCTAGCCATTGATCCTTCCAAAAATTAATGGAGGTTCCGTCACCAAGCCCCCTTTTAATACACCACGCGAACCTTCGCCGTTCCTCAAGATTGTCATCCAACTTTACCAAGTCTCTCCACCAAATCGATCCCGAGTTCCGGCTAGATATACCTTCAGCCAAGTTATGAACAAAAGTAGTAGCATAGTCCCCATAACGATGCCTCAACAAACGGCTCCAGCAGACATTAGTATCCGTCAAAGCCCGCCATTTCCACTTAGATAACAAAGAAATATTGAATAACTCGAGATTTTTAATACCAAGACCGCCATCCTTTTTTGCTTTGCTAACTTTATCCCAAGCAACCCAACACATTCCCTTGTCTCCTTCTTTGATACCCCAAAGGAAATCCCTTTGAATTTTGATCATCTTCTTAATCACCACTTTCGGAGCTTTATTGAATGATAGCATGTATAGAGGGATACTATTCAAGACGGAGTTGATGAGAGCAACCCGACCACCGATCGACAAGAAACGACCCTTCCACAAAGCCAAACGTTTTCTAAGCGCAGCAAGAACAGGGCTCCAAGTAACTTCCCGTCTAGGATTTGCACCAATCGGAATACCCAAAAACTTGAACGGTAAAACTTCCATTCTACAATAAAGGAAGACGCTAGCTCTTTCCAAAAAATCATCCGGGGTGTTGATGCCAATTAAATTACTCTTATGGAAATTATCCTTCAAACCGGACACTAATTCGAAAGCACGAAGTAAATACTTTATACTCCATAGATTTTCCCACGTGGCCTTGCCCAACAACATTGTGTCATCCGCGAATTGTAGAATAGAAAACTGTACCTCATTAGAAATGGTAAAGTCTTGAAAGGAACCAATCTCCACCGCTTTCTGCATTAATCTCGACAATCCTTCGGCAACGATTAGAAAGAGGAAAGGTGACAAAGGGTCCCTTGCCTCAACCCCCTATGTGCTTTGAAGTCGTGAGTAGGGCTACCATTCACAAGACCCGACATGGAGCTATTGCACACACAAGATTTTATCCACGAAATCCATCTTTGGGGGAAACCCATACGCTGTAACATGTAGACCAAGAAGCCCCAAGAGATGGAGTCATAAGCTTTCGCAAAGTCTACCTTAAACAACAAGCATTCTTCCTTACCCCTCTTTGCAAAATCCACCACTTCGTTAACAATAGCTGTCACCCCATTTTCATTTAAATGCTTATTTAATTATTTGTGTGATTTATTTGATAGATTTAATTAAATAGAGATTAAGTGGTAAAAATAATAATAGAATGAATTATTATTATATGATTAGTGTGGGTTGGTCCATGAGGGATTAGCATTAGCGAAACCTAAGTAGGAGGCCTTGAGTAAGGAGTGTCCAAGTTAATAAGTAAATAGCCCATGACCCAATCCCTTGGTGTAGGCGCATACATAAGCAAAAAAAAATTAGGGTTTTGGCTCATTAGTGGAAAAAGAAAAGAAAGAGTGAAGTGAGAAGAGAGGGATAGAGTTGTGCGGCGGCTAGAGAAGAAAAGGAGAGGAAGAGCGCAATTCAAGAAGATAGAAAGAGGGGGGCGTGGATCATCAAGAAGAGGAAAGAAAAGAGAAGGAGAAAAGCTAGGGTTTTGGCAAATTCTAACCTAGGGTTTCGTTGTTCATCAAGCATGAGGTAAGGGTGGGATTTAATTCAATATAAGGGTTTATGAGGGATCTACATGTGGGGTTTTAGGGTGTCTTGATCACCATATTGTTGTCTTGAAAAATCGCATGCCCTATGATTGTGTGCCTTGTTGAGTAAATTGATGTATGCTTGATTTCCTCACATCCCTATGCCTAAATGACATGTTGTTATGCTCATAATAATAATTGTTGCCATATGATGATTTGTTGTTGAGAATTTATGATTTTGCATGTCAAGTGTTTGAGCAAATGCATAAGTATGTGGTGTTGAAATTGTTGTTTGGGAATTGATCATGATGAGTTCTACTTGTTTATGGTTTTTGTGCATTTTCTGGACACTGTTTCGGTCCTCCTAAAACTGGTACTGTTCGGTTGATCCAAAAATTATGTGGCTGATTGTTTTTGAAAATAGACTTAAAGCCGGTCGTTTTGGCACTGGTTTCGCTCGATTTGGAGTTGTGTAGTTCAAGTTATGAGTCACCGAAATTAGGTCAAATTTCTGGAATCAAACTGTGAGTAGGTTCGGTTTTTGTAGGCTTTGTGTTATCAATTGAACTCCGTTTTGAACAATTATTGTTTCATTGGAAATTAGACTTAATTCTCTACGAAATAGGCACTGGTTTCACGAATTTTCATTAAGAAATGAGAAAGAAAATTTGGTTGCAAGCTGGGTAGAGGGTTCTGTCCGATTTTGGTACCTCAGTGTAGTGTTTTGAAAAACTGTACCAATTGGATACTTATTTTGAAAAATAAAAATCATAGGCAGAAACTACACTCAGAGGGCTTTCCAATGAGTAGTCTTTTGTTGAAATCCGATGTCGTTTGCTATTTTAATTAATTCGCCGGAGTAGGTGCACTGCTGTAGGAATTCAGCACTTGTGCTGTGTTGCTGTCTTCGGATCCCTACCCATGGGCGCCAAGCCCTATTCTGTTTCTCTTGGTGTTTTGGTCCGTGCCTTTGCTGGATGCCTTGTCTAATCATATTGAGTCATTCCATTCTTGCTCCTATGCGAATTGTTTACTTTTGCGAAAATTTGGTTGGATCCCTGTTGCTGGGCGCCATTTTCAGGATGTCTTAGTTTTCTCCTAAACTGTTTTTGAAACAACTTTTGACTCGGGAGTCCGATTGAGGCGTTTCAAAATGTTTTGGAAAGCTTATCCAGGTGCCTAACTGGATACTCTAATTTTAAGGCATTCTGAACTATTTTTCTAACATTGTTCCCTGGAGCTGTTTTGGTGTCCCGGGATGCCCTTGAGGCGTCTCCGGTGTCTTTTTCAAAAAGTGGTCGTCAACCCTAAATGTTTTGGACAAGTGTTGTGGTTGAAAGCTGTTAATTGCTGAAGATGTTGTGTTGTTTGTGTTGTCGTGGGTACCGCCGAATGGCCCACACCTTTGAGCTGTTTTGTTGTGACGGCCGTTGGCCAGCGTCATTCGATGTCGTAGGCCTATGGCCAGCGTTGTCTATATTTTAGGCCCTTTGGCCAGTGATGTGATTTAGGCCTATGGCCAGTGACGTTGATGTGTGATTGTTTGACTGTTGTGCATACATCATTGAGTCGCATGCATACCATGAACATTAGGCCTTGTGCCAGCGACGAGAAAATTAGGCCTTTGGCCAGCGACGATATTTTAGGCCCTTGTGCCAGTGACGGAAATTAGGCCTTTGGCCAGTGACGTAGGTTGGTACCACATGCATGTGCATTGCTTGAGTCTCATATCGCATTCATATTGCACGACTGATTGAATGAAGTTGTTTGGCCATTGTGATGTGTTGTTAAAGTGATGTGTTGTTGTGAAAGTGACGTGTTAATGTATACTTAGCTGTTATTAACTGTTAAGAGTGATGTTGCTTGCTGTGATTAATTGATGTCTTGAGCTTTGTATGTGGTCTTTCATACACTTCTTATATTGTATGGAATCTCACCCCTTTTTGTGGTTGTTACTTTATAGGTGAGCCCGAGTGAAGATTGTAGTCTTCCTTTTGCCTGGTGTCGTCTGCTCTGATAGGTAGCACTTGGGGAAGGGTCGATTACTGTTTTTAATTATATTTCGGTTGATGTTGAATCTTTTAGTAATTGGTGCACTTTGCACTTTGTCGGTTGTTAATGTTTTTAACGATGTTGAATAGTTCCGCTGCATGTTTTGAGAAAACTACGAGGTTTTGTTTTACGTCGAAAAATGTGACACTCTTTTGTCGTTGGAAACTCTGATATTTTTATTAAGAAATGCTGGGTAGAAAAAGGGTGTTACAATAGCGACCCCGTCAAGAATTTTTCTTCCCCCTATGAAAGCTAATTGGTGGTCGGAGATTATGCTAGGCACCACTTTCTTAAGACGGTTTGCCAATACTTTGGCCAAAATTTTATAGAGGCAACCAATCAAGCAAATAGGCCTGAACTCACCTAAACCTTGAGGATTGTCCGTCTTTGGAACCAAGGCTATGAAAGACGCCGAGATGGCTTTGGGAAGATAAGCATTAGCAAAAAATTCGTTAAAGTAATTCACCAACTCCTCCTTCAACATATTCCAACAAGCTTTGATGAAATTGAAGTTGAAACCATCCGGCCCCGGGCTCTTATCACCGTCACAATCCCACACACCCATCCTTATTTCTTCCTCGGAAAATGGCTGAATTAAAGTACCCGACTCGGAAGCCGATGGCTGATTGAAGGTAAGACCATCAAGAGAAGGACGGGCATAATTTGGTTCAACAAAACACTGTTGAAAATGATTTTTAACCCACATCTTCACTTCCTCAACATCCTCCACTAAAGTGCCATTCTCCCCGACAATCAAAACGTTGCATCTTCTTCTTTTATGACGCAACAGTGAGTGAAAAAATTTCGAGTTCATATCCCCTTCTTGTATCCACCTTACTCTAGACTTTTGAGCAAGAAGAGATTCCTTTACTTGGATTTCTTTCCAAAGGGAAGCAGAGACTTCTTTTCTATGCATCACAGCACCACTGTCCCATCTTTCACCAAGGATATCATCTAGAGAGTTCAAGTCCCGAACAAGAGAATCAATAGTGAGATCCACCTTTCCGAACACCTCTTTATTCCATCCCCTTAGTCTTCCCTTGAGCAATTTCAGTTTCTCCTTCAGAGCATAAGTCTTGTAACCAGTAATGTGAAACTCGTCCCAACAACTTTGAACAAAAGGCAAGAAGTCTGAATGTTCTAACCATGCATTAAAAAAGCGGAACGGTTTCGGCCCCCAATCTTTCGTTGCTTTGAGGAGCCAAATGGGAGCATGATCTGAAATATCTCGACTACCAATCCACTGACCGGAAAACCCCCAATCAGATATTAGCCCCTCAGAGATCAGAAACGTATCCAGTCTACTCATAGAGTGATAACTCTATTTTATATAGAGTTATTCATATGTTTAAACTTAGTAAATTGCTCTCTTTCAAGCAAAGATAAAGAGTTTATATAGTATTTTATGTAATATGTGATAACTTGAGTGTTTGACATGGTTATAGTTGATTATAGGTCATTTTGGATATATTGTGGTATGTTTGATAAGTTTGTTCAGTGCAGTCTAGATGCTCCTGCATCAAATACTCCTGCATTGATTCTGCATTGATCCTGCACTGGTTTAGCACAATGCTACTGCACTGCAACTGCATTGACCGAACGTTGGAGCCATCCACTTGCACATCCACTTGCCATCCACTTGCACTTGATGACCTCATACTTGGTCCCCTAAAGCAAGAACACCTCAAATTTCGTTGCCTACAATTCCCACATAGCTTTGAAGAGTCATCAACATAGGGACACATGTTCTTATCTCATTTGACCTCCCTATACACTTGATTGAAGACTTCACATGGGAATCAGCTGCTGTAAAGTAACCATGAATACAGCCACCAAAGTTACTTCAACATGAAGGAAGGAAGCACCTCTCTTGAAGACTATAAAAGGACCTTACTCCTTCACTTGAAAATAGATCACAATCCATAAGTTAGATTTAAATTTCAATATACATAGTTAGTTTCTATTTTGTAAGAAGGAAAGGAAGGAAGTGACAAATCCTCCTTACCACGATTTCATAGTTTTATCAAAGTGCTAAGAAGCTAATGCAACTACATTGCTAGGAGGATTCATGCTAAGAGCTACAACTTGTGTAAACTCTATCTTGTTGTTTCTCTTTTGTGATTTCAATTATATAAACATGTTCTATTCTGTTTATATTTGCCTTGCAATGTCTATGTTGAGCTAAACCTTTCTTAGTTGGAATGTTCTAACCATTTAATGAGCTTTTAAGTAAGTTTAATACAAGTATATGATGTGTGCACTTTAGTTCTTGCTTGATAATACTTTCAACACTTATTTTGAGGTTGATCACTTAGAATAAGTAGATTTGTAAAAGCAGACATGGTTTACAATTAAGAACTCAATAACTAATATGGGTGAATGTTTTACATAAAGGAAACTTTGTGAAAACCATACTAAGTCCTAGACATATGATAGTATAGTCCATAGGGTGACACTGTGGGTACTTTAAAAGACAGGAGTGAACTTATTTAGCAAGCCTAGACATAGGAAGCTTGTAATGAAACTCTGAAGAAAAGTGACTGAAAGGCACACAACTAATGCAACAGCATTCAGTGCAACTGCATCATAACTGCATTAAACACTTATAAGTAAATTACTTGGGGAAGACATTCCAACTAGCTTTTCTCTATTTGCATTACAACTACTTACACTTTGCTTTATTCTAACTTACTTGTGATACTCACCATCATCAACTATCTTGTTAAATTGGTTACCTTCTTCTAAATTACATAATATTGACTTTTAAAAGAGTTCATCAATCCCTGTGGGTTCGACCTGTTCTAAACACTGTATTACTTGTTATGGACTGTGTATACTTGCACATGTTTTCCACACACTATAGAGACACCGTCAGAACAAAAGTAAGAAAATTTCTTACCCGAAAGCGGCAAGTCAACAAGATCCATGTCCACAATGAAGCTATTGAAATCATCCATCTCGGCGACTGTAGAATTCCTATTCCTCCCCTTTCTCTCGGAATCACAAGTTACCGCATTGAAATCACCCACTAAACACCACTCCCCACCACCAATTCTCTGTTTCACCGCCACTAGTTCATCCTAAACTCTTCTCTTTGTTGCAGTTGAACAAGGAGCATATATGTTGACAACGTGGACAACTGTATCCCGGAAAATAGTGGAGACGCCAATAAATCCACAACCGAAGAAATGCGATGTGACCGTACAAGCGCCCTCAAGCCACGAGCAAAGAATGCCCCCGACGCCCCCTAGATGGTTGATGGATCCACTGATAAGGCCGATTGCCCCAGAGAAAACCAACCTCGCCCTCTAACAACTCCTCCCTCTTCGTTTCTTGAATGCAAATAAAATCAAAAGACCCAGAAATAATAGACGAAACCAACTGGTGACGCTTCCCGCGATCGCCCCACTCTCTTATGTTTAACGATAAGATATTCATGAAGACCGAATATCGTTCGCCCTTCTACTACACTCTGCTTCATCACGTCTTTCGCCTTGCTCAATCAAGTCAACATAAGTATAATCAGGAAAATTACCTTGGACTCCCAAACGCTTAGCATTTTCCCAAACCTTTCTTGCTACGGCCTTATTTTGAAGAGCCCAAAATTTGTTATTGCACAACCCAATATCTCCACTTGAGATGGAACCCCCACAAAGAACCGTACCGGCAGAGAAAAGAGACGATTGATTCCTATCAACCTCCTGTGAATCGCGTTGGTCAATAGGGACCTGGACTGATCCAATGGAAACCTCCTTGAGTTCTCTTACTGCCAACGGCAAGTTACCCGCCCACGGCTTTTTTCGCTCGCCAACCTTTAACAACTTTCTCTATTTCTTCTTCCTCGCTTGACCCACAACAGCAGTGGGCTTGTTTTGGATTGAAGGAAGATCTAACCCCTGAGCATTCTGGCATGGAGTTACTGAACGTTGCACAGGAGGGGGTATTGAATCCACAACAAAGCTTTCCTCTGGCTGAATTGGTGTTCCTCCCACTGGGGGGATTCGCCCCCCTCCCCACCAAATCATCAGAATCGTTGACAAAGGAGTTCAAGTTTTTATCCATAAGTTGCGGATCAACGTTACCAGAGATCTTTATTGCATTAAGCAGGTCATTCAATTCTTCTTCACCCACCTCGACATCATCATTAAAGTCACCAGTGCTAGAATACATATCGTCGGATAAATCATCATCAGCACTTGAATCAACATCCTCATCCCCCGCTTTATTAGCATCCTTATAACTCCGACAGACACCTCCACGCCATTCCTCCACCACACTAATGGAGAAAGGTAAACCATTAATAACTACCTTAACCGCCTGATTAACCATGTTGAGCTCTTGAGTTCGGATCCTTAACCTTGCTACATCAAAAGATCTTTTCCGTTCAGTGTCTTCGTCAACACATATGAACTCTCCCACTCTCCCTGCCAACTTAGAGAAGAAGGCCAAATAGCGTGAACCGGAATGCCATAGCATCGTAACCAGATAGATCTCTCCGGATCAACATCAGATGGCTTCCATGGACGAATCCACTTGAACCACTGGTTCAACCATTCACGAGCTAGCGTCTTCAATGCATTCGGCAAAATCACCATCTTCCTTATCCCCTTCCAAGAGGACCATATTGGATCCCATTGGAGTAGCTTTAATCGCGAAAACTCCCATCTGAGCCAGCTCGTCTTGAATGTAGTAAGATTTCCCGGGTAATATGACTTCGCCTACCATGGCCAGTGCTAACCGAGGGTCCGTGTCAACGTTGCATGACCACATCCCTTCCTTATGCTTACCCGTTGAGCTATCAATGAGTTGGCAGTCATACTTCTTCACCCACACCTGATTGACTTGCTTTTGAAAATTCGCTCCATACTTCGCTGACTGGCCCCGGGTGTGCGACGCTACCCTCTGAAAGCGAGGGATGTTAACATGAATCTCCATTCCCTCAATAAACATATTATCGAGAATGGTTGCAAGGCGATCCGGTTCTTTAACATCTAAGAAACGAACGAAGTCAAATCTTCTTCCTTGTGCGTTCCTACGCCCCGGAATCACGATCTCTTGAACTCTGCCTTGTTGATCGAAGAGGCGAACCAAATCCCGCGCTCTCCAACTATCCGGAAACGAGGTGAAGTAGAAAGAGGAGACCTCGCCTCCTCCTGATTTCTGTGGTCCTGGAGCAACATCCACGGAGCGTGCACCTCTGTGACCATAAACCCTATTTTCGATATTGCCTCTAACACGATGCCACCCGTCCTTGTCCGCCAAAGCATACCTCCGAGAAAAAAATCACCCCCTGTCATACTCAGCCTTCACGACACAAGAGGTGTAAAAGGTGATCAACCTCCCTAGTAGAGCTGGCTTCCTGCAGGGACCGGAATACTGAGGGCAGTCGAACCATCCGCACACACCAAGCTTGATTTGGAAGGAGGAGAGATAGGGAGTAGAACGGCTAATATATAATCGCTTGTATTGCAGTTCGGCAGACTGAGAACTTCTTGAACAATTAGAAAATGATCGCAGAAACAATTTAATCAAACATCAAGTTCTTCAAACTATAAAAATGTTTCACAGACATTTTATCAAACCCCTTATGACTTACCTTGCACCTGCAATGAACTAGCCCGATTTGAGTTTGGGTGGCGAAACACACCTTGTTACTTTTCTTGCACCCACATAAAATTCTTACTTTTCTTGCAAAAATATCTCATAACATTTAACATTTTCCTTCTCGAGACTGGCCATGATCGTTGTAGCTCCTTTATTGCCTATCGACTCAAACATAGTGTGAAAGACAACTTAAGCCAGGAGGAAAAGATATAATTCTAAGCTTTAGGTGAAGTTGATGACAATGTCTAGTGGCTGGATCCAAAAAATTTCATTGGTTGGGCAAGAAAATAAATTATCTATCATATTTCATAGAATAAAAACATTATAAGTTTATACAAAATGTGACAAAAAACCAAAAAAGATATTTAAACTTCCACATATTACATTTGTCCTCCATGCGTTTTCATATTCTAAAAATGTTGTATAATATTTTCAATGTGCTTCTATCAAAAATATCTCTCTCAATATATGACTAGACGATCATTGGACCATTCACTCTAGGTTTAAATATATGTTTGGCCCTTGCAAATATGGTCATAATCCAGTTAGGCCACTGTAGAAAAAATAATTAAAAGGACCATTGCAAATATTAAACGTTTACAGTTTAGCCCCTCGGTTAACTTTCCGTCCAAAAAAGATGACGTGCTAACGGTGATGACATCAGCACTGACGTTAGTGCCACGTGTCAACATTTAATCAGGCCTTAATGCCATGTGGCACGAACCTGCCACGTCATCATTGCCACATGGAGTGCCACATCCACAGCCAATGAATTGCTGCCACGTGGCATGTCACTAATTGAAATGTATTACACAAAAATGAAATGCTTGGGTGGGAATCAAACCCAAGACCCTTTGACAACATGACTCGCTAATTAACCAATGAACCACTAACTCAAAGTGATACAGCCTTACAAGTAGTATAATATAGGCTAAATAGCACTTTTGGTCCTTTATCTTTGCTCCAGATTTCACTTTGGTCTTTTATCTTTTTTTTTGTCCGTTTCGGTCCATCATGTTTCATTTTTGTTTCATTTTGGTCCCTCACGTTAGTTTTGACTAACAGACTCCACGCTGGCAGTTAACTGCTGACGTGACGTCCGTTATTCATTAAATGACGTGGCATTTATCTTACACATCAGCATTTAAGTTTTTTAATTCAATAAAAACATAAAAAAATTAAACTGAAAGATTGAAATCTGGGTGTCATGAAGATTTGGGTTCTCACTCTCTCTCACGTATGCGCTCTCACTCTCTCTCACTGCGCTCTCACGAAGATCTGGGTTCTCACTCTCTCTCATTGCGCTCTCACTCTCTCTGAGCAAAAATGAAGATCTAGGTTCTCACTCTCTCTCACTGCGCTCTCACTCTCTCTCTCACATCTGAAAACAAAACCAAGATCTGGGTTTTGTTGAAGACAGATCCCTTCCCTTCCAGCGCCGTTTCCATTCCTAGAGGAGAGAGAGAAAGAAATTTTTGGTGAGAGAGAGAGGAAAAGAAAGAAGACTGAGGGAAGAGACGCGACGGAGAGAGGAAATTTTCGCTCTGTGTTCGTTTCCAGATCTCTTTTTTCATCATGTTCACCATGTTCGTTCATCACTTCGTCTTCATCATAGATCTGGAACCTTACGAACAGATCTGGAACCCAGTGTCATACCCTAATTTTGTCCGTTAGATTAATGCGATTTGTTTTTCTAAAATAATAATAATCTTGTAGACATTTGATTTTAATCGGTTTCTTGTTTCATTTTCGAAAAATCCCAAAAACATGTTCCATGGTGCACACGTCTTATTTTTAGTCGCGTACACGCATTAGTCTTAACGTTTTTGCATTATTGCGTGCACATGTTATTTCTAACCACATACGCGTGTCATTCCTAATCGTGTGCGTGTCATTACTCTCTTTGCGCATGCGTGTTCACTTCTCGTCGTATACGAGTGCTCATTTTAGTTCTCGTTATTTTATTTTTATAGGTATTAGTTTAATAAGAAAATGTAATAAAAAAATCAGATTTGAATAATTGCTTTTTTATCATTATTACTATAATCAGTTTTTTTTTTTACAAATAAAGAAGTCAACTTTAGTACATACATGTAGACAAAAAATTAAATTACAAAGTAGTACAAAAAATTAATTAAAAAGCAAAAACTAAATAAAAAGCAAGGCAGCACAAGCTGCTGTCCTTGCTAAAAATCTCTTTGAGCATTATGCCAAAGCCCATTTCTTCACCCTCTTTATTGTCTTCCCATTCTTGGCACCAACAATGCTGGCCTTGCAAACAGCAGTACCACCACCTCTGCTCCACTACTCTGCCTACTCTGCAAAAGCATAACAACACAATGAGGGATCCTCTATAAAAAACCAGCAACCTGTAACAGTAAAGGAGGAGATACACAGATCCAATACAGGCACCGTAATACACACAGTGACACAAAACACAAAAACAGTCGCAGAAAACAGAAACAGTAAAGAAGGGGAGGGGGAGAGAACCAGAAAGAAAAAGAAAACTTTGAGAAGTCAAAAAAAAGGAGCTTGGAGCTCCGGCCACCGTGTGGTGGCCACCGCCATCGCACCACCACATGACCACTAACCTCACGGCCAACCACCCCGAAAATCACCCTCACACCGAATCACCACCACGACCCCCTCATATCTCTCTCTCTCCACCACACCTCCACCATCAAACAACCAAAATCGCCACCACACACCCCCCTTTTTCTCTCTGCTCGCAAAGCCCACTTCACCTAGCACACCACCTCCCTCACTTTCGGTTTCTCTCCCAAACACTCACTGTGAGCCACCCCCTTTCGGCCCTCTCCACACCGTCTAGACCCCAACCCCAGAACAACCCACAACAACCGTCCGCACCGTCAGTCGCTACCAACCTCGCCTCGTCCTCGCCGTCAACCAAGCACAGCAACCGTCGTCGCCGTCTTCAACGCCGTAACCACCCGCAGCTGTCCCCCCTCCTGCGAACACAACGACGGTGACTGGTGTACCACCACCGGTCATCGTTCCACGCGGTCCCTCTCGCGAGGATCTCCACGTCGCTCGCGCCCTGCTCCGATGCCGTCAACGTCACCATCGCCGGCCATAGAACGGCCGAACGACGGCGTTCCTCATACTTCGGCCGTGCGCTTCTTTCTCCTCTGCGCGTATCTCCCTCTCTCTTCGTAATCTCCTCTTCAGCGTAACTCTCTCTCACTTTCTCTGTTTTCCTTCCTTTTTTCAAAACGGCGCTGTTGAGTTGGGGGGAATGAAGATTAGGGTTTAGTGTTATGTTAACATATGATGGGCTTGGGTCTCCTGTTGTTGAATTCATAAAAAAAAGGAAACAGAATGCTATTCGCACCCATGTTTTCTAATAAAACCCTCATTTACTAATCATACCCCTTTTTTTTCGTAAGTTAACCCCCACGCGAGCCCAACCTGTTAACACGCAGCCCAGTTCATGGAAAACGGACTGGGCTCGCTAACTGCCATTTTTATTCATTATATAACACCTCTCAGCTAATTACACCCCTGCGTTTAATCATTCAGTACCCCCTGGATGAGCCCAATTCGCAGGTCGGCTTTTGAACCCAAAAAATGTGAACTGGGCTGCACTACTAGTTGCACCCATCTTTTAATAATACTACACTCCACAACTAATTGCACCTCCCTCATTTCTATTTTACAACTTACAATGTTCTCCCCCTTTTGCTGAATCAAAATCATTTTCATTTTCTAATAAATAAGAAACACCAACAAACAAAACTTTTTCTACAAAGAACTACGTGCGATTTGATTCTCTACCAGGAGATACGTAGGACCGGAGGGCGGCCGACCTCTGTCAATTGCATTAATAAAAACCCTTTTTTTAGTTCCTTTGTAAATTTCTTATTTCTTTCTTTTTCAAAAACAAACAAAAATAGTCAAATATCCTCCTTCCAAGTCTTTTTCTTTTAACTTGTAAATAAGGGTGAAAATGATTTTTTTTTAAATTAATAATTTTAAACATTTAGTTAAAGGGTAACCTTCCTTAGGAAGGATGTCGTAGGGTGCTAATACCTTCCCTACGCATAAACGACTCCCGAGCCTAAATCTGGTCCGCAAGACCCCTTTATCCACTCAATAGGGATTTTCCAATGTTTGCCCTTAAACTAAAACTTTGGTGGCGGCTTCATTCAAGAACTTCGAAGAATCCATCCTCCGGATTTTTCGGTCGCTACAGCTGGCGACTTCACTGGGGACTAATTAAGAGAGTCAAGCCTAATCAACTAAATGTGTAAGTTTTATTAGCTTTATATTTTGTTTTTGCCCTTATTCTTATGTTACTTATTTATTAGCATTTTGTTATATTATTGAACCTTAGGGTAGACGACTCTTTTGTTATTATTGTTGTATATCTTTTCCAGCTTGGTTAGTTTAGGTATTTTGCCCTCATCACACACCTCACTTACACTCTTGCACACACTTTTGAGTGGGGCCCTATACCCGGGTCTGCAAATAACCTAGGACGAGTGGAGATTATTAGTGACAGTCATTCTGGATTTTATCTGTCTGACTCTCATGAAAGTCTCAGCCAGAGTACGCTCTTTCACGGTATCCCACACCAAGTAGCTCGCTATCGTTGTGGATCATATCAGGAAGGGGATTTTAGCTCTGGAGACCTTTGTGAGGAAGTGAATAGAGCCACCTGAGAGATTGATCACATAAGCGACCCTAGACCATGTTGAAAATCCCAATTTAGACATGACCCACCTAGGACACAGGGGCATTATACTTACCCTCTCTATCAATCTGGTTAATTTTTCTCCAAAATTAAAATCACTCAAAAAAAACCCTTTTATGCTTCTGTCCTCCATTTGCATGCATACGAGACGACATCAATCCTTTCATCCATCATACAAAAATTATCATAAAATAAAATCATTCTTATGTATCCCATTGTCATTGCACTACCATACATCTCATCATCTTTAAAATAACAAAACGTCAATTTTTATTTGTCCATTTTATCCTAGTTGCACCATCTCTCATACTCATACATCGCTTTGCTATTATAAAAATTTATTTTTAAATGCATCATCTTCATGCATCATAAAAAACAAGGACAAAAGTCATTTATTCCCATCCATCTCAAATGCATCAGTCCTTCAACATGCGTCAAAACAAAAATCATAAATTTCCTCATTATTGCATCATTCATCACCCAATAGCATTTTGTTTGCTTTTTATTCTAGTTGAAGCATAAAAAAAAGGGATAAACCATCACGCATTTCATTCATCTCCATTGTTGCTCATGTACAACAAACATCCATATGTTCATGCATTATACTTTATTCAAAGAAAACACATAAAAAAAACACCATTCATTCATACTAAAACCATTCTTCCATAAGCATTTCATTGTTATTGCACTATCATGCATCGCGAAGATATCATTTTTTTTCAAAATTGCATATCTGTACACCAAAAATATTACCCCCATATTATATAAAGGTTATGTTCATTACTCCTTTCCACGCATTAAAAAAGGTCGCTGCGAGTGTCATGCATTTTGTTTCCTCGCACACAAAAAAAACAATTTTTACCCATATAACGTTAGCATATCATTTGATTAAAAAACACCAGCATCATATTTAACATGCACCAACATTCATTCATAATCATTCAAAATCATGATCACATAGCGTAGGCATCACATCATTTGTAAAGTCATGAACTACATTTCAAAAAAAACATATCATTCATACATCATTTTCCCTAATGTTGCCATCCTAGTTTAAATGCATCAACTCCATGTTCGTGTATCATTTTCCCAAATAAAACAAAAAATCATTTCATTGTAATTGTATCATTCGTCATCCAATAAATTAAAAATAAGAGTCTGCATACATGTTGCACTGCCTCTTGAAAAAATAAGAATAATTGTATTAGGATCAAACATTTGTTTCTTCATGCATACATGCATTCGCATTTTTCATACATATCTGTCATAATGGGCATTATATTTTGCTAGAAAATAAAAAATCACTATAGGACGAATCACTTGTTTTCAAATACATCTCGTTCTCATGGTACTAACATGCATATCATCTTAAAAAAAAACAAAAACGCTACATATTTGTCCAACTTTCATCATCTTGCATGCTCAAAGATATACTATATTCGTTACTCCTCTTCATGCATAGAAAAATAAAAATGCATTAGCCATCTGACATGCAAAATAAAAGAAAAAATAAATAAAATAATGCCACCTTCTTGCATCATTCATCATCATATTGCATTGTCTCCGAAAAATCATTTCGGATAGTCAATCTTTTCAAGCGATCATTCATTCACATTCCTCGCATCTGCATCAGGCAACATTATTCGTTCATTCATACATTGCACTTTTCTTTCTTTTCGCGAAAAAGGAAAGAATAAAAAACATGATCACAATTAAAAAATTGTGATTGAATATCTCATTTAGCATGCATTTCCATCATCAAATAATATAGGCATTTCATCATTTGCAACATCATGAAATGCATAGCATTCACGGACCTTTTCACTCATCCAAAAAACTGTTGTTTCATTAAATCATCCATACGCCATTTCATCCACACATCATTTATATACTGTTTCAACATGCATCTCATCATCTAGAAAATAACAAAATATCATATTTTTTATTTTACTTCATCTTGCATAAGCCACACGCCAAAAATGAGAAAATAATATCACATTGATATTATAAAAAAAAAAATTACATTCATTCATTATTTCATTCAAACGTGTTACTCTTCTTCATGCATCATAATAAAAGTTATTTATCCCAAACCACCTCAGACGCATCAGTCATCCATGCATGAGTCATTTTCTAAATTAAAAAAAAAACACAAAAAGTCATTCATCATCCAAAACATATTTCAGTTAGCAATAAACAACGATTTGCATCATCTGTATGCTATATTGTCCCCAAAAAGTAAAAAAAAATCTTTTAGAATAGCTGATCTTTCCAGGAGATCATTCCCTTCACGCATTTCCCGCATTTGCGTTTTCATCATACATATTCATCATCACGTGCATCACATTTTTTCTAGAAAAGAGTAGAGAATAATCATGAACACGATTTCAAAAATTGTGAACATCTCATTTTTCATGTATTTCCATTTTAGGCGTCTGCATTTGCATCATGCATATACATTATCATGTGTTCATCCCTACAAAAAACATGAGCACATTTTTTTAAAAAAAGATTGATGAGAGATGAGGCGGGGTTGATTATTTATTCTTCGAAAAAGTTTAGCTTAGCTATAAACTCAAGGTGTCTTCAGACACTCAATTTTCAAAAAAGGAAGTTATTCACTGTTTGCAGCTCATTCATTTCTTCAGCAAAATGATGCATCTCATCAATCCCATGATAAATGATCCAAATGGTCCATTTTGTTAACTAATGTGTTATCAAAAATTTCTCCTATCATGTCGTTGACTATGTTAACTCTCTGTGAAGCATTCGTATAATGAACTTGTATGCAATGTGCATTTACTCTTGTTTGAGTCTGTTAGTGTCCATATCTTTCATATCATCATCCCCTGTTCATGACCAATCCCACTCCGACCATCCCATAAGGTGCATATTCCCCACACAGGAACCTAGTCGACTATTTGGTTTGTTCCCAATGATGAAATTTCACAAACTAACATTTTAGGCCCCCATGCTGGGGCAAATTTGTGATCACTAGATATCTTGTCAACATTGTATTCCCTTGGTGCAAGTCCTTTACAAAAAAAAAGAGAAGGAAAAAATCAAAAAAGCCTGTTAGGTTGGAAACTCGCGAGAGCAGCCTAAAGCAAAAGTTAGGGCATATAAAAAGAAATAAGGAAAAGAGTAGATATATAAGAATAAATAAACTTTTGTTCTTGAGTTAATTTTTGAGAAAACAATCAATCATGATTTGAAATGAAGTTTGGTCATCTTCCTATATCCTCAAAAAGCATCCAAAAAAGAAATACCATTTGCTACCCACCTCAAGCCAGAAAAAGCAAAAAATCAAATCTTTTAATCACCCTAGACAATGATCAATTCCACATCAAAAATGGTGTGTCACTTTTATCAGCTCACTCTACTCAAAAAAGGAGAAAGAAAAAAAAATCGCAAAAAAGAAAGTGAAATTTAAAAAGATGATTGAAAAGGAAATCCTCAGAGAAAAAGGCAAAAGCAGTAGAAATGGTGAGCTGATACATAAAATTACCAAACACCTAAGATATCCTTGTCCGAATAAACCCACAAACGCCTCCTTAGGCCGAATTCTCATTTCTTCCACAAAACCCAAATCGTTGGCGTCCAGCACTTCTCAGAACCTACTTATCTTTTAAAAAGGTTATCATATCAATAAACCATCAAACAACTCTCCTAGCCCATTTGAGCCTATACTCCACAAGCCCATAACCATTGACCACATTACCCATAACCTTTGACCACATTACAAACCCTTCTTTCATAAACCCCTAACCATTGGCCACGCTACAACCCTAACAAGTCCATGCGGACCAATGGCTGATTGCTTTCGTTTTCTCAAAGGTTTAATTTTAGGACAAGTAAGTTTATTTATTTACAATATATTTGCTGAAAAAAAAATCAAAAAGAAAAGTTAAAAAAAATCAAAGGGGCTTGCACTCCAATATTCATTCAAATTGCACTGATATCAAGACAATGTTTAGTGATCACCAAGTGAAGTTTTCATCGTATCAAAAACTCAGGATTACCATAGTCTGTGGGAGTCACCTTCAAAGGGCCAAAAGTTTAGACTAGGACCATCACCTAGATCCCAAAGTGGAGCATACCTTTCTCCTTTCATGCTTCTCGAACTCGGGAAATGTTCCAGCGTCCATCCCATTCATACACCACACCCAATTCATATAGCCATACGACCAATTCCAAAAACCCATGACCCAAACTCAGTCACCTTTCACAACCCCACTAGAAGCAATCATTTGAAATACCGTTCCAAAGTGGGGCAATCCCGTCACCCTTCACTCCACCTAAAATCGGGAAATTCGCCCTACACCCATTTCATCCCCACGCCATATTCACATCCATAAGACCACACCGGGGCAATTTCTCAACCCACCATGCTATATATAGCCTTTTGCAAACTCGAATCGGGGCAACCTTGCTCTCGTCAAGATTGGGGCAACACCAAACACCATGGTTTGAGACAAAATCTCTTGCTTACCACCCTTCATTCCAAAGTCAGGGCATTCTCAATTCATTATTTCCTCTATACCCCTAGCTGTTGTCATCACTAGACAGGGGCAAATTATTCACTCACCTTCACCGGTAGTCTAAATTGGGGCAGTCCCACATTTCTTGAGTTGGGGGAGAACCTACCTTTTCATGACTTTGGCCAAAACCTGTCATTTATCCCTTCATCTGTCCATACCCTGGGTCTCTAGAACCCCGAGTTAACTGACTCATTCATCTATACTTGCATTACTATACGTCTTTGCTAAACAATGCTTCAAAGAGAGAAAACACAAGTTAATAATGTGAAGTTGGAAACTCACGTGGTTAACTTTGCGGACCTAAAATTCAGTCATCATGGGACACCATAACGAAAAGAACAATGTGAAGGAGCTTGCAAATGCAATCAAATACTGTTTATACATCAGTGTCTGGGAATAACAACCTTGAGATTGCCAAAGTTTGAATTCAAATCAAATCCAATTTTTCCAATAAATGACGATTCCAGAATTTTCACCTTTCTGCTTCTCGCATCAAAAATCTCATTTCTCATCACTACAAAAAAGAAAAATCTTTTTGCATCATCAACCAAATCATAGCATAAATCATTCCACCATGCAATCATGCATCTACCATAGCACCTGCACCCAAGTAGCACATCTGCATTCGCATGTCATCTACCGTCGCATACATGGCTTGTCAATTTCTGTTTTCGATCAACTTCAGCATCCATCATTCACGGGCTTTTTTGTAGTCCATTTACTTTCGCATTGCACATTCATCACATTGCACACATATAACACTTTTTTGCTTCGAAAGACGTGCCAAGTGCCGGTCTCATCATTGCCAAAAAACTTTCTACATCACCAATCATATCATTTGCTACGCATTCATGTGTTTTATTCACCATAGCATTTGCATCAAAGTTCACATTGCATGCATCAAGAAAGGAAGCAAAATAAATAAGGAAAAGCAAAAAGAAAAGTCCATCCATTACATTTATCATCACACCAAAAACTAATCACTACAATCACATTCACGTCTCATGCACCGTGTGTCAACTTTCCCATTCCGTCAGTTACAACACCCATTGTCTGCCCCATTTCATTCATCATCAGGTACCAATCATTGCACATTCATCACATTCCATGCATAACATTTTTGCGCCAATCATGTCATTTACCATGCGTTCATGTGCTTCCTTTTATTCACCATAGCATACAATCATTACAATCACATTCATATCTCATCTGCATCCACATACAACCGTTTGTCGACTTTCTCATTCCATCAGGTTCAACACCCATTTCATTCATCATCCCACCAGATACCAATCATTGCACGTTTGTCACATGCATAACATTGTTTGCTTCGATAGAGGTGCCAAGTGCCAGTCTCATCGTTGCCCAAAAAAAAAGTCTTTTACATCACTAATCATATCATTGTGCCATGCATTCGCGTGTTTTCCTTTATTCACCATGGCATTTGCACCAAAGCATTACATTTGCATCACATTCACACTTTGCATTTCATACACTCATTATAATAAAGAAAAAAGGCAAAAATCGCTCATTCCATTACATTCATCATTCCGCCAGAATTAATCAGCACAATCACATTCATATCTTATCTGCATTCACATATGTTGTTTGTCAACCTCCATGTCCCATCAACCTCAACTCACATCATCTGCCACGTTTCCTCCATCCAGTCGGACACCTACCATTTCACATACCTATATTGCACGCATACATCATTCATTGCATTTTTAGACATGCCAAATATAGATAGCTTTTCCCTTCTCAGGCAAATGCATTCATTAGGGATACGCCATGTGTCAATCCAAATAGTTTGTTCCCCCAAAGTCGGTGCTCCAAGCGCTGGTCTCGTATCAATTTAGAGTCCCAGTGCTCCTGCTAACCCCCAGTGGTCCTTCAGAGCCCAAGCGCTCCTTCAGAGCCCAAGCGCTCCTTCAGACCATCAATGGTCCTTCAATCCAGATCGCACGTCGCGTTATCGAGCAACCGACGGATCATCCGACCCCAGGTCCTTCAGACTAGCTGTGTCCGCCTAAAAAACACAGTGGACGTCCTTCGAGGTGGGCAAATCAGGTCAATGACCTGACCTTGCCACCCATGGCCGCTAGAAAAAGGCCACCCCAAGCAGACCGTTTTACTAGTACCGCTGCTAGTTTGCGCTCCATCAGACCTATGGGTCCATCAGGCTTAGGCATGCCCTTCAGACCTCGTCGGTCCTTCAGTTTAACTCCAATCAATGCGCCAGGCATCGACTGCGAATTAGACCATCAGAGCCCAGTGCTCCTTCAGATCCCCGGTGATCCTTATTTACTTTTGTTCTATGTCAACCCAATTTTTCAAGAATTTCTATAAATAAAAAAAAGAATCATAGTCTTGACAAAATTAGTGTATTTTTATCTTTATTTCTATTTTACTCGAGAAATTTGGAAACTCTTCATACTTCCTAGTAAAATATAAATACAGAGGGGCAGCTGTCATACCCTAATTTTGTCCGTTAGATTAATGCGATTTGTTTTTCTAAAATAATAATAATCTTGTAGACATTTGATTTTAATCGGTTTCTTGTTTCATTTTCGAAAAATCCCAAAAACACGTTCCATGGTGCACACGTATTATTTTTAGTCGCGTACACGCATTAGTCTTAACGTTTTTGCATTATTGCGTGCACATGTTATTTCTAACCACATACGCGTGTCATTCTTAATCGTGTGCGTGTCATTACTCTCTTTGCACACGCGTGTTCACTTCTCGTCGTATACGAGCGCTCATTTTAGTTCTCGTTATTTTATTTTTATAGGTATTAGTTTAATAAGAAAATGTAATAAAAAAATCAGATTTGAATAATTGCTTTTTTATTATTATTACTATAATCAGTTTTTTTTTTTTACAAATAAAGAAGTCAACTTTAGTACATACATGTAAACAAAAAATTAAATTACAAAGTAGTACAAAAAATTAATTAAAAAGCAAAAACTAAATAAAAAGCAAGGCAGCACAAGCTGCTGTCCTTGCTGAAAATCTCTTTGAGCATTATGCCAAAGCCCATTTCTTCACCCTCTTTATTGTCTTCCCATTCTTGGCACCAACAATGCTGGCCTTGCAAACAGCAGTACCACCACCTCTGCTCCACTACTCTGCCTACTCTGCAAAAGCATAACAACACAATGAGGGATCCTCTATAAAAAACCAGCAACCTGTAACAGTAAAGGAGGAGATACACAGATCCAATACAGGCACCGTAATACACACAGTGACACAAAACACAAAAACAGTTGCAGAAAATAGAAACAGTAAAGAAGGGGAGGGGGAGAGAACCAGAAAGAAAAAGAAAACTTTGAGAAATAAAAAAAAAGGAGCTTGGAGCTCCGGCCACCGTGTGGTGGCCACCGCCATCGCACCACCACATGACCACTAACCTCACGGCCAACCACCCCGAAAATCACCCTCACACCGAATCACCACCACGACCCCCTCATATCTCTCTCTCTCCACCACACCTCCACCATCAAACAACCAAAATCGCCACCACACACCCCCCTTTTTCTCTCTGCTCGCAAAGCCCACTTCACCTAGCACACCACCCCCCTCACTTTCGGTTTCTCTCCCAAACACTCACTGTGAGCCACCCCCTTTCGGCCCTCTCCACACCGTCTAGACCCCAACCCCAGAACAACCCACAACAACCGTCCGCACCGTCAATCGCTACCAACCTCGCCTCGTCCTCGCCGTCAACCAAGCACAGCAACCGTCGTCGCCGTCTTCAACGCCGTAACCACCCGCAGCTGTCCCCCCTCCTGCGAGCACAACGACGGTGACTGGTGTACCACCACCGGTCATCGTTCCACGCGGTCCCTCTCGCGAGGATCTCCACGTCGCTCGCGCCCTGCTCCGATGCCGTCAACGTCACCATCGCCGGCCATAGAACGGCCGAACGACGGCGTTCCTCATACTTCGGCCGTGCGCTTCTTTCTCCTCTGCGCGTATCTCCCTCTCTCTTCGTAATCTCCTCTTCAGCGTAACTCTCTCTCATTTTCTCTGTTTTCCTTCCTTTTTTCAAAACGGCGCTGTTGAGTTGGGGGGGAATGAAGATTAGGGTTTAGTGTTATGTTAACATATGATGGGCTTGGGTCTCCTGTTGTTGAATTCATAAAAAAAGGAAACAGAATGCTATTCGGACCCATGTTTTCTAATAAAACCCTCATTTACTAATCATACCCCTTTTTTTTCGTAAGTTAACCCCCACGCGAGCCCAACCTGTTAACACGCAGCCCAGTTCATGGAAAACGGACTGGGCTCGCTAACTGCCATTTTTATTCATTATATAACACCTCTCAGCTAATTACACCCCTGCGTTTAATCATTCAGTACCCCCTGGATGAGCCCAATTCGCAGGTCGGCTTTTGAACCCAAAAAATGTGAACTGGGCTGCACTACTAGTTGCACCCATCTTTTAATAATACTACACTCCACAACTAATTGCACCTCCCTCATTTCTATTTTACAACTTACAATGTTCTCCCCCTTTTGCTGAATCAAAATCATTTTCATTTTCTAATAAATAAAAAACACCAACAAACAAAACTTTTTCTACAAAGAACTACGTGCGATTTGATTCTCTACCAGGAGATACGTAGGACCGGAGGGCGGCCGACCTCTGTCAATTGCATTAATAAAAACCCTTTTTTAGTTCCTTTGTAAGTTTCTTATTTCTTTCTTTTTCAAAAACAAACAAAAATAGTCAAATATCCTCCTTCCAAGTCTTTTTCTTTTAACTTGTAAATAAGGGTGAAAATGATTTTTTTTTAAATTAATAATTTTACACATTTAGTTAAAGGGTAACCTTCCTTAGGAAGGATGTCGTAGGGTGCTAATACCTTCCCTACGCATAAACGACTCCCGAGCCTAAATCTGGTCCGCAAGACCCCTTTATCCACTTAATAGGGATTTTCCAATGTTTGCCCTTAAACTAAAACTTTGGTGGCGGCTTCATTCAAGAACTTCGAAGAATCCATCCTCCGGATTTTTCGGTCGCTACACCCAGCAAACCACCATGAACGATTTTTCTGCCTTTCAGCTTTAGGGATTGAACGAAACGAGAAACGATCTGATCTGGGTGGCCTCGGTGGCTTCGGTGAAGCGCGTTTCAGCTTGATGTTTGAAGATCTTTCTGCGTTTCAGCTTGATGTTTGAAGATCTGAGTTTTTGTTGATCTTGAGAACCGTTATTGAAGATCTGAGTTTTTGTTGATCTGAGTTTTTGTTGATCTTGAGAACCGTTTCAGCTTGATGTTTTGAAGATCTGAGTTTCTGCGTTTTCAGCTTGAGAATGATTTAGAATTAAAAAACTTAATTGATTATATGAAAAATGATTTAGAATTAAATATTTTTTTGCCACGTCAATTAATGAATGGAGGATGCCACGTCAGCAGTTAAATGCCAGCGTGGCGTCCGTTAGTCAAAACTAACGTGAGGGACCAAAATGAAACAAAAATGAAACATGAGGGACCAAAACGAACCAAAAAAAGATAAAGGACCAAAGTGAAATCTGGAGCAAAGATAAAGGACCAAAAGTGCTATTTAGCCTATAATATATCTATCTTCAACGTAATGTTTTTGAGAAAAAGAGAATCTTGAGAAACTCAAACCCAGAAACCGATTTCATCATCATCAAACGTATATTTAAGATTTCTGGAAATATGCAAACGAAATGGAAATGGAAACGATTTTCGTTCGGATTCGAAACAACAAAACACAGATTCATTTGATTTCGTTCTCGGATTTTGTTTTTTCGTTCTAGCGTTTTAATGCAAATCACAGCGTTTGGATTTCGTTTTTCAATTTGTTTCAGCGTTTCCAGCGTTTTTCGTTCCAGCGTTTCCAGCGTTTGGATTTCGTTTTTCAATTCGTTTCCAGAACAGCGTTTCCAGATTCGAATTTCGTTTTGGGTTATGATGAAGATGAAGATATGTGTGTTCTTCATCCAGATTTGATATTCGTTTTGGGTTAAAAATTTGTTTCGATTTCGATTCACAATGAAGATCCCGTTTGAATTTCGTTTGATGTTAATGATTTGTTTCGATTTCGTTTGATGATGAAGATTTGTTTGATTTCGTTTTGATGAAGATCTCCAGATTTTTTCAATAGCTACTGTTTCTGCGTAATGATGAAGATGAACTTCTGCATCATTGCTATGCGAGGTGCCACATGGCAGCCAATCATTGGTGGCTGATGTGGCGTTGACCGTGCCACTTGGCAGTGGTGACCTGGGGGTGCTAACGTGGCATGTCAGTGCCACGTGGCATAGAGGCCCAATATGATGATGACACGTGATGTCATGATGACGTCATCACCGTTAGCCACGTCATCTTTTTTGGACGGAAAGTTAACCGAGGGGTTAAACTGTAAACGTTTATTATTTGCAAGGGCCTTTTTAAAGTTTTTTTATAGGGGCCTAACTGATTATGACCATATTTGCAGGGCCAAACATATATTTAAGCCTTCACTCTAATATGATTGAGCAGTCCATTCTTCACAAAATTCATTGCAAAGAAACATCTTTCAACTGTTCACAAAATTCATTGCAAAGAAACATCTTTCAACTGTTGTAGTTGTCACTGGCAAAAACAAAGCTAGCTTCAAAAGTAAATAGATTATTGAATACACAATATGTCTTCTCGTTCTCACGAACATTTTAGAAAGATTAGTAATCCCATTTAACTTTGAGAATGGATCATCAGACCGAACCGAACATCTATGATAAAAGTTTCAAGTTCACTATCAAGCCCCATAACCTTAACAAAAGCAAATTCCGATGGATAACACTTAGCCAAACGAAACAACTTCTCCTTATCAAAACAAAAACTAAATCTCTTGGATCGAAGCTTGCTACGCAAAGAAGCGACTCATGTCCCACTGAGTTGAGATTATAGCCTCTATCAATTTGGTACACAGCCCACCCATGTCCCGCCGAAAATGTGGAGCCATCGAAAGTGAACATCTATGATAAAATTTAATGATTTGATGATTATGATCGAGTGATATTGTAAACAATCTTTACACTCACTATGTATATAAATTAAATAAATTAAAGGTTTAAATATATGTTTCGTCCCTACAAATACATAAATGATTCAGTTTCGTCACTGTAATTCAAATTTTTTTAGTTTAGTCTCTACAAAAACAAAACACACTAGTTATTTATTTTTCGGTATATAAATTATATTTATAATTTTGTCAAAAAAATAAATTATATTTATAAACTATATATAAAGTAGTTTTCTAAAAATAAATTATATCTTGAAAATCAATATTATGTAAACATACAAATATATTAGAATTCACATTAGTTCACAAGACGGTGTAGTTAGCGGCATTTGTACTTGTTTGCAAATCAAATGTTGCAAGTTCAATTCGATCCCCAGCTTATGCCATTTGCGAATTTTGTTTTAACAGTAACTGTTTGCCATATGACAGTCATCCATTGGTTGATAATGTGACATGTTAGTTCCACATGGCAATATTGGCTTGAGATGATGGCAAAACATATGTGTCAATGCCGCGTGGTACAACAATCCAATAATATATTGGTCTGAGATGATAGCGAAACATATATGTCAGTGCCACGTGGCACAACAATCCAATAATATGTTGACGCACGAAGCTGACATCATTTTTATTTTATACGTCATCTTTTTTGAACGAAAAGTTAACGGCAGATGCCATTTTGCTACATATATTTAAACCTAAATCTTTTTTGGTTACATATTTAAACCTAAATTAAATTAACATAAAAAAAACTCGAAAATTTTTCTTTTTGAAAACGTTAATTATCTCACCAAGTGTTTGTCACGCTTTCCCTCACATTGCTGACTCATCATTTCATTTGTGCTATTTTCTTCGTCAAAGTCGTACGGACGGATATTCCGCACCTCCTTGGTTTCTGTGACACACCTCCAGTCCTTCGGATCTCAGATCATACCATACACATATACATACGCATACATATACCCATACCCATGCATATACAAATACGTGCCTCTATTCTCTGATTTTTACTTCTCAATTATAATTTCTTCTTCTGATTTTTCTTCTCAAAGTTCCCAAATCTTTGCACCCTAATTTGATGCCATGAGGAAGAAGCTCGATACCCGTTTTCCTGCAGTAAGTGTTTTCTGCTTATTAGTTATTAAGATTATATCTTTTCATATTTGTGTTGTGTTTGGCATCTGGGAAAATTTCCCCACTTTTATTGAACATTAGGGTTTCTGGGTGGGTCATTGGAGTTGAATTGGCTATAATGATATGATAGTTGTGACTGTAATTTAGTATAATTCATTGGATTTCTTTGTTTACTTTTAATAATTGAAGTAAATAGATAGGTTAATAAATCTGTGTGAGATTTGAGTTTTAGATGTTTAGCTTGTTTAGGTTCTGTGACTGGAGTTTGTGTCAAAGTTAGTGAGGAATGCATTAGTTGAGATTGCTGTGGAGCTATATGATGGATTTATTTAATGCTTTCTGTTGGTTTCGGATAATTGTGGTTCTTCTGTTTGCTTCTGTTTACATGGGATTGAACAAAGAACACCTATGGCCCTCCCTTTGAATTATCTTTATGATTTGGAAATTTTGAGTGAGCAGTTTTGTTGTTTTGTGAAATAGGTTAGTCATAACTCATAATTTTTCCGTTGTGTTTTTACTGCAACAAAGATGTCTTTGTTATACCAAACATGATTTTTAATCGTGCGTTTATAGGTTAATGATGGTCAGTGGACTTATTCCATATTATCCGAATCACATGAAGTGAAAGCGTATAACACATATTCACATTGTGAAAATTATGATGTTAAATAGTATAATGATTATACTATAATCAGAGAAAGGGATTGGTTAGCCTGAAAGGAGAAGTTTATAGAAGAATGGTTTTGTCCAAAACGAAGTCATAAGTCTAGGTGTCGTCAGAGCTATTTTTGTTAGCTGTTGCTGTTATTATGTTATATACTTGCAGATAAATTGTTCACTCTCCTCCTACGTTGTGTGTGGAACTTATACAATTGGATGGCAAATACCGACTTCTAGAGTTCAATGATATTCTCCATTTGTGTTGACTCTATTAACTATCAAGTACTGCCTTTATGCGAGCTAAAACCGTTTTCAATTTTTTTTTAGAAATTGAATATTTTTCCGGATTTTTTTTACCTTTCTTAATGCTCAAGGAGATTTATCTAAATGGTCACACCTGTTGTAACCCCCCTGTCACCATGCAATTGCTGTTTGAAGCATCAATAATTCAATACTAAGAAGTTATAGGATTTTTTTACTTTAGTGCTCAAGAATTAGGTTGAGCTAATCTTAACATTACTATCTTGAAGATTAGTTTGATTACTAATACTTCCTCTGTCAAAGAGTTAAATTAGAATCTAAATCGTCATTTATGGTGTGTTTGGTAAAAGAGAGAGAAAAGGAAGAGAGAATGAGAAATGAGAGAGTGATTTTCTATTGTTTGGTTTAGGAGAGAAATAGGATAGAGAGATAGAGAGGGGATTAGTTTAGTACTTGTGTTTGGTTGAAGAGAAAGAGGGAAGAGAGAAGAGAATGTATCAAAGTCAAGCAATAGAAAGAGGGAAGAGAGAAAAGATTCTCTCTTCCCTCTTTCTCTTCTACCAAACACACCCTTATGTTATTACTAGTTAGGAAGAATATGTGATTACTTCACTGCATTGTGGCATAACCCATTTGATGCTTTATATACAACTCTACAAGTTGGATATACTTTCCCAGCATACATAAGTTGTTTCTAGTTAACAACATTGATGTTAATTTACCTTGCATCTAGAATGATTTATTTTAGTAGAGAGCTTAGAGTTACTAATTGCTCCATTTCGAAGACGCATAAGGGGAGGGTTAGATTCTACAAAAGGGAAACCAAATTTTCAGTTGAATCGCAGTGTTTTTCATAGCCAACAGAAATTTGGAAATTGAAAATATAAATTGGTCTCTTTTCAAATCATCTATTTAAGAAAAGAGATCTTTTAAAAGAATGCTTTTTTCTGATGGAAACCTTAATTTACAGGCTCGGATAAAAAAGATAATGCAAGCAGATGAGGATGTTGGAAAGATAGCACTCGCAGTTCCTGTTTTAGTTTGTGAGTTTCTTTTACTTAATGCTTAGTTAACCCTTAAACACACATACAGGGCCTTTTCTTTTATATGTTTTTTACCTCACTCTTGAACTTTTGCAGCAAAAGCTCTGGAATTATTTTTGCAAGATCTTTGCGATCGCACTTATGAAATAACTCTTCAGAGAGGAGCAAAGACCATGAATGCATTGCATTTGTAAGTCAGAAAATACTTTGGTTTGTATAGTTTTTTTCAGAAAACCTTCAAACTTGAAATCTTTAATATATTGCAAGTCTAGTCTAACCAGTGGTAAACACAAACTGCAGGAAAAATTGTGTCCAAAGCTATAATGTCTTTGACTTTTTGAGAGACATTGTGAGCAGGGTTCCGGACTACGGGCATGGCCATGGACATTCTGATGCTGGGGCTGATGACCATGCCCTTTCAAAGAGAAGGTTCGCGTCTAGTAGCCTTAATTGTCTTTAACTTGTCTACTAATTTATCTATGCATATAAGCAATTAACTTAGTTAAGAATGCTACATTTTACTAGGAAACCTGCTGGTGATGATTGCAATGACAGTGATGAAGAGGCCAAGAGGAGTAAGATGGTAATTACACTTTTCTTGAAAATCCCAGAATCAAGTATTTATCTCAATCAAAAAAATCTTAGAAACTAGAAATTAGTCTAAACTGGAATTTAATCTAGGACTTCTATTGATTTGATCAATAACAGTTTTGTTTGATTACAGCAAGAGTTAGGCCACACTGGCAGTACTGGTAGGGGAAGAGGCCGAGGGCGAGGTAGAGGAAGAGGCCGTGGTCGAGGGGCACGAACCGTGGAAAAAGAGACCTCTCATCAGCAGGTTGAATCTGAACCTTGTACCTCTATGCAGCAAAGTAGCAAAGACATTCCTAATACAAGTATGGCAATAGATAATGGTCCAGGATCCAAGGAGAATATTGCAGTTCATGTGGAAAGTAGGCAATCTTTCCGCAACATTGATCTGAATTGCAACTTAGACGAAAACGAGGACAAAAATAACACTAGCATAGCTACTCAGGCCTCACTGCCTGCACCTGCTGCAACAGAGATACAGCATGAAGAAATTCCAGGTTGGTCTCTTTCTGATGTGGACAAAATGGCCATTGACACTATACAACTTGCAAATCTTGGTAGTAGACTAGAAGAGGAAGAGGAAGACTATGATGAGGAAGAGTAACAACTTGGGGTGGAAAGCTGATGATAACAGAAGAAAAAGTACATACTACGTCCCATGCTAAATGAATGATCCTTTTCTTCTTTATCTCACATGTCAATGTTCCTGTGTAGCAGATGTAGTTTTTCTTCTTCTCTTCTTAACAGTAGTATTAGGCTTCTTGCACTTTTAGGCTTTAAATAGATGTTGTTAGATGATATCAATCTTGCTAATACAGGGTCAAACCTCTTGGTAAAGCTTGGTTATCGGTTGATTTCATAATGATTTTGTTATTTAAGATATTGCCTGGCAAATGTTTTTCTCTACTTATGTTCCTTAATCAGAGAGAAAAAGTATCTTAATAGATAGATGTTAATCAAGTTAAAGAGATATGAAAAAAAAAGTGTTCTCTGATTGATGGAGAATATTTAGACAGCTTGTCTCTATTTGCAAGTGTGAGAGGATGAGGAAACAAGAGTTGTTTGATCTCAGGAGAAAATTAGATATCAATTAAATGTATTTTATACTTGACTGTGTTTATTAGGGGTCAATCTATTATAGACCTCTTTGCTCCAAATGAGTTTTATAGTAATAAAAAACTAGGACAAAAACCCGTGCGATGCACGGGCTAAGGTGACTCCTACATCTGTTGGAATAAGTGATACAGATTAAATAGTGCCGAATGTGGTATGTAAAATGGTGACCTAAATCGGTTGGAAATAAAAAATAAATCAGTAATTAGTTTTATTAATGGATGGAGGTATATTTGTGAAAATTGTTTACATGAATAGTTGGGTGACAATATTATAAATGTATTTAAATTGAAGGTTTTTTGAAAATTGTTTTGGCAAAATTAATTTTAATAGGTAGTGTTTAGGAAGTTTGATTAAATGGTGCAGATATTTTTCTGGTTATTTTGTACAATAACAGTAGAGCGAAAAAATTAGATCTGTATTGAAAAGAATTTTTTTTTGAAAAGATAATTGGCAATAAAAATTATAATAGGTTGTGTTTTGGATATAACAATGATGTATAATAGCTAGGGTTAATAAAAGGCATAAATGGTAGGTGTAAATGATGTATTGAGTATTGGACATTCAGAATTCCCATCAGTACTTCATTGTTTCACTGCAACGTTTTATTCGGAAGCGAACGATTTAGGTGAAGCTGGTAGAATTAATGAATAAATTTATTGAGTTTTGATATACAAGTATATGTGAGTAGAGTAACAACAAGTTAGTGTTATATGTTGTACGAATAAGGAAGTTTGTACAAGTAATTTTTTTTTTGGGTTATCGGAATTGTAGGCTAATACAAAAAGCAGTAGACTAAAATTTTATAGTTACAATTAGTGAGGAGTCATTAAATCATCAACAATAGACAGATGGCGATATAAACATTATTAGTGGGAGGTTTTAAAGAAGGTGGATATTTTGCGTAAAGGTGAAAAAGACTTCAGAAGGTTGCGTGCTAGCTACAGGTGACAGTTGAGAAGAATTAAGAAGGTTGCGTGCCCCCTCCTGACAACCTCCCCTCTTCTGTTCTTTGCATCTCTCCCCTGTTTTCGTCACCGTTTTTGGCTTTCCCTGCATCAAGTCACGTTTGGTTTTTCCCCTGTGTTTTGGGCGGTGCTTCTTGTCTGTCGCCTCTCTTGTTTCGTCTCCTTGGAAAGCGGAAGACGTTAAAGGAAGTTGTAGTTGTGGGACTGCGTTTCATATGAGTAATAGTCAAAGCTAGAACAGGTTTTCAAGTTGGATTGAAGGAAAATACAGCCAAACGGGTGTAGAGAAAGATCTCACTTTAAGTTAAATTACAACACCGTAGACGGAGAAAGTTGGCATTTTGTTGGACCTAGCGTGTAGGCTACCGATCCGTCGCCCATCATCCTGTATTTCTGGAGAATAGAATATTGAGGTAATCCTGAACCCCAAATGTCTTGTAACAAATCTATATATACATAGAAATCGATAATTTTGATATTGTTGTTGTTGTTGTTGTTTGGTATCAGATCTAAGAATTGTTGGATGTTTTTTCATGATATAGATATAGGGTAGATAATTGTTCATGTCAGATATAGTTGATGATTTGAGTTAACAGGATAGGGCTTTTGTGGGGGTTCATGCTTTTTTTTGTGTACATAATAAGTTATCAACGCAATGTGTTGCAGAGTAGAATGGAGAACAATGACTTCCTGGCCCTGATTAGGAGGAACTGTGTAAGTATTGTAAGCCTTTGGAACAACGCTATTTGGTTTTGGTCTGTTGTACTATGTGTGGTGTATCCTGTATATTTATTAATACAAATTTTATTATGCCAGGGGTTTATTCAGGTGCCTGATTTATTCTACGAGACATATAAGGAGACATTACCGAACAAGGTAACTATTTTAGACACTATTGGGAATAAGCTAGATGGAGAGATTTCGATATTTGCTAGTGATAAAGTTTTTATAGAGACTGCTGTGAGAGAGATTTTTCAGACATATACGTATAGGGATTTTGCTATTGTTTGGCTGACTTATAAATCTAAAGGAAGGTTTAGGATGTTTGTCCCAGACAATACCGAATACTTTCGTGACCATCCACCTATCCCTGGGTTGATTCCATACAACTATATTGGCCCTGATGTGTCTGACAAATATGATTCTGTTGGTATGTATGAGTACAAAGGAAGCGTGAAAAACAATAGGTGTACAAGAAACTCACTAAAAAAGGTAATTGAAGAAAAAAAATGAGGTAGAGAGGAAACTGGATGAAGTAAGGGATAAAAGAGAAAGGAGAGAGGCTGAAAGATCATTTGATTCAAGTGACAGTGAGTATGATGAGAGTGATGAAGAGGAATTCAATTTGTATCAAAAGTTGTTGAGTTTTTATTAAGTGTACGTGTGTTTGTATGGACTTTTTGAAAGTGAAGGTGTTACCCATAGTTGTTTGAGGAAGGGTTTGGAAGCAGGTGGTGGGTTGTTATAAGGGTTGAATGGAGATCGTTGGTACTTGTAATTTCTTTGTTTTGTAATTTATCTGACAAGTAACCCTCATATAATGTTTAACTTTGTAAGTTGATGTTGGAATCAAAGTAATGTGATAATTTAAGGGTTGTGAATCTAAAAATATAGTTATGGAATAGTGTGTGATTTTTAAATAAGTAGGGTATATGTTAGTGGTATTGGGAGGTGTATAGATTATCTGCATATTGAATGGTGGAACCAGTAGATTGGTTTACAAAGTTTTGGGTTGACATTGCCAATCATAAAAGGGAGATTTTAATGGGCGTATTGGGGTTAGAAAGTTGATTTAGAAATATAAAAGCCTTATGAAAGACTTGAAATGGTTGTAAACCTGTGATGAAAAATTTAGCTTGTATTTGGTCCATTTAATGGAAATATTATAGTAGCAACTAGTGTCGTTGGTATGATATGGCAACAACACAAGTGGGAATTGGTTACTCGTGTGACATAGACGTGCATGATGTCAATTTTCCTACATGTAGTCCTTTTGTTGAAACTCAATAGTCTATTAGTCCAATAATAAGCCATGTCTCTCCTTTATAGGTTGAAAAGAGGAGTCACATCAATGATAAACCTGTGATTACAGCTTGTCTCGAATTGTAGAAGGTGTATAAGATAACACATTATACAAATAAATAAAGCAATGGGAGGAAACACAGTTGTGTGTATAATATATAGATATATATGTTATAGAAACTGATAATATATATTTTGTTTGTTAAGTTTGAGAAATTTTTTTAAAACAATAACATTGATCATTATGAATTAAATGTATATAATAGGGTAAAATCTCAGATAGAATTATACCTTTCATAAGTTGTTGAAAACTTCATGATAGACGACATTCTCAAGTAAGTAAGTTGATCCTTCTTTTATAAGGTCGATGAACTGATTTATCAAGCTTTTGGGGACCGTTGCACCAATTTTGGAACTCTGAAAGAGAAAGATATTAAAAGACAATAAAACAATATATATATAACAATATTTGTATAGTACTAACCTTTGAACCAAGTAAAACCATCTCAATGCTTTGAACTTCTGGAGAGTTTTTCACCGGTACATTCCACAGGTTGATGACTCTGACCTTCAACTTCCAGTCGACTTTACCAGCTACAGTTTCATCGATGAGGGAGAATTTGGTTGCCATATCGAAACAGAAATCAGCTCCAAGGTTGATAAAAATCTGATTAAGAGTTAGGTGTTAACATGGACATAAAGTAGCAAAAATTATTGAAGCAAATTTCATTATTAACTACGCAGTTGAAATTAATGAAAACAAAGTCGGATAACTGCATGAATGCTTCAGAATTGTATTGGCTGCATATAATAGAGTTGCTGGAGGAATGAAAGTGTGTCTCGTGTGTTTGGCAAATACAATTACCTCTTATGTTTACGAATGTGTTGTGGATGGTTTGACTACCGTTTGAGTCCATAACCTATTTATAGAAACTCTTGTGTGAGGTGGGCATGAAGTGGAATCCATGGTAAAGAAATTGTTTTAGTATTTTCAATTTGCAATTGAAATGTGTGGTTATATCCTTACAATTTTTGGAAGTATTGTGTATACTATAAGTTAAAGGTAGGAAACTCTTTTTTGAAAATTGTTTGATATATATTTTGGTTATTACCTGAGGTTATTCATTTAGGCTAAGTGGTTAAGGCCTAACTCAACCCGACAAAATCAGTTTGTAAGGTGAGGGTTGCCTTTTTTTTAATATGTCTACTCAATGTGAGACTTTGATTTTTCCCAAGACACCCCCTTATAACCAGAACTATTGGGCTTAGTGCGTGGATTATAATGCTGAGTCTCCCGAAGGATCTAGGACAGACAAAATCAGTTTGTAAGGTGAGTGTTGCCTTTTTTTTCAATATATTTATTCAATGTGGGACTTTGATTTTTCCCAATACACCCCCTTATATTAGTGCGTGGATTATAATGCTGAGTCTCCCGAAGGATCTAGGACAGACTTTGTTACTATCTTAGAATGTGCTTAAGGTCTAACCCAACCCTACAAAACCGGTTGGTAAGGTGAGGGGTGTCTCCCACTTAAAATTTTAGACACATATAATTATTGGAAAGATATTATGGTATATTTATGGGATACAACTTTAGTTATCCGTTGAAAAGTATGGAATATATGAGATATTAAAATGTGTTTGTTTATTGCAAAGTTTAGTGGGATAAGAAAAAATGGGATACTAATGTAGTGGGTTCAGGTAACTTGCAAATTGGGGTTCCATAATTAATGTTTGAAAACGTACATGCATGTGATAACATTTATGGGAAGTGGAAATTTAAGTTCCTTCTAAGAGCTATAAGTTGGCTGCATCAGTTTGGTCTATAAAGCAAGTAACAATGAAATAAGAAATATCAAATCGCGGTGATATGCTGTGAAAGAATTTGACTTTTGGGGCAAAAAAAATTAAAACTTCCAGGGCAGGCAAAAGCGCCGTAGTTATTGAAGTCTATTGTATATTGTAAAATAATCTCTTGTTGTTCTTAGTAACTATGTTAACTATAGTTAACATATTAGACACTATAGTTAGTTATCTGGTTGAGTTAGTTAGTATAGTTTGTTTTTCTTTAACAGATTCTTGATTGATTCTTTATTAGAATCATCTCATATATGTACTCCCTCAGAACTTCAATTCAATCAATGAAAAACATTTCACATTTGTGAATTTCTCTTTTATGGTATCAGGAGCGGAGTAACCCACTCTGCGTTCCGATCCACCCTCTTCTCACATTCCACCATGACGGAACCAGTCATTCACTCCGACGATTCTGATTCCGACGAGATACAACAAACACAAAAGAACAATGGCGAACCCAAAGACCCTGCGTCCATCGTCACGAGCCCCTATACCTTCATCCGGCCGAGAACCCAGGGGCGATTCTCGTTACTCCGACCATGAATGAGAACAATTACAACACGTGGAGTAAGAAGATGAAAAGAGCGCTATTGACGAAGAATAAGATCAAGTTTATTAATGGAAAGATTACGGCACCGGCGGAAAACGATTCTTTATACGAAGCGTGGGAACGGTGTAATGGAGCGGTGGTTGCATGGATCGCCGGCTCTCTTGCGCCGGAGATCGCTCAGAGTGTAGAGAACGTCGAGAACGCTTGTGACCTATGGAACGAATTAAGAAATCGGTTCTTGAAGGGCGATGCTTTTCGTATGCCTGATTTGCTGAAAGTAATTTGGGAGGATTTAGAAACCCTAAGGCCAATCAATCCCTGTGAATGTGGAAAAATCGACGTCAATATCAAGAAACAGCGCGAAGCTGAATACGTGATCTGTTTTCTGAAAGGTCTCAATGACCAATTCAACACTGTGAAGACCCAAATTGTGATGATGGATCCTCTTCCGGATATTAACAAAGTGTTTTCTTTGACTCTACAACAAGAACGACAGTTAAACGGTGGAATCGTTGGAGAAAGCTCCAAGACTGCTTTAATGGCCAGCACGGGTTCTGGTCAAAATAATCAAGGACGAGGCAATGGAAACTCACGTGGAAGAGGCCGTGGGAGACTCCCAGGAAGAGGCACGAATAATAACTTCAACAAGGTCTGCAGTTTCTGTGGAAAGCAAGGACATATTATTGATGCCTGCTACTTTAAGCATGGTTTCCCACCAGGCTTCAAATTCCGTGACAAAGAGGGCTCTGCAAACAACAGCACAGCAGAAACACCCAATACTCAAGAAGAAGGAACAACATCACAAGGAACAGAATCCTCTGTTAGCATCACTCCAGAGATATATCAAAAGTTAATTGCTCTGCTGAACAAGGCTGGAGATGGAGGAAGCACTCAAGCTCACCATGTCATAGCCACCAATGTTACTCAAGACTCATCAGGTAACATTACCTACACCCTCTGGATAGTAGATACAGGGGCTACAGATCATATATGCAATAGTCTGTTGTTGTTTTATTCATATCATGAGATAAAGCCTGTTAGCATTAGGATGCCCAATGGAACAAGGACTTATGCTAAAATTGCTGGAACTGTGATGTTTAATTCTGATTTAATCTTGCACAATGTTTTGTATGTGCCTGAATTTGGTTTCAATCTTATCTCTGGTTATAAACTATCTCATTACTTGAAATGCAAAATTGTCATTGATGATGATGATTGTACCATACAGGAAAAACCTACATTGAGGACGATTGGGCACGCTAAAGCGTTCCATTCCCTCTATGTTCTTGATCAAGAATCAAAATGCTTATCTGCCTTCAATGTGAATGATACTTGTAGCTCTTTCTTTGCTCAAATTTGTTCTGCTCATACACATTGTAATAATCTGTTGACTGAGAAATTCACATTGTGGCATCATAGACTAGGACATCCATCAAATAATGTAATGAGACATATTTGTAATCATTCATCATATGTACAAGATATTCCAAATAAAATCCGTGATTCTTGCCATCTTGCAAAACAACAAAAGTTGCCTTTTCCTGTTAGTAGTATTAAGAGTAAAAATGCTTTTGATCTAATACACATGGACATATGGGGCCCTTTTTCCACCCCATCTGTCCATGGGCATCTATATTTTCTCACTGTTGTAGATGATTTTCAAGACATACATGGCTCTTTCTGATGAAAAACAAGTCTGAAACAAGAGGATTAATCCAGAATTTTATTACAATGGTCCAAACTCAATTTAGAGTCACTGTCAAAAGTATAAGATTTGAAAATGGGTTGGAGTTCATCATGCCAGACTATCGAGTTGATTCGGTTATACTTGTAGCTCTTTCTTTGCTCAAATTTGTTCTGCTCATACACATTGTAATAATCTGTTGACTGAGAAATTCACATTGTGGATTCATAGACTAGGACATCCATCAAATAATGTAATGAGACATATTTGTAATCATTCATCATATGTACAAGATATTCCAAATAAAATCCGTGATTCTTGCCATCTTGCAAAACAACAAAAGTTGCCTTTTCCTGTTAGTAGTATTAAGAGTAAAAATGCTTTTGATCTAATACACATGGACATATGGGGCCCTTTTTCCACCCCATCTGTCCATGGGCATCTATATTTTCTCACTGTTGTAGATGATTTTACAAGACATACATGGCTCTTTCTGATGAAAAACAAGTCTGAAACAAGAGGATTAATCCAGAATTTTATTACAATGGTCCAAACTCAATTTAGAGTCACTGTCAAAAGTATAAGATCTAATAATGGGTTGGAGTTCATCATGCCAGACTACTACAATGACAAGGGCATTTTTCACCAGAGAACCTGTGTAGAAACTCCACAGCAAAATGCTGTGGCTGAAAGGAAGCATAGGCACATTTTAAATGTGACAAGGGCATTAATGTTCCAGTCACATTTGCCCAAAGTTTTTTGGTCTTATGCTGCTGTTCATTCTGTTCACTTGATAAACAGGCTGCCTTCGGTTGTTCTTAAGCACAAATCACCATATGAGGCTTTATATGGTCACATTCCGGATCTTCAACACCTAAAGGTCTTTGGATGTCTATGCTTTGCTTCTACACTGATGCAGGGTAGGAACAAGCTCGATCCAAGGGCAAGGAAGTGTGTTTTTCTTGGGTATAAACCAGGGGTTAAAGGCTATATTCAGATGGATCTTAGAAGCAGAGAAATATTTGTCTCCAGGAATGTCATCTTCTATGAAGACTCATTCACCACAAACCTTAGAAAACACACATATTACTACGAATGAAAGGCCCATCAGAAACATTAGACCACCAATTCGTTTCAATGACTACATATGCAATGCTAGCCTCACTAAACCCAATTGTCTTTATCCCATTCACTCAGTCATTGGTTATGATAAACTGATGCCCACTTACAAGAAATTTGTCATGACAGTCACCTCTAATACTGAACCAACAACTTACAATCAAGCATTAAAGTTGGATTGCTGGAACCAAGCTATGAGAGCTGAGTTGGAAGCCTTAGAACAAAATCATACATGGGAATTGACCTCTCTCCCACCTGGAAAGCAAACAATCGGATGCAAGTGGGTGTATAAAATCAAGTATAGAGCTGATGGCTCAATAGAAAGGTACAAGGCAAGATTAGTTGCCAAGGGATACACACAAACTGAGGGAATAGACTACATGGAAACCTTTTCTCCTGTGGCCAAAATGACAACTGTGAGACTGCTTTTAGCTATTGCAGCAAATCAATCTTGGCATTTGCAACAACTTGATGTCAACAATGCTTTTTTGCATGGTGACCTCAATGAAGAAGTATACATGGATCTGCCTCAAGGCTATGCTTCCTCTTCTGGTAATCAAGTCTGCAAGCTGATGAAGTCTCTTTATGGCCTTAAGCAAGCAAGTGGGCAATGGTTTGCCAAACTATCTACATTCCTCATAACCCTCAAATACAAGCAATCTCAATCTGATCATTCTCTCTTCACCAAAACAGAGAATGGTGAAACAACTGCGCTTCTCATTTATGTTGATGATTTAATTTTGGCTGGACCTAACTTAGAAGAAATCAATTCTGTCAAGAAACAATTGGACGCTGTTTTCAAAATTAAAGATCTGGGTTGTTTAAGGTACTTCCTTGGAATTGAAGTTGCCAGGAACTCCACTGGTATAACAATTTGCCAAAGGAAGTATGCACTTGACTTGCTTGGTGAAACTGGCTTGCTTGGGTGCAAACCCGTCTCTACTCCTATGACTAAGTTACCTCACTTAGATCATGCTGAAGACTCTGCTGATGTTGATGGCAGTAGCTACAGGCGCCTCATTGGCAAGCTCCTATACCTTAACAATACCAGACCTGACCTCAGTTTTTCAGTGCAACAACTGAGCCAATATATGGCTAAACCAAAGGAGAAACACTTGCAAGCTGCACATCGGATTCTCAAGTACATCAAGAATGCTCCTGGCCAAGGCCTCTTTTTCTCTGCATCTTCCACTTTACAGTTAAAAGGGTTCAGCGATTCAGATTGGGCAACATGCGTTACAACTAGAAAATCTGTTACTGGATTTTGTATATTCCTTGGTGACTCTTTAATTTCATGGAAATCAAAGAAGCGGTCCACGGTCTCTAGGTCCTCAACTGAGGCAGAATACCGTGCCTTAGCTTCCACTGTGTGTGAACTTCAATGGCTCACCTACCTGCTGCATGATCTACAACTATCTGTTATTACTCCTGCATTGTTATACTGTGATAGTCAATCTGCCCGCCACATTGCTGCCAATTCCAGCTTCCACGAGCGCACCAAACACATTGACATTGATTGTCATGTGGTCCGAGAAAAATTGCAAGCCAAGTTGTTCCATTTACTGCCTGTGCCCTCATCATCTCAGTTGGCTGACCTTCTCACAAAAGCTCTTGATCCTCAACCATTCACATCTCTTATTTCCAAGCTTGGAGTGCTTAATATACATCCTCCAGCTTGAGGGGGGGTATTAAAGTCTATTGTATATTGTAAAATAATCTCTTGTTGTTCTTAGTAACTATGTTAACTATAGTTAACATATTAGACACTATAGTTAGTTATCTGGTTGAGTTAGTTAGTATAGTTTGTTTTTCTTTAACAGATTCTTGACTGATTCTTTATTAGAATCATCTCATATATGTACTCCCTCAGAACTTCAATTCAATCAATGAAAAACATTTCACATTTGTGAATTTCTCTTTTAGTAGTAGCAATTATAATTCTGCCGGATATTTCAATTGATTATCAATTTTTTAAATGATCCGAATGATGAAGTGGGTGTTGTAGTGGGGTGATGATTTTGGTTGTCCTACATATACATCTGTCTTTATATTGCACGGATGGGTAAAATAATGAAGTGGTACTTCACATTAATAAATGATATTATACCCCACATAAGGTAATGGTTTGAAGGTGGGATAGAGGTTACATAAATTTTGATCAGAAATTGGAGTTATAGTCAACTTATATGGTTGGGAGGCATTGATAGTATTAATGAAGGTAACGGATATAGGTTTCGTATATGAATACTTGCATTATTTAAAACTTTCTCTACAATTGATTACTTACGGTTTATCGAATGTTGGAAAGAATTGTTAGAAAAACAAGAATGTTGGAACAAATTTGTTAGAGTATGAATAACATAGGACTACGGCAGTTAGTTTAATTAGAAACGCGAAAGTTTCGTTGAAATATTTTTTGTACTTTCCATAACAAATATTTGGGTTGTAGAAATTTTTTGGGTACATTCTAAATCCCAAAGTTAAACAAGTTATGAAAGTATGTCAAGGGTAGCACCCAAATGGAGCCCATAGAATCGGGCAAGAGGTGACCAACCCTGACTAAGATAAGTTTCTGAATAACGGACTTCAACTGCAACTTGGTGCATATTACCAACTGGGTCACAAACCAGTACTTGACCCGAAATTTCGTTGCTGTGTTGTTGGTTGAAAAGTCTTGGTAACTTAACAACATCCTAGAAGATGGTTTCAAATGGAGTTGAAACTATTAACTTATGGATAGAGTTTGAATCAGTTTATTACAACAAATTTTAAACAACGCTAGAAATTATACCTGTTCAAGATTAACTTCCACATAGAATGGTTCAAACTTGATTTTGAGATCGTATCCAAAGCCTACGACGGTTTCTACTGAAACTGGTTCCATAAGGATTTGTAGGTACTTTTTCATATGATAAGTAGGTTTTCTTGGACGTTCATGGAGGTTATATAAGGTATGGGGTTGCTGGGAAATGCAGATTGGAAAGCAAGTGCCCATATTTATATGGGCAGGTGGTAGTGGGAAATACACGGGTAAAGACCCATATTTGGCAAAATACAAGGCCCACATAGAGTAAATGTTGGTACTTGTAATATGTTAATGACTGAAGTACAAATTTTAATTTTGGTAAAAGCCAATATTAGAAGTTAATGGAAACGGTTGGGAACAGAAGTTCAACCTTTTTGGTTAACTTGTTTCAAACCAATTTTCATGATGTTTTAAATACCAATTAGGTTTTCATAAATGCAACAGAAATGCATTATAATCTGGACATTATGAAATATAATTAGTAATTTAACATGTGATATATACAATGTATTGGGACCAAAGTTTAAAGTAATTTAACCTGTGATATATACATTATATAGATAGAAGTTGACGCTCACCAATGAATTTTGTTATACGAACGAGTTGCACACACGATACTATATTCGGTTGGTACTGACATTTAGTTTGCAAGCAGTAATAAAATTAAAACATATTACATAGGTTCAAGTGGTACAAGGCATAAAGGGGGATAAAAGCAACATGGCTATAGGTTAACTGACTGACCCATAACTACGATTAAGGCACATAATACAATGAACGCGTGTGGTACTTGGTGACACCCAATTTGATTACATTTCCCTGGATTAGCCTTTTGTGACTGCAGAATTCAGACCAACCACGAATGATGGCGCCATATAAGGGGTTAACAGTCTCATGTATAAAGAAGCATGGCTAAGCCTTGCCTTGCTCATCAATAATTGTTATAGGACCATCATTTTTGGGTAAAGCCTTGCTTGCAAATGACCTGAACAAATTCTGAAATAAATATTTAAAAATTTAGTAGATTCTAAATTGGTATCCAATAAAAATGTTTCATGTTTATTATTTTGTTGGCAACATAACAATATAATTATAACTTAACATTGGGTATGTGTACAATAAACTTACAAGCCTGGTTCCAATGACTTCTTCAAAGGAGAGCCACTTAATGTGTGTGTCAACAAATGTTGCTGGATCATGAAGGTTGGGCAATTTAGGTTGGGTCCTGAAGGTCATTGGAGGGGGGGGGGGGGGGGAGGGGGGGTATATGACAACCAATGACGGGTCTATGTAATTTGGGATACACCACCTCTTGACCCTTGCTGTTTGTAACATTAACTGCAAATTGTCCAATTGATGTATAACACATGCGGACCCAAGTTCCACCATATAAAGTATAAAACCGAACAAAGTGGTTCCAACCTTCATTTAAATACGTCCATGCTCCACGCCTAAGGACACGAATGGTGATGTCATTAGAGCTAGGGTCAGTGAGGGTTACATTCAGTGGTAAATGGTACTTGTTGGTAAATATTTGAGGGAGCTGTTTCATTTCCTAAAAATGTCAAAACGTATATAGAATGAATGAAAATTTATAAGAAAAAGATAACAATGTGTTTAGTTATAGTATTCAAGTCTAAACAAACCTCATAAAGACTTAGCTCCAAGAAAAAAGTATATCAAAAACCAGAGTAAACGCCATCATCATTCAGTGGGTGAGGATCAATAAGATGTTGCCTCTGGAAAACAAACCTCATAAATACTTAGCTCCAAGTAAAAAGTATATGGCAAACCAACCTCATTAAGTAACTTTATTGAGATGTTTAAACAATAGTGCATTGAAAGGTTGAAGTTTTCATACCTTGTTGGAGTTAATGTTACTAACAACGGCTTCAGTTTGAGGATGCACATCAGGAATGGGTGGCCTCTGTATACAAATAACAATCAGTAAAGTATTATCCATGGTTGAAATGTAACGTGTAACTACACAGGTTGTCTTAAAGAACTTTCTTAAAAAGCATCGTAGAAGGTTCAGAGGTTGATTTCTTAAAGTTCATAAAACGTAGAAAAAATATTTTTACAAATCGTTTCTTCACATGTTTAAACAAGAGGTCAGCGATAATGGTTGAGGTTTCGATACCTTGTGGGAGTTAATGGTAATAAGAACGTCATCGGTTAGAGCATTCCTATCAGCATGATGTGGTCTCTGTATGAAATCCAAAAAAAAAAACATGTTACAAATACATCCAATGTAACGTGTGACCAAAATGTTCTTAAGAAAGGCTTTTCGAAATGCATCCTGGGAGCAGAACTTTTCCTCCAAATCGTTTACTGGTTCAAAATACCTGGGTTGTTTTGAATTTAGCAATAAGTTCTTCCATGGTTGAAAACTGCCTATGTACATTCTAGCTGAGTTTTTTAAGAAGCTGGAAAGGATAGTTGTACTGCTTTGTTGAGTCAATAAAAACGTGGGATTATAATATACGTAGGATGTTAGCTAAAATAGGATAGACAAGATGAATGTTGGGTGAAGAGTGAAGTTCAGATAGAAGAATAGAAAGTGAAAATCTCCCTGGATTTATGGGATGCAGGCATACCTCGAGGTGGATATGCAAAGCAATTGTGTGGCACAATACTATCTCTTAATTATGGTAAGTACTAAGAAAGCAATGGAAGTGACATTTTTTTATTATGTTTGGTATGAGGATATTGCAGATCGTGAGGGTGTGGAAGGAATGTAGGTGGGTATTAATTGCATGAAGCCTCAATGTGTTAATCAATATTTGGCAAACTAGCAACTGTCTTAATGCCATTACAATGTGGAAGGCGTGAATAGGAGTTTTGGTAGGAATGGTTTTATGATCCAACAGGGAAGTAGTTGTGTAGTACTTCCACTATAAATGGATCCCATATTGGTACAGTGGAATATATATAGAGAGAGAATTAGGATATATAGAATTAGGAATTTTGGGCTGCAATCACGTGGTAGCATGCAGCCAGTATAGTGTCCCGCCTATAATGGTAAAAACCTACGTAATTTGCTGCATGAGAAACGCTACAGTGGGATACTACACAGGTTAGGATTTAGAAAGAAGGATAATAGTAATAAAAAATAAAAGTAGTTTTTAATATTTTATTGAAACTTACTAAAAGTAGTAAGGTACACCTACGGACTGGGTCCATATTAGATGGCCCCTTTATTAGCATGGGAAATCACTTTTACATGGATGTTTGAAGGAACTTTCTTTGGATTTTACTTTTCCCACACCCCCTCCTACTCACCACACACCCCCAAACCCCCTAAATCCCTAAAATACCCTTCAATTAAAAACATTTCATCTCTCACTCTCCCTCCCAAACACTCTCACACCCCCTTCACTCTCAACCGAACCCTAACGCCTCCCCCACCCCAAATTCGATTTCTCACCCTCACTCTCCCTCTCAATCTCAACTCCACCATTTTTGAAGCTTCAATCTCGCATTCTACGCACCAGGTACTCCCTCCCTCACTTTCCTGTCTTTCCATTTCATCGTTTTTATTTTTTCTGCATATGCGACGCGTTCGGTTGGCCTTCCCCGAACGTTTCTGGGAACGAAGGTGTTCGAATGAGGTCATGCGAACACCGTTCGAATGAGGCCATGCGAACACCCGTTCGAATGGGGTTGTTCGAACACGTGCGAATGCTTCTGTTCGAACAGGTGCGAATGATGCTGTTCGAACAGGTGTGACAGAATTGTTCCTGTTTTTTTGCTGATTATGTTGCTTAATTGGTTTAATGGTTGTTGTTTCAGATATGGTGAGGCATCGTGGCGGTAGTTCGCAACAGCCGGAGCGTAGGCCACCCCCGACGGCTTCCGAACGCAAACGGAGGCAAGATGGAGCTGAACCTTCCCGGAGGGGTAGGCGTAGGGACGTCCCTCCTCCCCCACCGGAGGTTGATGATATTGTCCGGGATGTTGAGCGTGATGCTCAAATTCCGGCATATGAGCTGGCCGGCCCTTCTGGTCATGCACATGAGGAGGGAGGTGCTCAACATGAGGAGGATGTTGAGCCTCAGGAGCCTGCTGCTGCTCCTAGGGCTACATTCCCATTCCCTGGTGGACCTGTTGATGGTTCTGTCTTGCCCACATACGGGTCTCATATTTTGACTGAGTTCTATGCTGGCCGGGTAAGTTATTGTTATATAATAGCGTGTTGTCAATTTTGTTTCTTATTTTGTTGAACATATTGGCTTATTGTGCCGGTGTCATTTGTCAATGCAGGTTCGGCCGGACATAACTACGATTCCACATGGACCGGTTAACCTTGTGGTCCATGCTAGGATCAGGGAGACTCTTATCCTATCGGGGTTGTTCCCTCTCATAGGACTTGGTTTTCCCCTCACTCACAAGGGGCTGCTGAACGCATTCATAGAGCGTTGGCAGCCGGATACATCATCATTCCACCTTCCTGTGGGTGAGATGTCTATCACCCTTGATGATGTATCCCAGCTGCTACACATCCCCATCACGGGCCAGTTCTATGACATGCCTGACTGGACTTCGTGGCAGGGAGAGCAGCTGCTGATTGACTATTTGGGGGCCACCCCCCAAGATGCCGCTGAACAGACTTCTGCGCGAGGGTTGTCAGTTGGTCTTGTATGGCTGAGGGATCATGTCTACCACCCAGCCATAGCTGAGCAGAGGTGGCATCATGCTGCTAGGGCCTATTTGCTCTATCTTTTGGGCTGCACATTGTTCGCAGATAAGTCAGGAAGCAAGGTTAAGCTTGGCTACCTAGGTATGCTTCTTGATTTGAACAATGTTGGAGACTACTGCTGGGGGGCAATGGCCCTTGCCCATATGTATGATCAGCTGAAGGATGCTTCAAGAAAGAAGACGAAGAAGATGGCTGGTCATATGGCTCTACTACAGGTATAAAACTTACTTTTTTTTTTATAAGTTTGCTTTAGGTTTACTTTCAGATTTATAATCAACCAATGATATGTTCATTACAGGGTTGGATTTTTGAGCACTTCCAGAGTGCCAATTTTACATCTTGGGTGGTGCACCCAGAATATGTTGAGAGTATGCCACGGGCGAAGAAATGGCTGTGTAGGGATGGCCCCGGGGCCATCAAGTCACACACCATCAGACTGTGCCTTGACCGGCTACACCGTGAGGAGGTCACCTGGGACCCCTACACAGGCCATAGGCAGGAGAGACCCTTTGAGGAGCTGGGCAGGTTCAGAGGGTTCATCCGGAGTGCTGGCTGTATGGTGAGCCATTTGCCGGATAGAGTGGTCAGACAGTTTGGCCAGGTACAGCACATCCCGGAGGAGCCCAGACCTGCAAATCGGGCCGTCTGTACTCTCACGGAGTGTGATGAGAGGTGGTCACAGTTCCAGGACCACTTGGTGGCGCGGGGGCCTCCCTGTGTGCCGTACTCCTCAAACACGGTGCCGGGCTACTTTCCATGGTTTTCTAGGGTCTCACATCCCTTTGCCTTCCCTGAAAATTATGTAGAGCTTGTGGATGAGCCGGATGTCAGTGTGGTACGTGTTTTTTATGTTAATTACAGTAATAAGTTTCTTCTACTTATTTAAATCTACTTATTTAAATAATGTTATGTTATTTGTTTGACAGATGCTGCCAGAGCTCCTGGATATGGTGGATGAGATGGATGGGACCATCAATGATAATGTCCCAGAGCCAACCAGGAGCGTCTTTCAGCGCATCAAGAGGTTGCTCAACCCCTTCCGTAGGCTTAGGAGGAGGATCGTCAATGTGTATCAGAGGAGGGGGCGCAACACCCAGTAGGGGGGGATATTTGTATAATTTAACTGTTTGGAACTTTTGTATAATTTAACTACTTTTGATATTATTAAGTATTTTTGTGATGTCATCTACTTAATTTGGCGCAAATTTATTGCCTTTTTATTACAAACCATAACCATACATGAAATACGAAAGACATGAAATACGAAAGACATAAAACCAACATAAGCAAACAACTAACTAAGAAACTAGTGTTTCGGTCGTCCCTGTTCCAGAAGATAAATGATCTCTTCTGGAGTGCGTATTGTGTCCACGTACAACTCTAAGACTTGTCGCCCCATCGGAAGTGTAGCATGATATTCCATCATGGTCCCAACGTCGTCATCGTTGCGGATCTCCATAACTGTAAAATAGCCAGTCCCGTAATCAAGCCGGTTGTACTTTCGGTAACGTATACGCGCCACGTCTTTACGCCACGCTCCCTCTGGACGAATCTTCCTCTCAGCCTTTTCCTTCAGTTGGGCGAAGGTGATGTCCTTACTCATCCTGCAGAATACATGGTTAGGACAACGAAACACAACACCATGTTCGTCGGTGGTGACAGTCCCATGGTGATGAAGGGCAGTTAGGAATTTGGTGGATGAGTACTGGGTTGAGCACAATTGCCATTCCATTTCAGCTTGGTTGTAGCTGTCAAGAGGGAGAGTAGGTTTTGGTGAAGAAGCAGATTAGGGTTTGGTGAAAAAGGTCTGAGGATGTGAACCCCCTTTTATAATAGGCATGGTGAAATGTCAGCCGTTGATTTCATTTTTAGATCACAAATCTGAGCCGTTTAAATTCTATCCGTTCAGACACATTTTTCAAAGGGATTGACATCCACTCCTTTATCTGACACACATTTGACTGATTGTAAGCCGTTGATCAAAACTGTCGGTGGAATCTGAGACGTCCAATATTTGTCGCTCTGCAACACTGGTTCGAACAGCCTCATGCGAACATATTCGCATGACCACATTCGAACCTGTTCGCATGACCCCATTCGAACAGATGAAAAACACCCAAGAGGGTGTGTCCCCATATTTAACACACGCGAATGGCCGCGTGCGAACCTGTTCGAAGGCCCGTGTTCGAACAGGTGAAAATTCGTGAAAAAAAAGAGGTTTGGCCTGGCCTTTTGGTCATTTCACACCCTTATGGGGTGTGTTTCGAGTAGGAGGGGGTGTGGGAAAAGCAAACGCCCTTTCTTTTTGTCGATTTGCTTAGTATCCACAACACAACTTTTCAATTATTAAGTTGCATTTGGACTTGTGTCAAATAGTTTAATTTAACATGTTTTTCAGTACATATTTATCATATTAAAACAACTTATGCATATATTCTGTTTTTTCAATCAAAGAATAAATAAGGGAGAAGTTTTTGTTGTCAAGAAATAAGGGTAAAATTTGCACAAGTTTTAAATTTTAAATAGAGACTAGTACTAAATCCGTGTATCTGCACAAGTAGCGACTCGTGTTATTTATATGAATGATATAAGTGATTCACTAATTCGTCCAGTGACTGAGGGTACCGAATCAATCACTGGTCCAAATTTTAAAATATTAGAAATAAGGCTAGAATCAATGTTTTGAAAACCAGACATCAGAATCGATAATAGGGGTCATGGTTCAATTGCTTTAAATTGCTTGAATTCGGATGAAACTACCGTCGAATCGTACACAGTGTTAGTTAATGGTCTAGTCAGTTGGATTAGTTTGGTTTTTAAAACACCGGCTAGAATACCGCGAGAGAGAGAGAGAGAGAGAGAGAGAGAGAGAGAGAGAGAGAGAGAGAGAGAGAGAGCCCGTGTTCTCATTCTCCACACTTTTAAGGTATCATCTCTACCCACCATCAATCCTTCTTGAACGAGAACCTGTGTTCTCTTTCTTTTTTCAGTAGGTACCGAATCGGGGTAGTACCACAATACCGTACCTTTTAAAAAAATTGTCTAGGGGTTCCAAATTATAAGGTACCGAACTTGTGACCGAACTTGAAAGAGTTTGGTATTAAGGTACCGAACTTGTATTTTAAAGTGCAGAATACAAGTTAGGTATCAAAGTACCAAAACAGTTCGAAACTTAGATATCGTACCAGCATTAGATTGTGCATAAACATGTTTTAATAGTTTTTCTATTTTTAACTACAGTATCAATAGCTAGGAAACCTAGAAACTGCAGTATCAGTTAGGTACGTACCTTAGTACCAAACTAGTTCAGTACTTTTGTACTGCACCTATGCAGACAAGTAAGCAAAACACCCAATACCTTAGTATCGAACGGGTTCGGTACTTTGGTACTGTATCGTACATTTTGTATACTCGGTATCAAAGTATCGTGATACTAAGGTACCGATAAGATAAAAATGGATCGTGGGGTGGTTTTGGAAGCGTGTAAGTGTGAAGGGTATTTTTGGAGTTTTTTAAAAAGAGGGGGGATTTGTGAGTAAGAGGGGGTTGTTCGGTAAAAAAGTCCTGTTGTGAAGCGGGAAGGCCCATTTTCGGGTGTGTAGACCGTGATAACCCATACCCGGCCCAATCAACAAGGCCCAAATCACCATTGACCTTCAATCGCAGTTCGGGGTACACGAGGATAGGCGAGAACGAGAACATAACCGCCGAATTGGTTGCCGACGATCCAGGGTTAACAATAATGGCAGAGGCAGAAGCCGCAGAAGCTCTTGATTCATTGTCTGTAGCTGAATCATCATCCAATCCAAATCCAACAACTCAACAGTAAGTTTCTTCTACTGCACCCTCGAATTTCAATTTTCGATTTTCAATTTTGAATTTCCGTTTTGTTTTGCTGTGTTAGGACTTTGAGTGCGGAACAGAAGTTTGAGATCGTGAGGAGTATCGGAGAAGAGTGTATTCAAGAAGATGAGCTCCTTAACCTCCTCGCCAAAAAGCCAGAGCCTATTTGCTATGATGGTTTTGAACCTTCTGGAAGAATGCACATTGCTCAGGTCATAAATCTCAATACTAAAAATTAGAAATATTTATGTAGTTTAATTGTCATATACGGCGTAAAAGCTTTTTACACTAACAATAAACCATGATTTACCCGACTTTCCATGTAATTGAGAAAAGGCTCGACCATTTTTAATAACATGTCAAATTATGATTTGTTGAGGGTGTAAAAAAACCTTTATGACGATAATGTATATAAATTATCCTCTTTCTTACTATATGCTCCGATTGTTTTTGTTTTTAAAATTGTTGACTATTGATAATATTTACCTATATAGGAAAAAAAAGGTGGAGAAGTTTAGATATAGGCTAAATAGTTAGTGTGTGTCTGACAAAAAGTGTTTCTGGATGAACTTGATTTGTTAAAATTGATTAGTTCAAAATTGAGTTTGAAGTGTATGATTTGAATGTTTTTAACATTAAAAACAAATTTGATATAAAACTTGTGGCAAATTTTTCAACCTAATGTGGAATATACTTATAATAACCTTCCCTTAAACTGAGGTTTGGAGGCAAAATAAATTTTATAATCAAACATGTATAATTTACTAAAATCATGTTTGACAAGATGCAAAATAGTGGAAATCAATTTTGACAGCCTCCACTATGAAACCAAACTACATAGTTACATTCTTTTTTACTTATTTATACAGGGTGTCATGAAAACTATTAATGTGAACAAGCTAACATCCGCTGGTTGTCGGGTGAAAATATGGATTGCTGATTGGTTTGCTAAGCTCAATAATAAAATGGGGGGAGATTTGAAGAAAATTGAGACAGTTGGCCGCTATTTAATTGAAATTTGGAAAGCTGTTGGGATGGACCTGGAAGGAGGAAAAGTTGAGTTTTTGTGGTCGTCTAAAGAGATTAATGCCAGAGCTGATGAATATTGGCCTCTTGTATTGGATATAGCTCAGAAGAACAACCTTAAAAGGATTATCAGGTTCCTTTTTTGATGGAAATGTTTTCATCTGATCCACTCAACAATGGATTTAGACTTGTAATATCATTTCATGTTTTGTTCTTTCAAATTATAGGTGCAGTCAAATAATGGGACGAAGTGAACAAGATGAATTGACTGCTGCTCAAATATTCTATCCATGCATGCAGTGTGCTGACATTTTTTTCCTGAAGGTGCAGTTCACCTTTTCCCTATATATTGATGGTTGCATTAATCATTTAACTTATATATACTTTGTTAGTTTGACATTTGTTAAAATCATCCTGAACTTACCGAATGGTGTCCTTATATGAAAGATGTTGTTAGTCTATTGTAGAGAACTATTTATATAAATAAACAGATGCATGACTGCTACAATGGTCGCAATAAAAATGGCATTTGGAAATTATGATAGATGTTCACAGCCCTTATGTGTTAATTCCATGTACTGACCACTGAATGATTTCTTCTTTTAAATCCTTGTGTTATTGGGTTTTTCCGTTCTAGTTTCTTATAGTTTCTATATATGCTAACTAACTGATATTGATTTTTATTTCTCATGTGAGTATCTAGAGGTTGTGCTCATTATGTCCTAGCCTCATCCTCATCTATTGTTGTCAATTTGCTTGAAACATATTAGTGAATAATGCATGAATCTTTTTATCTTAAAATAGGCCGACATCTGCCAACTGGGAATGGATCAGCGGAAAGTGAATGTACTTGCCAGGGAGTATTGTGATGTTATTAAGAGGAAGAACAAGCCTATCATCTTATCACACCGTATGCTCCATATTTCCTCTCAGCTAGTGTATCAAAGTTTGTTATTGCTTGCTAATTTATTCTGGGGTGATTTTCAGACATGTTGCCTGGTCTACAGCAAGGACAAGAGAAGATGTCAAAAAGTGACCCGTTATCATCCATTTTTATGGAAGATGAGGAGGTAAGTTGTTAACAGAGCTATTAAATTTGTCATTATTACTAAGGTAAAGTTCAATTGTGATATTTAGTTACATTTTGTATTTGTACATGATGACAGGTTAACAAATGTTTTTATTTTGTGAAAAATTTAAACATATATAAAAAGGGGATTTGGCAGGAAAAAGTTTAGTATGATAGAAAAAAGTTGTGGTTTTATGTGAAAGTGTGGTTACTTATTCCTTCATGATAAATAATTTTTCCAAGAGTTTTTTTTTTTGTAATTCTTTTTAAAATATTTAATGACTGTTACTATCTTGATATCATAGGCTGAAGTGAACGTGAAAATAAAAAAGGCCTACTGCCCGCCAAAGATTGTAGAAGGAAATCCATGCTTGGAGTACATTAAATATCTTGTGTTACCATGGTTTAATGAGTTCACGGTGGAGCGTGGTGAAGATAATGGCGGGAATAAGTAAGATTTACTATTTTCCCAGTTTGGACTTTATATTCTATTTATAGTAGTAGTTTCTCAAATCATTATGGTTGTGTTAAGCCTGTTTTCTAGTTTTTCTTTTTTCGTGTTCAATCGTTTGATTGTCATTTGTTCATGCTTCCATTCAATCTAGGACGTTCACAAGCTTTGAAGAGTTGGTAGCTGATTATGAAAGTGGAGAGTTACATCCAGGTGACCTCAAACCAGCTTTGTCGAAGTCATTGAACAAAATTCTAGAGGTAAATTTTCTTATTATTTTTATGCATCTTCTTGCATACTCCTCCCTCTAAGTCTTAAAAGCATGATGTCCGCTTGTATATACTAGGTTGGCAGTGCTCTTACTCTGCATTGAAAAAAAGTTTTAGAATGGTTTTGGTATACATGTACTTTAAATATATCACATTCTTCATTCCTATAAACTTATTGGTTAGTCTACTTGTTATTTGTTGGGTTTGAAAATTCAGTGTGGTGGTTAATATGATGGATAGAGACCCTTAATTAGTAGGGTCCACTGGAGGAGAGCTAGGGGAAATGCAGAGGCTAATAGCCTCTGATGTGGATATTGAGGCAAGCTGTTATAAACACGTAACCAACCAACTAATTACTATTATAGTCAGTAACTGATCTTACAGTTAGTTAACCAAAAGAATAAAAATTGAAGGAGGGAAGGTTAGCCTGTTAGGAGAGGAAAGGAATATGAGAAAAACAGTGGGAATTTGGGAGGGAGCTGATCTTTCGAACGTTTAGGAATTCTATTAATTCTTTACATAGTTCCCTATTATTAATTCTCCACCCACCTTGGGCCAGGGTTCAGAATTCAATTTTCACCAATGAAAATTCATTCTTCCTGCTGATTTGAGACCAGTTCTATCAATATATTTATATTGTTTAATCCATTACCTTCACCCAAAAGCAAAACTAGTATATCTACTCAGTGTGCACATTTACACTCCATCCTTCTGTATTTATATTTACGCACCATAACATCTTTATTGGGGGCTCAGGTGGGAAGTGGCTATGTACATTTTTTTTCATTTATTAACTACAATATTTTCATGTTTCAATGAAGTGGGAGGAAACGAGATTTAGATGCCTCATTCTTCCTCTGCTCTGGACAATATACCCTATGCACGCTGATTGCATTTTTTGACTATTCATTGTGTTATTTCAAAAGCAAGAGTAGTGATGCTATAGGTTATAGCATATACATTTTTTGAACTCAGGAGTGATAGCTTTCTTTCATTTCTTTATTTCTGGTATATGGCGCAAGCTAAATGATTATTACTTGAAATATGCAGCCTGTTAGGGAACACTTTAGAAAGGACAGCAATGCTAAAGAGCTACTAAAAAGGGTCAAGGTAAGCCTCGTTAGAATTAGCAAAATAGATCAAACAATCATTTTGGTGTTATGTATGTATTTATCTATTTATCAATATCAATATACACTAAGCTGAATTTGTCTTTGGTCTGCAGGCTTACAGAGTCACCAAGTAATCTGCTGGTTGAAGACTTCAGGCTAATTTTATTATTCGCCAAACAGACAAAAAAAATTTCATTATCATTAAATGAACCTTTTGACATGTAAAATGTGATGGAGATTCTCTTTAATACGAGAAATGCAATAATTTATTGAGTTTCAAATATTGTGGTATTCATTTTTAGGGTGTGTTGAGCCCAGCGGCATAGTGAGTTTTGTCTAGAGAGTCATTTCACTTAAGCAGAATTTATCAAGCGCTTTTTGTGATAGACTCTTTTTTGGCCCATCTTTTTAGTTACTTATTTAAATTATTTAAGCACTGGTTTCTATAGGAGCATAAAATCTGAATCATGAGTTGTGATTGTTCAGATGATGAAGCATGATTTTTCAATGTTGTAGATGTTAGACGATGATTGTGCTTTTTGGTAGTTATCCCATGTTATTTTTTTCATAAATTACCTTGACAAGTTTATCAATAATACATAAAAGCTTATTTATTTGCATAAGTTGTTTTTCATAAACTCGAAATAATCTCTATCCAAACAGTAGCTTAATGGATTAGTTAACCACATTTATACCATGGTTTTGTGATAGTGTCTTGAGCATAGTATCATTCCCATTCCCAAGCAATTGATTTTCATGCTAGAATTTAAGTTAGATTCTTTAAGTGTATGAACATGATTAATGCGAAATTTTGAGGATAGTAGTACCAACTAGACATGTCCTCTGATTCATCTTCGTTGAGCTAGATGGCTATGGATTCGCATTGCATATTTGGTAGTTGGATACTGGATTGGCATTGCAATGTCTTGCATCATTATCATTGCACTGTACCCCTTTATTTCTTTAATGCAAGAAATGAATAACACAAAATAGAAAAACTATACATTGATTCATGATTAGTCTAAAGATAAAGCTATTAAAATCTTAGCTCTAGGCCTATAAACAAAAAAGGTTTATCATTAATTGTCATAAAGCAAAAATGTCACATACATTGACAAAATGTTCCAACTTAAGAATTTTTCAATTTAAAAAAAGACCTCAATTAAAATTCGTTTTAAGCTTCACTCACTATTTGAAATTTTTTGGTGAGATGAGAGTGACAATGTAATCAATGCTTTACAATCCAATGACATTTAACATAGAATGAATCAATGCTTTACAATCCAATGACATTTTCCACCTTTTCTATATGAATCAATTGTCTTCTAATTCATCAACCTGAATATTTTTCCACATATATGATTCTACATTCTTGTCCAAATTCAGCATACCTAAAAGCCTTGGAAACTCTGAGCTATAAACTGGGTAGACTCCACATTCCTTGACACTTAGAAAGCAATCAAGTTCCTCACTATCAACATTTGTAACCCTAAACTCAAAAGAAACATTTCCTTCACTAATGTACCTTATGATTCCAAAACGGTATGGATCATACCACACAAAAATATGATCCATATTCAAATTCATAACAGCTTTACTATGCCACTCAGATTCATATCCCACTTTACTCCCATCTTCCTTATAGCATTGACATTTCATTATTGCCCCATCATTATTACTATTACCACCTCCCTTCATTTTATCCAATGATGGAGAAACAACCACTGAGAAAATGAATCCCAATGAGTGAGATAGGTTAGGAGATTCATCAATTGTTACTTTTGAATCTCTTGTTTTGTATATAAATTCCTTGGGAATTTTGCTTCCTGGTAAACACACCACTGCACTATCATAATTATAGCTATGAGTTTCCACACATTTTTTATCTACTAACACATTGTGAAGTGTCGCACTTTTCATCGTTAATATTGCATCTTCAGCTATGAGATCGAGTGATGATCGGTCCAATTCAATGCAGTTCTCGAATGAAATATATTTCTGCACACCTTCCATGTGTTTGGAGAAAGTCTTCAAAGTGGAAACTGTCACCAATGAGGTGCAGTTTCCACCTAGAAATTCTTTCGTGTGTGGAGGAAGCTCGGGCAGATACCTAAGCTTCCTGCAACCGTTTAACGAAAAAATTTCAAGCTTTGAGAGATTCTTGATGGTTGTTGGCAACGTTTCCACATTGCTTCCATCTAGTCTTAATTCATATAGTGATGATAACGAACCGATGTTCGCGGGAAGTTCAAATAACTCAGAACAATCTTTCAAATGTAGTTTCTTAAGCAACACCAAGCCACCATCAAATATTGCTTCCAACTTTGACTTTGTTACTATATTGCAATTAGAAAGTAGAAGGATGTTAAGTGTTCTCAAAAGAGATAACTCACTTGGTAGATTTTGTAGCTTTAAACCTTCTAATTTGATCCACACAAGTTTGCTAAAACAACCAATTGATGAGTCCAATATTTCAATTCCTGTATTGCTTAAGTTCAGCCTTTCAATTGAATCTGAGGATAGTGAAAATTCCTTTAGACTTGAGCAACCATAGACATTGATATTCTCTAGTGATTTCAAATGCTTCTCACTTTTAAGACTTAACAATTTTGTGCACCCATTCAATAGCAAGTTAACAAGTGTGTCATTAGAAAATAGAGAAGACTTAACTTCACATAAACTTTCACAACCAGAAAGGTACAACCATTTGAGTTTTGTTGCCCTAGACAAATCAGGAAGCTCAATCAACTTTTTGCATTCGCTTAGGTCAATTCCCTCTAAATTCACAAGCTCCTGTTACAAGTTAAAATAGAAACAATGAAACTAGTTATGAAGCACGTACACCGAACACAACACAGACAACGACACACAGACACTAATTTTAATTTGAAAAATACAAGTAACTGAAGTGTCAGTGTCCACACGATATGTGTCGGACCCAGGACACGTCTTCAACTGGAAGTGTCAGTGCTACATAGAAAACTAGTCTCCAAAGTTGAAGTCTCTAACAATTAGCAAAGAACTGAGGCATCATTTATATTTTTCTTGATATATATATATATGAGGAGTAAATATCTGGTGCGGTCTGTGAAAATATAGAATTGTGCTACTTAGTCCTATCAATATTTCAAAATGATCCTGTAACTACAAGAAGTTAATCAAGTTTGCCCCTCTATTAATTTTTCTTTAGATTATAATGACATCAAGTTGGTAAAAAATATGCAATCGAAACTAAGTGAATAATATAAATGATGTATTTGCTAACAAATCTAGAGGAAGATTCGAACTTGATTAACTTTGTGCAATTCTAGTGACCAATATGAAATATTGATAATTTAGAGACCAAATTGGATGTTTATTCTATCTACGAGTGCATACGCACCTGCATCCCATGCCAAAGATGTTCCAGATCACTATGCGGTAGGCGAATCTCAACGAGCAGTTCAGTAGCAAATGGTTGTGGAAGAGACTTGAATGGGAATCCACTCCACTCAAGGTATCTCAATTTGTCACAAAATGGTAAGATATCTTGAGTTATGGACATGGTAGCCAATCTCTTCATACCCATGGGGACATATAATCTAAGAAATCTTAATTCCCCCATCATGTTGAATGTGTCAGCTTGAACATGGAAGTCTACATTTTTAGACAAATCAAACAATATACCTTCAACTTCATTAGTATGAGTGCCCTAACAAATCCAAAGTAAGAAGTTAGTAAATGTTAGAAAATCAGCTATATAAAAACTTTGAACTAGAAATAGCACGCCAATTAGCTCTCCCTCCGTCTCATATTTAGTGTCTTGTTTGAAATATTTACTTCTATCAAATTACTGGTCACTTAAGAATTCTTAGAGAGTATTAATTACTTTTTCCAATAAATTAGTCTTTTCACCTCACTCCAGTTAATAAGGGTATTTTAGTTAAAAGAAACTATTTTACCTTTAAAATTAGCATAACTAATAATTTTCTTCATTATAAAAATTATAACTTTCTTAAGACTCGAACTTAACCTTAAACGACAAATAAAATAAGACATACCTTATTGTTTTTGAGTGCATCACAAACTTCTTCAATATCCCTCGGTCGACTACTTTGAACTTTTTTGAACCCAACAATATCAAAAGCCATTTTTTGGAGCAAGTCATGCATTTGTATTTTGTTGTCATTTGAAATGGTAATAAGAGATTTATCTTTAAGAATATGTATTCCACTAGTAGCATTGAGACCACCACAACCATCTAGTATCCTTGTAACAAAATCTTTATTTTCATCTTTGAAAAAAAATGCAATATCCAAAAACATTTCCTTCTCTGAAATTTCTAATCCATTATTATAGCTCATTCCCATCACATCTTGAATAATATTTCCTCCACCTTTGTTGTTGTTCTCCAAAAAAGTCAATTCATTTTTCCAAAATTCAAGATCTTTGGAATGAAAATGTGAACCCAAAACTTTTAAAGCTAATGGAAAGCCTCTTGCACATGCAACTACCCTTTTTGAAAGACCCTCATAACCTTCTTTAGGATTAATTTGATTGAAAGCTTTGAAGCTAAAAAGCTCTAGAGATTCTTCTAGCATCCAATTCTTTACCTCATATATGAGATCAACTTTTCCACTAATTAGCATATTTTTATTTCTTGTTGTGACAATGATTCTACTTTGTGATTCAAGGTCACCAAGTTCTCCACATAAATAATCTAATTCTGCAACATTATCCACATCATCAAGTACAATCAAAACTTTTTTATCACTAAACCTTTTTTTGATGATGCCATGATCAATATTATCAAATGTTGAGGTTCTTTGATTTAGTAGATCACATAGAAGCTTATCAACTAGGTATGGAAGTCCAAACTTTTGTGACAATTCCCTTACACTATCCAAGAAGCATGATGTGTCATATTGTGAAAAGTGCTTGGCAAAGATGTGTTTGGCTATGGTTGTTTTTCCTAATCCACCCATGCCCCATATTCCAATTCTTGGTAGCATCTCAAGGTGATTTTCAATCTCTTCACTTTTTTCATCAATTTGAACAAGGTCTTTGAGTTCATTAGGAAACAATAGTGATAGCTTTTGGGAGACATCTTTCACTATGAACTGAATCATTTGACAGTCATTCCTAGTCAAAAAAATATAAATAAATATTAAAAACAAAATAAGAAATAAAGAATAAAAAATAGACTAAATTAGGGGAGATTATTATTATTATTATTATTATTATTATTATTATTATTATTATTATTATTATTGTTGTTGTTGTTGTTGTTGTTGTTGGAGATTATCTTTGTCAATGAATAAAGTAAATTTTAAACGTCGAGTAATATTTATGGTTGATAATATTTATATTTCGTGACACACCATATCTTTTTGCACTTATTTGAAAATTCTTTTTAAAGACAAAAAGATATTTAATACAATACTAAAAACTATTCAGTTCGGTGTGAGTGTAATTTAGAGAGTGATTAATAGTAATTTACCTATAGTGACGAGAGATGCGTCCAGAAATAGGAGCAACCTCAACAAGAGCAGCTTTCCATGCAAATACTTTACCTTCATCCAATTCATTGTTCATCACTTCTCTTTCATATCTAGCAATTGCTCTTTCATAACTCCTTGTATGACAACCAACATCTAATGGATCTGTTTCATAGAAAACAGGAATAACTACCTGCCCATGATGTTTTCTACATCTGAGTATATGTAACAATTCCTCCAAACACCACTTAGAAGATGCATAATTTTTTGATAAAACAACAATTGACATATGTGACTCCTCAATTGCTTGCACAATCATTGGCCCAACTTCATCTCCTACTTTAAGATATAAATCTATGTATGTTTCTATGTTTTGGTTTTTAAGTGCTTCATGAAGATAACCTACGAAGCTTTTTCTTGTGTCATCACCTCTAAAGCTAATGAATACATCGTACTTTTTCAGAGTTGTACTCATGTTTCAGATTAGCTATATCACTATTGCACTACACTGATATTTGGCTTCTAAATTGTGTAGAAAAAAGTTGAAGTGGAATAAAGGCATTATATGCATTTATTTTTAGGGTCAATGCAACCTTCATTATTAGAGGTTAATTAGATCTATTATACATACCAAGTTGAGATAAAACAATTCAAAATAATATGACTAGCTAGGACCACTTTTGTTTGAAAGCGAAGACTAGCTAACACTTCCTTAGTGTATATATATATATTTGGTACATAACACTTCCTTAGTCTTTTTTAATTAATAGGTGGACTAGTTCGGGTTAGTCATGATTCTTTAACTTGGAAATTGGAGTGGTTTGAGAAAAAGAAGAGAGATAGAAAGAAAGAAAGAGAGGTGTTGGATGAGTGTTTAAAATTAAGGGGTGTTTAAATATCAAAATTCTAAGAAAAATCAAGGAATTTTGTATGAAAAGTCTCGGCCTTTAAAATATTATTTGCATAGATCTCGAAGACTTGGGGATATTTGATTAGTTGGTACAAGCATCGAAGAAAAACATATTTTACGGGGACTTTTTAAAAAACATATTTTTGCAGAAACTTATTTAAAAAATCACTATATTTGTAGGGACGAAAAACATATTTAAGCATTTATTTTATTATTATTAGGTTGTTCTCTACGACAATCATATTCGCGAAAATGAAAAAACACAACAATTTGTTCATAAAAAACACAATATTTTACGTAGAACACTGCTGTTGAATACAATTTTTTCTCATATAGTTAAAATATGACGAAACAAGGAAGAAATGAATCAATCTTTCGAGAGGATCCATTATCATTTATTATAGCTTAGATCTATAGGTCTTTATTAATTAAAACTTAATATGACTAGCTAGGAGTCTAGGACCACTTTTGTTTGAAAGCGAAGACTAAATCTTTCTTAGTCTTTATTAATTAATATTCCATCGAAGTTCAAGAAAAATCATAGAGAATTTTTTTAGTCGCTTAATGAACCTCTCTCTTATAGCAAAATTTTGATTATTTTTTCTTCAATAAATAGATATTTCATTAAAAAAGATTAGTTTGAGCAACATCCTGAACCACTCTACCCACCTTTCTATGCATGGTTGCCGAGGACACTCATGTAGTTTCACACAATAGAAAATCTCAATCTTAAGATTAAAATCAAATTTAATAATAATATTTTATGTATAACAATGTTTTTGAATACGATTTTTTTACATATAATTTTAATATTACAAAGTAAGGAATAAAGGAATCAATAGTAAGAGAGGCACTTGTCAAAAAAATATAGTAAGAGAGGTAGATAAAAAGAGTTTAGTTTATATATACATGCATAAGCTTTTACAACTACGACCAATCATACTTCATAAAATGATTGGTTACCAATTAACTAATTTATTTTTAATAATGTGTCAACTTACAATTAGTAGATAATATAAAATACTTAATAGATATCTGTTTACCGCGATTTTTGGTAAACACCGCTAGTTACACGTGTGTGTTGCTTGCGAGACCAAATAAACTGCAGATAGTTGAAGTGCAGAAACCTATTTTCATCCCAAGGAATTCGTAAAAGAAAACAAATAAACTGCAGATAGGTGAGGTACGACTATATTTGCGAGATAGCTAGTTAAAATGATATTATTTTTTAAATATTAATATTTTAATAACCGAGTCTATCTCTACTACTAGTGGAAAACCTATAACTAAGATGAAAATAGGCATGACCAACAACAATCACAGCCTTAGTCAAGCTTAACCAAAGTCTCTAAACAAGCATATAATTCAATTACTCTCACTGCTTTATGATTTTAAACAAAAACATCAACTTTCGACCAAAACGAGAAACAAAAACATCAACTCATTCATACCAAATATTACCATCTTAAAGTTATTCTTAATTAATGTACTAAACTTACCCATATTAATCACTCCATTTTTTTTTCTTTTCTTCATGCAAGTATATATCTTTTATTTTCCAAACTTTCCTTTTTCTCTTGCAGGGGAAATTTAGGAATTGTATTTCATTTTTTTAACTAATTTTAGACAATTAAATAATTTTCTCAAACGGTGTAGTCACCTCTTACAAAAGGAATAACCTCTAACTAAGAAGCAATAACAAAAAAGTAGCAAAATACCCCATTGACTTCTTTAAACCGGATTTACAAACTTATGGGATTTCCTGATGATCATTCTTTGCATGCGGCCTCCAAAACGTTTATAGGCAGAGCAGTGTGATAGAAACCAATTCAATTTATAAATTAACAACAGCAAAATTCTGGTTTATGGATGAACAGAATCTGATTTACAATAGAATCCACACAAATTACAATAATAATCACAAGAACAATAGTTCCTAGAGGACATATGAGAGCCTCTAGTCTCTCCCAATGCCTAAAAAGGCCCCCAATTCCCTTACAATTTCCAAGATAATCCCATCTATGATCCCATTTCCCTATTTATTACAAACTGTCCAACAACAAAACTGTCATAAGGCACTGGTGAGTTAATTGCATTTCACTGTCGAGGGAGAACGTTTCCAGCTTGGGACTGTTGGCGCCTTGTATCTTTCTGTGGTGTCTTCCGTGTCATTGTGATTTGCATTAAGGCACTGGTCATGAGTTCATTGCATTTCATTTTTGGTAAATTCCCCTTTGGATTGTTTTTCAAATTCATCAGTTTTTTTTTTGTTTGTTGCCGCTTATTTGTAGTATTTTGCTTATTTCATGTATTTTCAAGCATGTTCATTACTAAAAACATTTGTTCTATTATCCTCAATAAGCCTTGCTTGTTCTATGTGATTTGCTATTAGAATTGATGGTTTTGAAATTCACACTTTTGCATCTTTTGTTGGAACTCGAAGTTGCTTTAGTGTACTTGCTACGACTACCTTAGCTAGGCAAAAGTCTCTCTTAGGGTGTGGTGTTTGCACTACAAGAAAAGAAGCCAAAGTTCCCTCGCCAATTCCCTCGCTAAATTTAACTTTTCAGATGATGGGACAGTTCCCTCGCTAATTCCCTCGCAAATGACCATTAGCGACAGATTTTGGTCATTTTGCGAGGGAAATGTCCGTCGCTAATGACCAGTTTTTTTGTAGTGTTGGCTGGTTATTTAGGTGGAAATTTTGGAATGAAAATTAGGTTATACTTGCTTGGTTCAACTTCAATTTAACAAAAACATGAGAAGATGGAAAACGAAATGCACTTAATTTTTGTTATTGGTTAACAATTGTTTTCGGCCAACTCAACATTTCCTGACCGTCATAAAACTAAAGTCTAAGGGTATAAATTGGAATTTAGATTTGTCGAATTTTACGTTCTTATTTGGCTCTATGTTTTGGAATGTAGTTTCCTAGATATTCTTCATGGGAAGGTAACTCAACTAATCAATTTGTTGGTATCCAGAGAATATGATTATTGATTCAGTTTTTGGAAGTGCCTGAACATTATTAGAGTCTCTCAACATTGTTTGCTGATTCATTTGCCAATTTTCATACTACTTATGAGGAAGGTAAATTTATGACATCATAAATGGGCGTATGGTGATGATTTGGGTTATTTCTCTGCAATATTTAAATTTGGGCTTTACTGTTTACATTCAGTGTATTCTATTCTCTGGGATTACAAGTTAAACTTGTCCTTTCATGCAGCTACAACTTTGACAAGCTGGCATCTGCTTGTCACATTTTGTTCCCTTCATGTGGCACTCAAAATGAGATTCTATCAAGTATGCTTGTTTTGGTTATGTCTTTCTCACTAGGTTTGATTTTTATTGATGAGGATTAGTTAGGCGGATGATCTATGGTTTAATAAATCTCATAAGTTTAATGTTAATTTTATAGGTCAACCTGTGAGCTATGTTGTGCAGATAGATGTTAACTCTTTCTTTCTCTCACTTGATGATTGTGGCAATTGTAGTTTAATGTTAAGGTTAACTCTTTCCTTCTCTCCCTATCTCATACTCTTTTACTCAATTGAATATATTGGTAACATCAAACATTTTATGACAACTTAAGAGATATTCAGTTCCTACATCCTAAGAATAATTCTAAGTCACATTGTACTACCCAATCTTTGTCACATATTCCTAGTCCAACTATACAAATACAGAAACACTACGGTTAAAGTGCTTGAACTATCTGTTGAGGAAACCATAGAGATGTTAAAAGGCAGCTACATGAAAACTAAATGCCATAGAAGATAGAGAAATATATAGAAGTTACCGAGCAAGAAGATTGATGCACTCTTTGCTCCACTTCGAAAACTAAATGCACGGTCTTTAGTTTTATGAATTATAGGAGACATGTGTGAAGCTTTGATAATTAAAAAAGAGACGTGGGAAAGTAGTTGAGATTTTTTAGCTTGTCTTTGGGTAGTGGTAACTAGTGATGCAAACGGAGCGGGGCGAGCACGGGTACCAGCTACCCGCTACCCGCCATGTGCCCGTTACGGGACCCGTTAAGGGACCCGCCCCCGTGCCCGTTACGGGTTTTACCCGCGGGCGCTGGTTTTTTTTGCACCACTAGTGGTAACCTCCACTTACCCCACTCTCGACATTTTCCCTTTTTGTATGTTTTTTTTAACAAATCCTTTTAGCAAGTTCAAAGTGACCTAAGATGCGTGACACATCCCCTTAAAATATAAATAGAATCAAAGGCCAAAAGCACACTAACAGGCACTTGGGGAATGAAGCATAAAAATTATAAATAGATTGATAAAAAATGAAGAATAAAATTGATTAAGAAATTTAGTCAAAAAAATTGATTAAGAAATGAAGAATATAATATTTTTTTTACAAATCAAATTTTAACAAAAATATTGTATGGTTGATTCGTGATCCCCAATATTTAGTTTTAGTAATTAGGTTGATCTTGACCGTTGGATCTTTGATTCGTGATCCCCGAGACTTAATTTTAGTAATTAGGTTGATCTTGACCGTTGGATCTTTGATTCATCATCCCGAAGACTTAATATTAATAATTAGGTAGATATTGACCGTTGGATCTTTTATTCGTCACCCCTAAGACTAATTAGGTTGATCTTGACTGTTGGATCTTTGATTCGTGATCCCCAAGACTTAATTTTAGTAATTAGGTTGATATCAACCGTTGTATTTTTGGTTCGTGATCCCCAAGACTTAGTTTTAGTAATTAGGTCAATCTTGACCGTTGGATCTTTGATTCATGATCCCCAAAACTTAACGTTAGTAATTAGGTTGATATCGATAGTTGGATCTTAGATTCGTGATCCCCAAGACTTAATTTTAGTAATTAGGTTGATATCGACCGTTGGATCTTTGATTTGTGATCCCAAAGACTTAATTTTAGTGTTAAGGTTGATATCGACCGTTGTATCTTTGATTCGTGATCCAAGACTTAATTTTAGTAATTAGGTCGATGTAGACTGTTGGATCTCTGATTCGTGATCCCCAAAACTTCATTTTAGTAATAAGGTTGATATCGACCGCGGGATCTTTGATTCGTGATCCCCAAGACTTAATTTTAGTAATTAGATTGATCTTGATCGTTGGATCTTTGATTCGTGATCCCCAAGACTTAATTTTAGTAATTAGGTGGATCGTAACCGTTGGATTTTTGATTCATGATCCCCAAGACTTAATTTTAGTAATTAGGTCGATCTTGACCGATGGACACATTAGTTACTAACATTTTTTAAGGACAAATTAGTGTGAGTGGGTGATTATTGCAAAAGGTATGCTATGTTGCTTCATTTTTTTTTTGACCAAATGCTATGCTACGTTGCTTCATGTGCGTCATTTAATACTAATTATTTTTCTGGCTGGTAATTTTTTCATGTCCGACTAAAGCAAAAGGTATGCTATGTTGCTATGGTGCTATTCTGTATAGTTCAAAATTTAACATTCAGCAGTATAGAACATATATATTTAGATTTTAATTTGTTTTTTTTTACCAAATTTAGATTTTAATTTTAAAAATACTTGACGTGACTTTATATATAATAAAAGTAAAATTGTAGCAAGACTACACATTCCCTACAAGCCTGTAATTAATGGCAAAACCCTTGAAAGTTCAAACAGACACTGAGAGAGCATCCATCCCAAAAGATGGAGTATGGATTCCCTGAATTCCTGCACATTTAAATCATTTAAGTTTTTCTTCTCATGTAAATAATCCAAGCGCGCACACACACAAACAAACAGAGTTATATTTCCTAAGTGTTGGACATCACAATTATTCTCAAATTGACGTCATGCATAAAACCCATAATCATTCACTATATTAATTGTACGGTAAAAAGGGTTTTCACCAAAGAAGACCATAAAATAAAAGAGAGACTAAAAACAATCATGAAGAGAAGAATACCTTGTTTAGCGTATAGGAGTGGATGGGCACGGCGGTGCCGGTGACGATGGAATGACTGTGAAATGAGAGCAACAGAGATTATGATTATGGTTTGGCTTTTCTTTTACTGGTGTTGCAGGAGTGAAGAACTGCTCGCTCGCCGTAGGGAGAAGAGTTTCAGAGGAAAGGGAAAGCGGTGAAGTTGTGTGCAAAAAAGGAACGGTGGCTGGAATGGAAAAGCAGTGAAGGGAAAAGCGAGGAAAATGTGAACAATTGGCTGGAATGGCGGATGCGAGAGAAGAAATGAAGACAAGGGATTTTGTTTTGAAAAAAAAAAAGAAAGGATTCCAGTTTGCTGAAAGCAGAGAAGTTACAAAAGATTGGACGTAAAAGTTAATTTTTTAAGCTATTCAATTTTTGACAATAAAATTTTAAAATTATAAAACTTACCCCATGTTTACTTACGATAGCAGGTCATTTTAATGTTTCACCAGTGAAAGATTTAGTTTGCTCTTTCATCCTAGAATCACCCCATTTTTATTACCAAAAAAAATATCATTTTAAAAAATAGCATTTTAGAAAAATATATTAAGGATTTAATTTAGGCTAAAGTGCTCCCGGGGTCCCTTATCTTTATTTAAAGTAACGAATTAGTCCTTTATGTTTTTTTGTCCCAAATAAGTCCTTTATCTTTCAAATTTTTGACACATAAATCCTTTTCCGTTAACAATGCTGATTTATGTGTCAAAAAAAAGGATTTATGTGTTAAAAATGTGAAATATAAAGGACTGATTTGGGACAGAATATGATTTATGTGTCAAAAATTTAAAACATAAAGGACTGATTTGGGACAAAAAAAAGATAAAGGACCAAATCGTTACTTTAATTAAAGATAAGGGACCCCGGGAGCACTTTAGCCTTTAATTTATATACACAATAACTGTAAAATGTTTTATACAATCTACCAATTACAAGTTGACACATCTTTAAAAAGAAGTTAGTGAGTTAGTAACCACATTATTTGTCAATCATGACATGAATTGTTATTGGTTAAGATTGTAAAAAAGTTACGCCGATTGTGCATAGCAATTAAACTCATATTTTTTTTTGCATGGACCATTGTTGGCTACCCACGGAGTGTCCCAACGCTTTCAGCGAAAGACTAATCTCTGCTCGTGCTTAGGATCAAATTTCGCACTGGCCAACACCGAGTTTGTCCATTGCGGGAATCGAACTCGGGAGCACCGGGTCGACCCCCCGTGTCCCAAGGTAGATTAAGTCATTAGGCCAACGGTGTTGGTTAATTAAACTCATATTAAATAGCCATTAAATTTATTTAGCATTATTAATTTTGTCTCTAAATTTTTTTTGGTTACACAAAGTTTAGGTGAGTTAGGCTCCGGGGGCTCACCAGGGTCAGGGCAGACCTCAAGGCTCTTTAAGCGCTTACAGATGTACTTACAGATCACCCACCAGAGAGGTCCTCACATCGGCAACGGTGTTGGTTAATTAAACTCATATTAAATAGCCATTAAATTTATTTAGCATTATTAATTTTGTCTCTAAATTTTTTTTGGTTACACAAAGTTTATGTAGCTAATCAATTATGTTATCTTTTGGATTTATAATAAGTAAACATGACAATAAAACATGAACCAACTGATACTCATTCAAATTGGTCCAATGTTGATGGAGATTATTTGCTTTGACAGGTAGAATTGGGGATATCGATAACCGGCCCGAACCTGTCTGACTAAACTTAAATTGTAAACATATATATGTATTAATAATAATCAATATTATAATTAATTTTAAAAAATTTATCATTTTTATTAACTTTTTCTTAAAAAAATATAACCACAAAATATAACCACAAACAAACGAAAGTTTATTTCAAGTATAAATATATATATTAAAACACATTCAACTAAAGTTGAATATTTATTTTAATGATTTAGTCATTAATATAATTTCTTGTATAATATTCAATCTCGGATGGTGTACTTTGACTCTAATTCAAATATTATAATTTTTCATGTAATATATGTATATTATGTAATTTTCCTTATGATTTGTCTATCTATTTTTTTGCTCTCAGGTTACATGTATTTATCTATATTTATGTGTACGCCTTTAATAATAATAATTTTTCAAATATCTCTCTTTTGTTACCAAAAAAATGTTTTTTCAAAAAAAAATCTCGTTTTTATGTGACAAGTATATTTACCCTTTGTGTTTTATAAATCTTCTTGTAAAAACTCAGCACAATGTTGACATGTATTATGCATATGGTATAAAGAATATAAGCCGACAATGTTCCAGGTGTGACATGAACTCATTTGTGACTTTCCTTCAAATATTTTTTAAGTATTATTTTATATTTTCATATATATATATATATATATATATATATATATATATATATATATATATTCTATTATTTTTTTTAAGAATAGGGTTCAAGGTACTCCAAGACTAACTTTAATTAGGCTTTTTTGTACCCCCCCCCCCCTATCATACCCTGTACCCCCCAAATTCACCAAACGGACGATTTTACCCCTGATTCCTCAAAAAATTTCCGGATACACATAATTCCGGAACACGGTTTTTTAAAGATTTTCGAAATTACGTCGAAACACATAAATCCGGAACACATTTTGATTTCCAGAATTATGTCGTTTGGGGTAATTCCAGAAATATTTAAAAAATGCATTCCGGAATTATCCATTAGGACATAATTCCGGAAGTATTTTTTAAAACAAAATTCCAGAATTACATGGGGGTATAAGGGAGAAAACAATGTGAAATAGAACACTTGAAGAAATAGATATCAAAGTATGGAGAAATAAATCGTAATAGTTTACAATCTCATTTCTCAGTATTTGAATTCAAATAATGAAAGTATCAATAAAATGCATAGAAATACTAAAGTATCGAAAGAAATCCAAATAACAGTAAGAAAACCAACAAACAAACAAAACTAAAAAGACAAAACTAAAGTTGAACATATACGACAATAATGGAAGGTTATAATAAATTTTAATTTTGGATTGTTTTTTTTCAAAATATATTAATTTCGAATTGGACAACTATGTATAGAGTTATTGCTGTAGACACAATATTATTATTTTGAAAATATTTCAATTCCATTGAATGTATATTTTGAAATTTAAATTTCGAAAATAATTGCATAAAGAAATGTCATGCTTACGGGATTTCTGGTCACCAAAACAGAACTCCTAGTAATAATTGGTGCAAAAAATTTTCATAATCATTGTTTAGATACGAAAACCTCTTAATGCCATTAATTATAAAATTTGAATTTTGAATTTCGGAATTCAGAACATACTTATTAAATTGGAATTTTTTTAATGCAACAATTTTGAATTTCGAATTAGAATAAATTAATTAGACTTCATGTACAATTATTTGTAATTAGTATCTGAAGTTTAATTTTAAAAGAGTTTTACATTTTTGGTTGGCATTTTGATTACGATGCCTAGGTTTGGAATTTTAGTTGTTCTTTTTTTGACTAAGAATTTTAGTTGTTATTAAAGTTAAGTTTTTTTGTCAAAAAAAAGTTAAGTTTTTATTATGAAATAGCAAATATAGTTTTGATATTTATATTCATATTATGAAATAGAAAATTCACCAATTTTAATTGGATGACAAAGTATTTTTTAACACAAATTTGAAATAGTTTTTGAAAATAAAAATTTGTGGTAAACGTAAGACATTAAACCAGATTAATAATTGATACAATAACCTTCCAACATTGTTGATTTCGAATTGATTGTCATATAGCCATTTTAAATTTTAATTATTTTATAATTGGGATAGTGTCATATAGCCAGTTTTTCATAAAGGTTGTTGGGCTGATTTTTAAGGACTTTGTGTGTGCAGTTTTAATTAGGTTAAAAAAATTAGATAATAGCAAGTTTAATTGAAAAAAAGGTCTTATGTCTCACCGGGACCTCCTTCTTGCACTTCTTTGGTGCACTCCTTCGATATCTCTTAGCTCGCCAACTGAGCTATCTACTTGAGATGATCTATCGAGATGTGTTTTTTTTAATGAAATATCGAGATTTTTTTTTATGTTTTTTTTATGAAACATCAAGATGTGTTTAAGATAAAGGTGAAAAATTCTAAAAATTCATATTATTTTATTAATTTTGATGAAGTTTTGGCAAAATTTAATGATAATGAATTATAAGAATCAGTTTAGTTAACATTTTAAAATATTTTCATGTGTGACTCAACTTTTAAGGAAGTTTTTTGTAATGGTAATAAATTGGAGTTATGGTCATTAATTTGTGTCTGCCGTAGAGATGATTGCTAGACTTTGTGGATGCGCCAAGTCAAATTAAATATGCCAAATTGACTATCCATGTATGCTTGATTGTGTGCCTAATAGGATTAGCATTGATTATTTTATTCTCAAATGGCTGTATGAGTGACACCTAAGAAAATTGGACTCGAGAGAAATTTTCCTTTGTAGATGCCATGTTTCATTGACTCTTCACGCTAGCAATGCCATGTGGCAGTAATTTGTGACGTCAGCATTAACGCGTGATAACATTGAACGGCTCAAAGTAAGTCTGCACAATTATTCATAGTTAATGAGAAGCACCAAATCATTTCCGTATCAATCTTTCAGTTTCAGACATGTGAATAGATAGAACATAGAAGTGAAACTAGAAAACAACCCATCATTTCAAATTCTAAGTCATTGTCTTCTGTAGTTTCTTCCTTAAACTTGGGTTCTAGGTTTCTGGGTATTAGAAAAAGTGTTGGGTTGCCCATCTTAACCTCTAAAATTGGACCCTCTAATGGCTACAGAGTTATAAGCTGGTTTAAATTTGGCAAAAATGGTGTTGATGCTGAAGGTGCTGGCATTTATGGTAGCCAGTCACGTGATGATTTTGATAGAGATGATGAAACTAAAATACTATTGTTTCCATTTTTTTGTCTAAATCATTAATGTTACTTGTGCATATAATTTTGATAGAGACAATATATGCATTTGATTGAAATATGTTCTTATAACATACAAGTGGTAAAAAGAACTTTCTATTTACATCATAATCTTTTTTGCAGTACTTCAACTATATGGGGATGCTAGCTGTTGAAGGAACATATGATAAAATGGAGGCTCTTCTAAGCCAAAAAATCCACCCTGTGGACATTCTATTGTTGTTAGCTGCTTCAGAAGGTGACAAGCCAAAAATTGAGGAACTATGGAGAGCAGGAGCAAAATACAATGTAAAAGATGCAGATGGACGAACAGCATTGGATAGGGCTAATGATGAAATTAAAAAATTCATTCTTAATTTTTCAGTGCAGAGAGCATGATTAGCTTGTTCCCATTATATGTTTGTTCAGCTACATATCAGTGTTTAAACTTTAAGTAAGACTATCCTTTGCATTTACAGTAGTAAGTAAACTAGCTAGTGAATCCCTGGTGTCTTTTTTTGTTTGATTGCTATCATTTCCCATGAAACCAAATGCCTTGGCAGTGGTAGTTGACACAGAAAAACTACTTTGTACACTTTGTGGTGCTGTTGTAGTATTCTTTATTGACACAAATGCCACCTTCTTCGAACGGGAATGAAGCTTACCGCTGGTTGAAGAAGGTGATAATGCATGCAAGTCACCTTTTGGTGAAGATTCACAGACAGTCTCCTTAAGGTCATCAATTTGTGTCGCGCCTGTCAACAAATCAGTAGCAGCTTCTTCTTCAACTCTCTCTTGGGCAAGTTGGTCATCTAACAAGAAAATTTTCAAAATTTTGGTTAAAATTAATGTTTATTTCAATCAGATCAAAATATTGCTATTTAACTTTTGATATACAAGAGTTATGAATGTAAATAGTAAAGGTGAGAGAAAAAGTTGGGAGACCGGAATAAAGCTAGATTGTATTATAGTTCACAACTGAACAATGCATCAAACAAGTAAAGATTAATGTTTAATTTTCATTTAAAACTTGTTACTGTCGCTAACTGAACAATGCACCAAACAAGTAAATATAAAAACAACGGACAGTAAGGAAGATGGAATAGCAGAAATGAGCAAATAATGCTTCTTACCCCCAAGAAAAGACTCGATTGTATTATAGTTGACACCAGATGGTTGAACAGAAAGATTTCCAACAGAGTCCTCACCTTGACGTTCATTTTCCCTATTATGCTTCCTCTCAAGTAATATATACTTATCTGATTTCCAGACACACTCTAATGTAACGTAATCATCACTAACTGGGTAGAACTCTCTAAATACCTGTTTCAGTAGGATACACAAGAGATGAAGAACAAATAGACAGACTAGCATGTAAATTATTATTTCGAGTCATACTCATGACTGTGCATGAATATATACAGCAGAGAATTGAGTGGTACAACTATAGACTAACCTCTATTCCCTCATGAGTTATTTTTATTGATTGCTTTTTTTTGGACAGGGAAGACACCATGTTGAACAAAGAAACAACGTCAAGTAGTATCTGTACAAGGAGGGAGAAAAACAGCTCGATCAAGATAAATACACAATCATGGAGCGATATAACATGTCTTAACCAGTGTTATCAAATCGGGATACACATTGTGTATCGCTAGGCCCAAAAACTGAATCGTGTATCGTATCGTGTATCATATCGTAAGATACATAAACAAAAATATATATAACATTTTGAGTAAATCTAAGGTAGCATTAGCAAAAAACACGAAGTTCAAAATAATTTAAGTCATAAATAAACATAACAAGTGTTTCCCCCCCAAAAAACATCATCTAACTATGATCTACTCTTAAACCACAATCAGTGGAATTTCATCATTTCCTAAATCAACATCACTCAAATCCATAGTTATCAAAATCGAGATTCTACGCAAGATCGGGAGGGGGGTAGCGAAATCGAAAATCGTAAAATCGCAAGTAGAATCGGAAGATTCTACCCAAAAAAAAAAGTAGTAAAAACTAGAATCGAAAAGGGTTAAACAAAATCGTAACTCGTAAAATCGCAAGTAAAATCGTAAGATTTTACTAAAATGCAGATGTTACTGTCCCCTAATATAATGGATAAATTCATAAGTCTTGATTCAAAATAAAACAACCAACAACCAAATATATGCATTCTCCGTTCTTTTCTGTTTTCTTCTTCCAACTATTTCATACTAATATTAATATTATAAGGAAAAAACTAATATTAATAGTATTTACTCCTACGTCATATCATACTAAATTGCTTAATAATAAAGCTGTGTTTTTTAAGCAAATATAGGTGTGTTTTTAAAAAACAATAAAAGCAATAAAAAACAAAAAGCAGATATAGCTTGTATCAAGAAAAATAAAAGCAGATTGTCAAATCAGAAACCTAACGTGTCTACTGAGCAGAGCAGAGCAAGGCTATGGTACAATTGATTTTAATACTATTATTAAGTAGTGGATTTGGAAAACAGAGGCGTCAACAATGGTTATCTTTTCCAACTAAGTGCGTGCGCATCGTTCAGTCACAGAAAAACAGAGCAAACACCGATTGAGGAAAACAGAGCACCTAAAATGGAGGACACATCGTTTGATTCAGATCTTCTTCTTCACAAGATGAAATTTCAGATCTTCTTCTATCTTTCTCTCCTTCATCTTCTTCTATCTGTCAATTGTGAAATGTCGTAAATACCCTCGTTTTTAAACTCACGCAAACCGTTCCTCCACTCTTCAAAACGCAAACCGTTCCTCCACTCTTCAAAACGCAGCGTTCCACTTATCAAAACGCAGCGTTCCATTTATCATCCTTCCAAAACGCGTCGTTTCCTGTTGCACCGTCTTCTTCCTCGCGAAAAAACCCAAAATCACTGCATTTTACGAAAACGGGCCACGCGACCCGACCCGACCCGGCTGCAATTTGTTGCAGAATCGTGCGAGACAGTTCTGAATCGCGATTCCGACGATTCCGACGCGATACAGGCGATTCAGGGAGCGATTTGGTCACAAAAACGATGCGCCATACGATTTGCATCGTTTGCCATGGATTTCGAATCGTATCGCGATTCGAATCGCACGATACATACGATCAAGGTAGTTAAATTCGAGATTCTACCTAAACTCGGGAAGGGAGTTGAGAATCGTAACTCGTAGAATCGTAACACGATTCGTAAGAGTTTACATATTTTACAAACATATATAAATGTGCATATAAATTCATATATATGCATATAAAACACCATTAGTAAGCTTCAATTCAAAATACTAATAAGAAAATCATTCATAATTCAAAGTACCACAACTTAACAAGTCACACATAATTCAAAATACCACAAGTTAACAAGTAATAACTCCTAGTAGCAATTCCAAAACACAAGTTTTCAACAAAAGGTGCCAAAAGACATGTCATAAACACCTAGAAATCTAAAGTAGATCTTTCCAGACAAAATCATGTTCACTCATGATGTCTTCTTCATCCTCTCAAATTTCATCCCCATCATACTTATCATCCAAATTTCATCCCCATCATATTTATCATCCAAAGTAAAAGGAACAACAACAGTTTCTTCTATAGATGGAAACACAGAGGCTTGTAGGGTGAAGAAGCAGCGGGCAGAAGCGAAGAAGCAGAGGAAGAAGCAGTAGCTATGGAGGAAGAAGAAGCCGTTTCTGATTTTTCGTTTCTGTGTTGCGTTCTCTGTACTTGAGAGAGAAAGCTTCTGTTTTTTGTTTTTATAAATTAGGGTTTTTATTTACTTTACTGCCTATTTAAAAGCAGGTAAAAAACAAGTTACACAGTAACTATTAAATACATAACTATTAGGGTTTTTAAAAATTTGGGCCTGGTTTTTAAAAAAAAAAACGACCCGCAAAGCCAGTTTTCTGCAAAACAGGTTAGAACACCAAGCACGATCAGAAGCGCAGCTTCCGCCGTCTTCACGCTTCAGCACGGCGAGTTTACCGAGTTCGCCCAGGTACGAGTTCTTTCATGGTTGAGCTCGCATAGCTCTCTGAAACACGTAGGTTCGTGCGCTTTTGCGAATCAGCTCGCGATTTTAACTACCTTGCATACGATACTAACTACCATGGTCTTAACTAGCATAAATTTTCTGCATTTACAATACCAACTAATATCACTTTACTTCCTAGTTAATTTACAAATAACCTCAGCATCAGTGTCCCACATTAAACAACTTCAAATTTAACTATGAGAAAACCTTGATTAAATCATAATGCATAAACATGGGAAACTTACTTGTTGAACCAAAACTCGAAGACGTGCTAGCAAAGCCATAACTGTAAGAGAAAATCCCATAAAAAAGGATCGAGCGAACAATACGGATATCTCACTATTAAACAGTCAAGGAAGGAAATTTATATGGAAACTCTTAAGGATTTGGGCTTTTTAGTCCTAGCTTAACCCCCACAATCGACTTATTAGGTAAGATTACCAAAGTCTTATAAACACTTATTAGGCCATATCATTAGTCGATGTGGGACTCTCGACAAATCCCCTCACGCTCAGGATTGAACATCTGAAGTATGGACTAATGCAAATGGAGTAACATGAATCTCAACAGAAACGTATCAGATTACTAAAAAAAGATGTTTGAGAAGCATGCATTAAATGATATTGGCGCTGACTATGGTATTGCTTTTTAAGGGATCGATCATATTGTGTTCGATTTTTCTAAAATATGCAGCAAAAATAAGACTTAAGGATAAGAAAATAGATTAAAATATCACTGAAAACGCCTATAACCAAACAAAATTTGGACACCGCTTCAGGAACAACTTTTAGGTTGTCAAGTATGAAATAAAAAGTTCCCATTTAAACAAAGATCTGTATTGACTAACAGACATACAGAGGGGGAAACATCAAAATAAATGAGTAGAAAAATGAGGGAGTATTTCAAAAGTTTCAGCATGGATAAAGAAATTGTATAATGCTGTCTAAATTTAAACATGCAAATTCCTCGTGTTATTCAAACGGTATCGTGGTTACTACAGGAAAAAGGATAAAAAAATTAACACCAAAATCATATAGATATGCAGACTGAGTAAAAGAGAAAGGTTTAACATGCCTCATGGCATCATCAAGCTATGGCTAATCAACTAAACCATGAGCATGTAGGATAAATGAACATATCATTATAATATAAACCACATGATACAGATAGATCACGTGATACTAGCAAAAGGATACGTTGCAGCCTTCAGTATCGGTTCAACCATCTGCATGGGAAAACAGAACATCGATTGAAATAAAAGAAGGGGTTACGGAAGCAATACAATGTTAAAACTATTGTGAAGCATAACAGCAACAAAACAATAACAAAGCGTTATCCCACAAAGTGAGGTTGGCTACATGGACCAAACAACGCCATAATGTTCTAATCATATCCAAAGCCAGAACATTAACCTATCAAGTCTTTCTTAATAGTTCCACCTTTAGTTTTTTTTGCCTTCCTCGGCCTCAAGCGATTGGGGTACCCTCCATCTGATCTACTCTCCTTACTACGGAATCTACAGGTCTCCTTCACACATGTCCAAACCACTGAAGTTGAGATTCAACCATCTTTTCTACAATAGGTTCTACCCCAACTTTTTTTAGCGCTAAAATCTATTGTGATGCATTTGGGGGGAGGGGGGATATTCCCATTAGCATAAATTAATGTGTCAAATCCTAATAGCCATACCATATGCATGGGAAGAGGAAGTAGCTAATGGGCTAGCAGTAGCACAGTAGAAACACAATAATTTCTGTTTATTTGATTTAAAAAGTAAAACAGTAAAACAATAGCTTAATAATATTTTAGCCGCAACTTCACCTCTGCTAGTATTCGTGCAGCTCCTAAAAGACGCTCCAAAAAGTTATGCTTTTCATCGTTGCATTTTCTCCTTTTCAAGCTGTATGAAACAGTAAGTAGAACAATATTATTACTACCAACAAGACTAGACCTATATTATCATCAGATATTGATGGAGGAATTTCGGCAAAAAAATATTTCAAAAGGCCATAACAAAGTGATAGACAAGAAAGAAGCATGACTGCAATTTTTTTACTTAAGCAAGAGAGAGTGAGCCATTTCTCAAATGTAGTTTTGTGTCATATTAATATTGCAACATCCATGTTCACATACTTCGGTCTTTAACCACAACACAACATGTAGGTTTGAAAAATGGTCTATAGTATCACATCAATTTACATGAAAATTATAAATTGTCACTTCACATTTTTATGGAATCTTGTATAATGAGAATTAAAAGGTTTTCCATTTTTTCTCTTTGTCTTGTACTATTGAAATTGAAACAGACAAGGAAAAAAGACACAAAATTCAAAACAAATATATATATATATATATATATATTAAACAAATATAAATAGTTATATACGCACGTATATTATCTATGCCATTGACATTGTCGAACCTGAGGTACACTTTCCCCCCTTTTTTAGTCATTAAGGCGTGCTTATACTGGTTTTGAAACGGTGGTAAGAGATTAAAAATTTAAAATGCTTGAATACAAACAGGAAAGACGCTGCATATTATAAATACTCAATCATGTCACCTCATTAGTAATCTTGATTTAATATCTGGATTGAATCTTTGTACATAAAATTTAGAAAACTCCAAAAAAGATGGAAGAAATAAGATAAACATGCCTCTCTAAAAGATGAACCTTCTGTTTTGGTCTATCTCCTTTGATAACATGGAAACATGATGTTACAAGCTCCTCCAGGTTTGCTAATTGCAGAAGCCTTATATCCCTCCTTACCTACCAATTATTGTACCAAAGAAAGCTCAGAATGACATTTGCATCCATGTAAAGTCAATTCTAAATACACATTCTCCATGCAAATGCAGTAACTCCCAACTTTTTTTAATCAAGGGAGACAAAAAATGAAAAACGGGAAAAAAGCTTTGACAAAAATTTCTAACACTAAGAAACTTCGCATCATTGAACACTGGCTTCAGAGAACCTAATATACAGTGCATTCTATTACTGCATACCTTCAAAAGACGTTGGAAATAGGAACAGCGGCGGTGCTGGTTCTTATTCTTGTATACCATTCTTTCAAGGATGCCAAACTCAGATTGGAGCTGAGGAAGCATAGATGTTATCCGTCCCTCAATTGTTTCAAATTCAGTACCCATTGAATACTTGCAATTTTAATCCAACGGATGAACTGTGATCTATAAATAAAATAAAAGAAAATGAACTTGATTCATGCATTGTTACTAACAACACATTTCATATAAATGAAACTCATACACAAAACATAGCATGCTCAAGTTGTATTCTCACTTTTTTTTGAGTTAACAGTAAAATATCACAATTCTATAATTCTATTAATGGCCTGTCATAATATCACTCTTTTATATTTGCCACGACCACACAGCTTTGAATTGCATCAAAATCAAAACCTCCGCACGACAACTATACACCAACTATGAAAGAAATAACACTCCCAAGCAAAAGCAACGACCAATTATGTTGTCTATGTCTCTCCTCTAAACATCCTAAGATGGCCAAAGAAAACGATACTTATGTCCAGTCCATATTTCACTAAGGCTTTAAGACAAGCAGTTGTGCTACAGAAACAAAACCTAGTGGAATCTCAGATTAGGCTTGGACTAATTTTAACCCACCTAACTGCCCTGTGGTTGAGTTTAATACTCATCAATTTTCTCAGATACACCATTAACATAACAACGTCAGAATTATACACAAAGCTCACTAATAATTAAAAAAAAAAGTACAAACGCACCACAAGGATCCTGCAGACTGAAAGATGTAGTCCAAAAGCGTATTAATTAACACCCACAAAGCTGTATAGACAATTGTACACAAACACAATGGAGGAAATCAGAAATAATAGAGATAATTGAACACAAACACAAAGTGAAAATCAATTAGGGACAGATCCAAAGCACAGGGAAAATCAATTTAGGGCAAAATAAATTAGGGAAGTTCAAATTTTGGGGAAAATCAATTATTAAGGTTTGAATGAGAGATATACCTAAGCTGCAGAAGAGGAAGACCAACGGAGGTCTGTCACGGAAGAGGAAGAGGAAGACACCGCGGCGGTGGTGGCACGGTTGCTTGGTCGCGTGAGGAAGACGAGCGGAGGGAGCTCTGTCACGGCGGACGGCGAACGGCGCTACGGGGCGCTGCTCTGTTAGTGTTGGGTGAGGGAAAAGGAGAAATTTTGGGTAAAAAAAGGTAGGATTATTTGGGGAGTAAAAATAAGTAGAGTCTAAAAAAAAATTTCAAACTCTTTTTTCGTAACGGAAAGAGACACATGAAATATTATCATGTGTTAATGTACATGCCTGTGCTAACGACCTGATGTCACAAATCACTGCTACATGGTCGTGTGTTAGCGTGAAAAGTCAATGACACATGGCATATTATCATGTGATAATGATGATGTTTGCCGAATCAACATTTTTGTAAGACCATTTACAATGGAGGTGTTGAATAAATTATTAAGTAGTTGAAAGGTTGTAATGGAGTGTTGAATGGAGTGTTGAAAGTGAGGTGGATTAATTGGTGTTGAAAAGATTCAACATGTTGAATGAGGAGGGAGTGGGGACCGCGCAAAACACTTGGCGAAATCTGATTGGCTGCTGTGATTTTTGAGATTTTTATCTCATCCTAATTATTTGGGGTCAATTATTTCATAGTAAATCAATTTGTTTTTTTATTTTTTTTTCACCAAAATTCATTATTATTTTTTGTCTATAAATAGAGACTTGGTTCATTTGATTTGGACACAGAAAAAAAATCGACTTTTTTAAACAAAAATATAAAAGAAAATAAGAATATGAAATAAAAGTGGTGGGGTAGGGTGTTGAATTTTATTAAACAAAACCATTGTAGTGAGTAAAAGTTGAATGGGTGTTGAATTATTAGGTGGAAGAGAGAGAAGATGATGTGGAGTGTTAAAAAGTGAAAAAGGAGGGTGTTGAATATGTAAACCATTGTACATAATTGAGTATGACAGAGAGGGACAAAGAGTCAGCACCACACATCAAAGTCACATGGCAGAGCTGACGCGAAAAGTCAATGATATGTTGCATAGTCAACCTATGTGGTCATTTTTATTTAATATGATGAGAAGGTTGGGTTTTAGTTCGGGGTGGATTAGGTGGATGGAGGCTTGTGTTTGCTCTAGTTATTTGTCGGTGTTAATGAACGATAGCCCTACGGAGGATTTCTTGGTGAAGAGAGGTCTTAGACAAGGGATCCCCTCTCACCTTTCTTATTCTTAATTGTTGCCGAAGGGTTGTCATCCTTGGTAGCAAAGACTGCAGCAACTGGCTTGTTGCAAGTTACAAGGTTGGGGAGCATCTTCAATATTCTATTGTGCAATTTGCGGATGATACCATTCTGTTGGGTCAAGCAACGTGGGACAATCTTTGGAGCATCAAAACCATCCTTAGAAGCTTTGAGCTAGTCTCTGGTTTGAAGGTCAACTTTCACAAAAGCAAGCTCATTGGTATTAATGTGTCGGAGGACTTCTTGGGAGCTGCCTCGACTTTCCTCCATTGTCGTACGGAATCCTTGCCTTTGAAATTCCTAAGCACCATTGGTTAGGCCATCAATCGCTGCAAAACGCTTTTCCTATTTTATTTGCAGGTTTTGAAGACAAAGATGTCGCAATAGCATCTGCAAGATATTGGTTGAACGATCATTGGCAATGGAACCTTAAATTCAATACGAGTACGAATCATAACTATGAGGAGAAGGCGAAGCTTTTGAGAGATATTCTATTTGAAATAGCACTTGTTCGTGGATTACCAGATAACTAGAGTTGGATATTAGAATCTCACAAATCTTTCTGTCTGTTCCTGTTATCAACATATATCTCAGCTTCGGCTAGTAGCTGACACTTCATGATCTGAACTCGATTTATTCTTCCCTTTGGAAATCAACAGTCCCTTCTCGAATTATTATTTTTGGCTGGCGATCGTTTTCAAATGCTCTTCCAACTCGAGGAATCTTGTTTGCCCACCATGTTATCAATTTTGTAGAGGAGGTTGGTTGTCCGATTTGCGGTCAGGAAATTGAAGCTCAAGAGCATTTGTTCTTTAATTGCGAGCTGGCTTCGAGAGTGTGGGAAAGGTTTGGTTTATGGATCGTGTCGCAGTGTCCTCTAGCACCTACCACTGTTGATCATTTCCAGGTGTTTGGTGAAGCATTTGACGGGAAGAAAGCTAATAAGGCAAGGAATGTCATTTGGCTAGCTACTTGTTGGTGTTTTTGGATTGCTAAAAACAACTTGATCTTTAAGGGGGAAGAACCATTTCTTGGAGTTTGTTTATTTATGGGATAGATATACATTCAAATTACTCAGTTACTTCTTGGTGGCATAATGCCAAGCTGTGTATAAACAATATGTAACTGTCGTTCTCAGCACAGTGCTCTAAATAAATAAAACAATCAAAATACCTTGTATTTACAAAGATGAAAAATATATTTTAAATCAATTATTACTGTTGTTAAATTTAATAATTGTAATACTATTATTATTATTATTATTATTTATTTTTTTGACAAATTATTATTATTATTATTTAGAAGGCTCATTGGTGTTAATAACTTTTAAAGTGAAAATTATAATATCGATAAAACTTTATTAAAACTGAAAAACATAAAAGCTGGACATTAATAATTGAAAACGAGATTTAATTTAGATACAAAATTAATAATCGTAAATAAATTTAAGGCTATTTAATATTTTTTTGAAAATGCTATTTAATATATCTTTATTATTAAAGAATTATTTTTTGACTAGGTATTTTGGAATTAATTAAATTGGAGTTTGTGAAAAAAAAATCTAAACTTATAAATGGTAAATTGATAAAGCAAAAATGTTTGGCGCCAACTTTTAAATTCTTTTTTTTGACCGAATTTTAAATTCTTTTTTATAAACTATTCAAAATGTTTCTCCGTATGAGTTTAAACTTATAAAAGGTAAATGGATCAAGCAAGAACGCTTGGCGCCAACTTTTCATTTCTTTTTTACAAACTATTCAAAATCTTTGCCTAAATGAGTTTTTTCTATTTGTATCTTATCTTTTCAACGAATCCTTAGGCCCCATAGAAATGGTCTACGTGAAATGTCTCTTGGAGGAGGTATGTGGATTATAATTCTTTCTACTTGTAGAGGTATAATGCGAGATCAACTTTTAGTTCGATCACTAGAGAAATAAAAAATTTGATGACTACACCAGATTTACTTTTGATTTAGTTAACACAAATAATTTTTTAACATAATAATGTGAACCTATTCCCAAAGTACATCTACGATTGAATGGTGTCCCTCTCCATAATTATGATCTCAACATACATATACAATTGAATGGTGACACTTCAATCGTACTTGTACCACAATTAGCAACAACAAACTGAACATGCAGCCTTACCTCCACATTTCCAGAAAAATCTTCGATACAATAGTCCCATGTGGATCCACCCCTCAACTCACTGAGCTTCAATACTTTTCTACATCAATAGATTAACTCACAAACCCAATGATCTTTTTGATGGAATACACATAAATACACCGCAAAATTACGTGATTCGACACCTCTTGCCTACATCAACAGAAGCACCTCCAAATAATCCATTCATCAACTCAAATAAGATTACAACAATATGTAGCCCAGCCCAATATGTGTTTCACTCTATAATACTCTCACTTCAAGAATTACAATGGCTGATAACACTCACATGTGACACAACAATTAATCACCAACACCCTCCTCTAACTAGGACATGGTTGAAGATCCTTTAACTCTCTACATGATCGCCCAAGGATGGAGATGCTTCACAACTCTATATACATCCATTCACCTTATGAATTGTATCTGTTAAATTTCCACTCATTTGCACTTACTTGAAATTTTCAATCGGTTTCCCAACACTTTTTCTTTCCAATTTTATACTTCTCATATTTCAACAAAACCCATCCACGAATCCTTAGGACAAGTTTCAGTCTTGGCCCTTGTTAGAATACGCAATATTTTATTGTATAGTTTACTTGTATAACTTAGTCCGGTAGCTCACTTGGTATGAGTCTGTAGATGAATTTGTATAGTCGTTAGCTTGTTAGTCTTAGCAATTGACTCAGCTTCCTTTAACTGATTCAGTTATGTACATTGTTGTATATATAGGGATTGATCCCTCATTCAATAAACAAGTTCAGTTTTATAATTCTAACATGGTATCAGAAGAAAAGAAAAAAAAAAGCTGAACTTCACTCTCTCTGACTCACAAGTCTCTCTATGGAATTTTTTCCTTTCTCTCTCTCGTGAGTCCCTCTTCTTCTCCACCGCGAGTCTCTCTCTCAAAAGCCAGCCAGTAACCGTTTCTCTCCCCAGTGTTTCACCGTCTCCATTACTTCTGTGTTTCCAGTTTTCCTCCTCTTCACGGAACTGGTTTTCCTCTTCTCTTTCTCGCGAGGACTCTCTCTCAGAAAAGCCAAACAGTTTTTCTCCTCTTTTCATCGCACTGTTGAAGCGATGATCTCTCTCTGAATCTTGATTCTCTTTTCATCGCACTGTTGAAGCGATGTTCTCCTCTGGATATCGATTTTCGTTTCTTGTTTCTCAGATTCATGATCAGAATATTGTTTTGGTTCTCCTCTTCTGGTTTGTGAATCGTTCTCTCTGAATTTGCAGATCTGTTTACCTAAATCGATTTCCCCTTTTCTTGATCTTGATTCAGAATTTTTTTTTCTCTTTAATCGATTTTGCTGTTTCTCTACCGATTCTGGCTTGTGACCTAGATCGGTTCTCTTCTTTGCAATTTCGATTCTGTTCTCCTCTGTTTTGAAACTGAAAACCGTTTTACGTTTCTAAACCGAAATCGTCTCTAATTAGTGTTCTTGATTTGCAATCGTTCAGTTTCGGTTGGTCTTCTCTGATTCACCATCGCGTTCTTGCTTTCCAGCTCGCGTTTTTTTTCTTTTCGTTCTCACTGTGAATCACGTTGTCTACTCTTGAATCGTCTCAGTCTCGGTTTCGGTTTATTTGCTCTGCAATTGCGTTCTTGAGCATGTATTGTGTGCTTCTGCGTAGAGCTTTTGTTACGGTATAGTGGTTCTGTGCGACGGCGTGCGTTTCGTCATCGTCTTTCAGTTTGGATCTATTTCAACTTCATTTTTTTGGTGTTCTTTCCACAACCTCTGAATCATCTCTGCATCAGGTGTCAGAAACTTAATGATAATACACCAAACTATATAGCATTCAAGGTGTTTGATCAAATGCCTCAAACAGATATGGCGTTCTGGAATACTATCTTGTCTTGTGCTGTGCAGAGTTTGTGTACGACACTGCTGCTGGCTTTGTGCTGGTTTGTTGGCTTTCGCATCAATAAGCCTAGAAGCTGCAGCCTCTGGTTTTTTTTTCAGTTGGCTGCTGTATTTTCTTGTTCCTAAGTTTGTTTTCACTCACACAAGTTTTTTTTTGGATTACTGGTTGCTTATTACTGTTACTGGATTCTTGATCTGCGAATCTGATTCTATCAAGAAGGGAAATTATCTTGATGCTGAATTTCAGCAAGCATCTAAGACTGTTTTTGCTACTTGTTTCTGTTCTGGTTGCCTCTGGACTATTGTTACTGGATTCAATTCCAAACGCTCTTGAATTGAAGAATGCTGATAGCAAGAGTATTGTAGTTTTTGGATTCTCTGCTGGGGCATCAGAACCAGTTTTTTACATCAGCACTGGTCATTAGCTGTCCCTCTGCTCCAGTGGCAGCATCTTCATCTGCAACAAATTCTATTTCCAAAATTGGATTCTATGATGGTTCCGCATCTGCATAAGTTATTGCAGATGTTGCACTCTGCTTGTAAATTTCCTAGTTTTTTTTACTCTTCTCTTCAAGCTGCACATGATTGTTACTCATGGTCCAGCTTGAGGGGGGCTGTTAGAATAGGCAATATTTTATTGTATAGTTTACTTGTATAACTTAGTCCGGTAGCTCACTTGGTATGAGTCTGTAGATGAATTTGTATAGTCGTTAGCTTGTTAGTCTTAGTAATTGACTCAGCTTCCTTTAACTGATTCAGTTATGTACATTGTTGTATATATAGGGATTGATCCCTCATTCAATAAACAAGTTCAGTTTTATAATTCTAACAGCCCTCAAAATTCCACAACACTCTTCACTTTTGTGTACCCCCGAGCCACACTTCCAATTAGGGGTGTGCATGGTACATAAACCACACCACACCATACCACACCACTTATAAAATTTGGTTATAGTTTACTACTTTATATATACCGGTTCATATTTTCGAACCAATTAAAAATTGGATTAAAACTGGTAAATAACCGGTTTGGGAGAAATAAAGGCAGCAATGTACAAAACACACGCAAACGTGATAACCATTAAAGGCCCTAGAAGCTTCAGCAAACTCAGAACAGAGATACAGGACAAATACTGAGATGATAAGAGAATGGAGAGAGAGAGATCTGAGAGAGGTAAAGACCAGCAGGGGAGAAGAGAGAGATATAAGAGAGAGCGGCCAACAGAGGGAGGAGAGAGAGAGAGAAATAGATCTGGGAGAGAGAAAGGGTGTGGAAGAGGGAGACGAGGAGGTCAGTAAAGAAAAGAGGAAGAGGTGACAGCGGTGCGGCGAGAGGCGGTGCGGCCGGAGGCTGTGCGGCGCGAGCGGCTGTGAGGGTGCGATGTGAACTGAAGTTGAAGGGGTAGATCGAACGCTATAGTTGACTCTCCTCTTTTCCTTCATATAACGCTAGTTGTTCTTTTCCTTTTTTTCGGTGGATCTAGTTATTTTCCTTCCAATAACGCTTTTATCACAAACAAAAAAATTGAGGAAAGTTGAAGAGGTAAAGTGGTAAACCATAGTCAGCACCGGTTTTCAAATATGGAATACCATTATTCTGGATATTTTACTAAAATGATTGGGATAGATTTTTTTAAAAGTAGTGTGGGTTTTTATCAACGGTACAGTGTGGTTTGTAGTATGGTTAGTGGTTATTGGTTTATTTGCACACCCCTGCTTCCAATAAGATGAGTCAGGTGCAACTACATGTTGTGAATCGATTTGGATTTACATGAGACTCTCGAGCCGCTTGGTGATCGCTTCTAACTAACTATTCCTAGCAGCCATTTCTTGTTGAGTCATCCCATGAACTCTAGCGAGTCTCTTCTTATAAATTGATTGTCAACATTAGGCATTCACGATAGTTTACTACCAAGATAAACTATTGTCGAAAATTTTGATTAGCTGCCATACCTTATTATATCTGTGATGTGGGAAAATTCTAAGCATATCCTAAAATCGATGCAAGACTCATAGAGTGACTTTTGGTCGATCTGCGCAAAACATGTAATTTCTTCTCTAGATTTTGCAGTCGTTGGCGGCGAAAAGTACTTGATTAGAAACTTTTGGGACAAGCTGACAAAGAAGGTAGCCACATGTTGGCTTTGTCAATCGACGAGAATGCAAACAACCCAAGTCTGATGACTTTAGCAGCGACCGTGTTGTACTTTATGGAGACTACTTTCCTACAAATTTCTTCAAGTGTGCATTAAGGTCTTCAACAGGTGACCTTGTTGTGCTTATACTTGAACAAACCAAAGTAAAATATGATTAGACGCACACCATATATATTTTTTTGGTAGATGACACCATAAAATGTTTCTAAAATTGAATTGGAGATCGAACCCTCAATACCTTTGAGTCATTTCATTTGGTTCAATCACAATTGAACCGAATGGCTAACAAAAAATAATATTTTATTTTGGAAAAAGTAAACAAAAATTTTAAAAGTTCATCTCAAACAGTTTAACATTATTCAATTAACAATTCGACCCAGTTTGATTTTGGATGATTTAACGAGATGGTCGCCAAAATTAGAACTGAACAAAGTTTCAAACTAGCCAATTTCGTATTCAACTTTCGATCAGTTCAACTCTTTCAACATTTCACCCCATATAAATTTTTAAAAAGTTTAAATACTACAAACTAATAGTGTAAATTTTTTTACACGTACAACAAATCACAACTCACAATATAAAATGACTTAAAAAATATTCGACTATTTTGAAGGTGGCTTCTAGGGTGACGAAGTCCCTCACCGGTGTATTAGTCAGATTTGAGAGTAAAATATAGTATAAAATATCATTAATGAATGAAATTTCACGTTTGTTGATACGATCTCAACCACTCATAATTTCTTATAGGCCGTTTTTTTTGTACTATCTACCCCCCAAAATGACCAAACGGACGAAACTACCCCTTAAATCCAAAAACTTTCCGGAAATACCTCAAATCCAGATAAATCCGGAAGGCTGTTTTTTTGATTTTCCAGAAATATCGCATTTTACGGTATTTCCGGAACACATTTTACATTCCGGAAATACCGTAAAATGAGATATTTCTGGAAAATCAAAAAAACAGTCTTCCGGATTTATCTGGATTTGAGGTATTTCCGGAAATCCCTCAATATTGCCTTCCAGATTTATCTAGATTTGATGTATTTCCGGAAATCCTTTAAAATTGTCTTCCGAATTTATCATATAATATGGTGTTTCCGGAGTGCAAAAATAAAAAATGAAACATTTATTTGATTAATTAAAAACGCCTTCTACATTGATTTAAAATAACAGATTGCAACAACAAACAAAACGAAAACATAATAGAAACTACTGAGATGGTGGAGTGAAACGACGAAGGATCTCAGCGACGGTCCTTTTGGTTTCGACGTATAAATGCAGATAACTCTTCCATTTAAAGATAACATGAATGGCCATCATGGCTTGGACGTCATCGTCGTTGTTGACATCCATTGCAGACCAGTGCACACGTCCATTAACCCAAGCTGGTTTCCGATAAATTATACTAGTTATTTCATGCTCGTCGCCCTCCGGTTGCACCTTACGCAGTAGTCTCTCTTTCAGGGCAGCAAATGTTATGCTGTGTTTTAACCTACACTGGAACGTGTCTCGCCCCTCAAAACAGACATCATCATCTTCGTTGATGATGATGCCCTGATGATCAATGAGGCCCTGATTAGTAAAAATGATAGTGAGGGAAGACTCTTCGTTGGCCATAGCCATCATCATTTTGTGTTGTGTGTATGAAAGAAGTGAAACCCAATGGGTCTATTTATAGGGAAAATCTGAAACCCTAAAGTGAATTTCCACCGTTGGATGAAAAGTGGTCGGCAAAATCTAGGCTGTTTAAAGTGTAGGCAAAATCTAGACCGTTAAATAATGTCGAAAAAATCTAGACCGTCAACTAAAAAATTCGTGAAATAAAATTTAATATAATATAAACTCGTGGAATAAAATATAATATTATATAATACAATCATTGAATGGAAATGTAATCAACATCAGCTGGGAGGGTCGGTGCAACATGATCTGGGACAAAAGAACACCATAAATGTACACGTCCAAGGTACGGATATAACCACGATCTAGCTTCAGCTGAAGCATATGCACTCCAAGTAGGATGAATAGGAGGTACTGGACTAGTAGCGTTCAACATAACCCGAACCCAATGATTCCCACGGACAAACCCAACACAGAACAAGCGGCTCTGACTAGGAACATAGGCTCCTCTCAAAGGGAAGAATGTCCATGACCCACCATCATGAAGTGACAACATAACAAGGGCTATCTGATATCTAGTCGCTATAACATGTCCCATGTCAGACATCGACATCCACTTCTCAGGAGGTTGAAAGTCTTGTGGGAGAGCAACTAATGATTCCCTAACTGTCTGAATGTTGTTACCCATCACCTCTAAGTATTGAAACCAATTTGAGTCCATCTCCTCAATCAAAATCATTGCGAACTATTTGCCAGCAATGCTCCGAGTAATCAAGTGAGGCAGAAATGCATCTGAAGCCACAGTTTCCATCCCCAATCACATTGATAATGTCATCAATGTACTTATGCACATGCTCTGGAAAGTGACTTACCAAATGTATGTCATGTTGTGCGCGCTCAGATGCTGACCTCTGTGATGGTAATTGGGAGACTTGCTGTGAGGACCGCTGGGGAAGTCTCTGTGATGAAATCTGGGTGGGTTTCTTATCTGAGCTCAAAGACGCATCCACATGCTCCCAATAAGAAGGATCTCTCTTCACATCATACTCTTTCTTCTTCTTCTTCTTCTTCTTCTTCTTCTTCTTCTTCTTCTTCTTCTTCTTCTTCTTCTTCTTCTTCTTCTTCTTCTTCTTCTTCTTCTTCTTCTTCTTCTTCTTCTTCTTCTTCTTCTTCTTCTTCTTCTTCTTCTTCTTCTCCTTCTTCTTCTTTGGTGCACCCCTAGTCTTGACTTTGTGCTTAGGTAGAACCATGGTTGTAGTGTTTTTGAAGACATAATCATCAAGACCTCTCTTCCAGACACATCTCTCCTCAAGAGACATCTCAGCCCATTGCCTCCAAACCTCCTCTATTGTATAGCTTATGTCACATTCAAGTGACGCTTGTTTCACCCGCTCCTCATCCATACTCTCAATACTCAGTCTCATCCAATGAGGGTCAATCATCTCTATTGGGATTCGACAGCCATGTAGGTGCAAATTCCCAAGCTCACGAGAACAAGGTAACCCATGAGTAACTTTAATCACACAACCAGCACAACGGGTCTTATCGGTCCCTACTCCATCCAACATGCCTTCAAACTCATGAGCTATATGATTCAATGCCTCATGAGACACCGAACCGTGTAGATTCTTGTAGAATGGAGTGTTGTGTCGGGCATCTACACGGTTGATGCTCTTTTGAAAAGAACCGACAATTTTATCAATTTGTGCATTGATCATCCCATGCATGGATTCCCAACTTCTGCATAAGTCACCTCCACTAGAACCCAGTGACCTCTTCAATGACCAATGGGCTGACTCAACCCTATATGTAACAAATTAAAACACATAAGAAAAAAATTGACTCGAAATAAATTTCAAACACATAAGCAAAATATTAACGTACCTATTAGTCGTGGTGTTTCCATAGTGTTCCACTTTACCCGTCCACGGTCCACAAAATCTTTCCCTGTGAGGATACAACCAATACTTGTTCACATATTTGAGGAGCTGGGGTATATCAGCACATGATTGTTCAAAATCATGCAAATTCTCATAAAATTCATCCTCAAATACAGAGTCAACTATTGCATGCCAAAGACTCATCACTGACTTCACCCTATCTCCCTTGACAGCCTTCTTAATTTTAGCATTCACATTGTTGTTAATGTGATATCGACAAAGCAAATTAACTGCTTCGGGAAACACAACCTTGATAGCATTCATCAATCCCTCCTCACAGTCAGTGAGGATAACATGAGGAAGTGGGATATCTAATACCATCAAATCTTTTAAGCTCTGCAAAACCCATGTGTAGTCATCATATCTCTCGTGACACAAGTAAGCAAATGCAACAGAAAATGTCAACTCAGTAGAAGTGACACCAACAATCTCAAGTAGAGGCAATGCATATTTGTTGGTCTTGAAGGTGCAGTCCATAATCAAGACATTAGGAAACATCCTCAATAACTTGATACTATTAGGGTGTGACCACATGATCTCCTCAACAATATCAGTTCCTTCAAGCCGTCTGGTCCAACAAATATAATGATGAGACTGAATCAGTGTCAGAAGCTCCTACATCTCGGTCCTACTTCCTCTCTTTCCCTTCTGGAGACTATTGCAGGCTCTATACAGCTGTGAAATGTTACTCAAATTGTTGATAAATCTCCTCTTCATTGACTCTAGACTTTTTGCTGCTTTCACTCCCAACCACATATGCTCCTCAACTGCTAATCACCCCTCCTTGTTGAACTTACCAAATATTGCTGCTCCAAGGATAGTCTTTAGAGGCTCATGGTTGTGAATTCCACACATAACTTTGACCTTCCAATCAAGAGTAGGAGGATCGAGTGGTTTAGCTTTCAATCTAAATGGACAACCACACCTTTTGGAGGTCTTGTGTCTACTAGAACACCCAACATCCACTCCACTATATCTCTCATGCCTATCACAACCAAAAACAATATTATTTTTCTTCCCTTTACCATTCTGACTCGACTCGGATCGAATAATAATGACAATTACCCCGTTGACTTTCCCGATATCTCTAGCCCAGTGGGTAACAATATCCCGAGTACGTAAAACCTGTGATGTGGTAAATGCATCCGATAAATCCATAAAGGGGTCTCTGCCATCTGTCGTAGCCATATTGGTAAAAAAAGCTAAAAAAACAATTTCTGAAAATACCGAAAATAAGGTATTTTCGGAAGTATAAAAAATAAAACTTTCCAGAAATACGTCAAAAAAAGGTATTTCCGAAAGGTTAAAAATTTGAATTTCCGGAAATACCTAACGGTGGGTATTTCCGAAAGGTTAACTTGTATTCCGAAAATACCCTATTTTCAAAAATTTGAACTGATAAAATTTTCAGAAATCTTAGAATTTTGTGGGACCTGATCAAAATTGGTAAAAATGAAAGAGGTATTTTTGGGTTAAATATTAATAGTGAAAAACTTAGCTAATACATGGATAAGAAGCTACCTTATTTTTAAATTATGATGATTCGGTTAAAGTGAAGAGATTTGTTACGTACCCGTCACGTCACCTAACTCAACAGTCAACACCGGCAAAACAAGACGACACCGCCGCCAGAGTCCAACAAACGACAACGTCGTTTCGTCTCTTATCAGCGTAACCCCTCTCTCTCTCTCTCTCTCCCTCTCTGACCCAAAAAGTCATCAAAATCGATTACCCAAACTCGTGTTGCGTTATGATTGATCATCGATGAGAAAATGAGCGAATCATCATCATCATCATCATCATGTCTTATTCTTCTTCACTCCATACTCAGATCCTCTTCTTCTTGTAACAATACTTCTTCTGAGCTTCTCAGAGATTTCGCCACAAGAGAGTTCAATGCCTTTCTCTGGCTTTTTCTTTTTGTTATTACTACTCTTTTGCTCAAAAAACTCTTTAACATCTTCACTTTGTGGTACCGTTCTAAAACTATTCCTGGACCTCCTTCTCCTTCCTTCTTTGGCCATTGCAATCTCCTTTCCAAAGAGAATTTCACTGGTGATTTTTTCTTCCTTTTTTAGTTATTTTGTGAATCTGTTCTTTTTTTCTTTTGGGTTTAGGCTATTCATATGAACTTTACAATTAATTAGGTTGGTTGTGATCTTTTTTGATATTTGATATTGACCTTCTGTTATTGTTTGTTTTGGGATTTTGTTCTTCAATTAAGGGTTTGTTGAATGCTGTGAAATTCATGTTTGTGTTTTGGTTTTTTTTACCCCATGAGACCTTGTACCCCCGATTGACCAAACTGACCATTTTACCCCTAACTTCCGGAATGTATTTTCTTGATTTTTTCGGAATTACGTCTAAACACATAATTCCGGAACACATTTTCTATTCCTGAATTTATTCCGGAATTATGTCGTTTGAGCTAATTCTGGAAAAATCAATAAAAATACTTTCCGGAATTATCCCGTAGTACATAATTCCGGAACACAAAAAAATGCTTCCGGAAAAATCAATAAAAATACGTTCCGGAATTATCCCGTGGTACATAATTCCGGAACACAAAAAGATGCTTCCGGAAATATGTATCAAAGGTATTTCCGTAAAAAATGAAAAAACTGACTTCCAGAAACACCTGTTGATAGATAATTCCGGAAATTAAAAAAAAAATCAGTTTCAATTTAAATTTTGGTAAAAAAGTGAGGGGTATTTTAGGGATAAATCGTATTATGGGGGTACACGGTCAAAGAGGGGGGTACAAAAAAAAAGCCTTGTGTTTTTATAGGCAAATGTTAGTGTTAATTAGGGGAAAATGTTAATTTCTAGGATTTGAATCTTAGTTTTTTTATGAGTTGGTTATTTTCATGGATTGCTTTTCAAGAAGGAGGAGTTCCTCCATTTGCTTTTTTTAGAAATAGGAGCTGGATTTGATACTGTGTTCATCACTCCAATGTCATTATACTACACTAATAGTTAATACTCAATCCTTGGTAATGATAATTTTGTAAAATTGTTACAATCTTTCATTCGATTATAGCTTTTCTTAATCTGTGGGAAAAACCCTAGGACAACACTTATTTTGGGACCGATGGAGGAGTAATGGTAAACGGATGGCAAGAACTCAATGATATAGTATCCCTTTAGAGAGCATTATGCATGATTTTGAGGGTTTGTTCTATGTATGGTATCCCTTTAGAGGGCAAAGTTATCCATAGGCTAATAATATCCATGTTGTCTTGTGATAAGTTTCAAGCTCTATAGAGAGTTGGAATGCACGATTGGTTTGTTGATTGGGTTGTATGATATTTAGATTTAAATACTGCCAGATGACTAGATTAAAAGCTTCCATCATTTCGTCTGTTTTTGTAATTATATGGTGATAAGATATTTGATATTAAAATGAAATAGTGTCACTGTCATTGAAGTCAAATTTAAAAGGGTTCCCAGATTGAATAGAAATTGTTTGCTATATATATATATATTAGCAGAGTTATCAATTTTATACTCAGCTACTGAGAACTGTTTATGAACTTCTGCCCCTTGCTTATAAATGTAAATTCGTAATATATGGTTAAAATTGTTAACTAAATGATACACTTTTTAGGTTACATGATAGTGTGGAGATTTTGGCATCGAATGAAATGATTGAATATGACACTTTACTCCAAACCACATAATATATTGAGGGCACTATTATCAATTTGTTTTTAGTGTTAAGCAATGCATAATATTATAGTCAGATGTCATTTTTAAACTAAGTGTATTCTTGGTATTTTGATGTTCAGATGTGTTGTCAGAATCCCATGAGAAGTATGGACCAATTGTTAAGCTGTGGTTAGGTCCTACTCAGCTTCTGGTATCAGTTAAGGATCCAATGCTAATTCAGGAGATGCTTATAAAGGCTCAGGATAAGGTGCCTTTCACTGGAAAAGCATTTCATTTAGCCTTTGGCCAATCAAGCCTCTTTTCCCCTTCCTATGAAAAGGTGCTCAACAGTCCAACATTTTTCCTCTTTGTTTCTCTTACCGTCGGTTTTTGTAATTTATTGTGCTCATGATAGTCTTAACCTAATTTACAATGTATTTAGGTCCAAAAGAGAAGGGAATTATTGGGAACAGAATTGAATGATAGATTACTGAAGAGTGCTGATCTGATTCCTATGAAGGTTGCAGACTTTATCATAGATAAAATAGAAAACCTCGGAGTCGAGGGAAGTATTGATTGTAGGTTGGTTTCTCAGCATATGGCTTTCACCTTAATGGGAACCACATTCTTTGGAGATGGCTTCTTGGAGTGGCCAAAGGCTGCAATATATGAGGAGCTGCTTATGAAGGTTGCTAAAGATGCCTGCTTTTGGGCTTCCTATAATGTTACTCCTTTCTGGAAACAAGCATTTTGGAGGTATCAATGCTTATGTACAAAGTTACGATGCTTAACTCAAGACATTCTTCAACTCTGCAGAAATAGCTGCAAGATATTAGGCCATATTGATCAAAATGTTCATAGTGAAAGTTCTAACCTAGAAATGAAGTCAGCAGATGGTGCACAATACCGTTTTGATGATGAGTCCCAAAATTACTATTTCTTTCATGACCTTAATGACCAGCAAAATACTATAGAAGTGCCTTGTGGGAACATCATGCACGTGATGTTTCATGGATGTCAAACTACAGCTGCTTTAATCGCCAATGTATTGACTAATCTCGCCATGCACCTAGAAATACAGGACAAGGTTGCAATCTGTTCATTCTATCTTCACTTATCCAGTTCATAATTAGAATTCACTGTGTATCATTTTTTTATAATCCAGTGCTTTAAATTAAGAGTCTAAGTTCTATACTGAATGTTCTTATATGATCTCTAACTGATTATTGTTATGTAGAAAGTTAAAATCTGGAGTCCACTATAAATTTACAATCCTCCTTCTGAGAGTAGTACTGGACTACTGGTTAAGGTGAATTTGGCTTAATTTGAAATTTGATGATCGTTTAGTATTAACATTCTTTGTTTGGAATGCGCATTTGCACTTCACCGCATATTTGACATCTTTTTGTGGATTTCTCTGTCTGCTATATTCATATGTTTTTGCTATGGCTGATAATAAAGTAACATTTTACACTCCAATCCTTTTGGTATGAAATTTCTTAATCAGACTGTTGTCAACACATATGACAGTTGTTTTAATATCATTTTGAAGAAACAAAATATTGCTCTTAGAATGCAGTGTCATTTATATACACACAGTTGTATCTAACTGTGTCTAGTCTACTGCATATTTTTCTTAATATAGTTTGAATGTAATTCTTGGTGTTCGCATGGCATTTCTCATTACCTATTTTTCATATGATCTTGTAGGTTTATTCAGAGATTAGCATCGTTGGGAGTAACCCATCAAAATATGAGCATGAAGACGTTTATAGGATGCCTTTGCTATTGGCTACAGTTTATGAATCTGCGCGCCTTCTCCCCACTGGTCACATGCTGCAGCGGTGTTCTTTGAAAAACGGTGAGATATTGCTTATTATTCACCGGAGCAAGTATGACATATTGACATAGGTTGCTGTGTAACACTATAGTTTATTTAAGGGATGGGTTCCTTGAGCTTTTGTGGATAAAAATAGTCTTGTAACCTTAGCGAATTCTCTGTTTACTTATGGGGACTGTGTAGGCATGCTTATCTGTGTATTGTTTAGTTAAGCATTAACATGGTTGGAATATAAGAGAGCACACTTACGAGTGTGTATTCCGGCTCTACAACTCCATGAGAGATTATTATTGATGGTTTTATTGGAAAAGGAATACAAACTACTGGCAAAATTGGCCCAACTGAAGGTCCAAGGACAAATTGAGTGGACTACAATTTAAAATTCGTCATGTTTATTAAACATTGGTTTCACTACTTGTTCAATGATTGTACTTTTCATATTGATGATGCACTGTTCATTATGCATGTATACATGCTAGGAGTTAGAACTATCATTCAAAACAGCTTCATTTTTTCTATGCAAAAGGTGGAAAACTAATTTGGCTGGAGTGTTACCCTTGGATGTGCTGTAAAAAAGGTCACACACAGCATATCTTTTGTTCTCTAATATCATTGGAAAATATGGAAACGATTTTTGACTTTCAATTAAAGGAAAGGCTATAAGAATATACAAACTGCTTTTGCTATTTTCTTTTTGAAAGGTGTTTTCGAAACATATAATCCCAACTGCTTGCGTTTGTTGTGTTGGTCTTGACAATTATGCCAGTATATATTATGTGTAAACTTCTTTTTAAAAACAAATTCTGAGAATGGCTCCGAGCATGCCCTAGATTACCCCTGTGTACTATGTGTTTTATAGCTAATTCCTTACTAATGCACTGGAATTAATTCCAAAATATGGATAGTAAGTTTGAATGTTCTTGTTCCTACAATTTACAAATCATCTAATCGGCTTGGTATGAGAGGAAGGTTGTGCCGCAGTTGTAATTTAATGCAATACCAGTGCGATGCATGTGCATGCATAGTTTGAGATACTTATTTATGATATGCATTCTTAACATCTTAAAATGTATTTCAGGATTGCTTTTAGACACTTCTACCTTTACTTTTGCCTATATTTCTATTTATATATGTTCCAAACAAAGGTTATGGTTATATTTATCACCTTGCATTGGCACACTTTCATATCTTGTTTGTTAATGTTCATCTCTGTGTCAGACTTGAGTTTTGCAACTGGTGTAAGAATACCCGCTGGAACTCAACTGGTTGTGCCAGTTCAATTGGTACAAAAAGATGACTTCAATTGGGGGAATGATGCAAGTGATTTTAATCCATACCGATTTCTGTCAAATGGTGCAAATGGATCAGGTATGAACCTTGAATCCTGATACTTTACTGGCAGGTTACGTACCTTATGGGTAACCTTGAGTTTTGTAATTAAAACTTTTGTAGTCCTTTTCTCTGGATTCTGTCTGCTGCCCTGCCATTATTGCATTACTTGGTAGCATTTATTTAAAACTTATTTTAATGACTTTTAGTTCCATCAATGTTTTTGCACTAGATCATGTCAATCATACACATACGCGCAAACGCCTAATGTATATGTGCAAATATTTGATGTAAACTTGGACTCAGCTTGTACTTGATCTGAGGAAGATATTGTGAAAAAATGTAATTGAAGAAGAATTTGGAGTAGAAATTTATGGATATTTGAAGGGAAGTCATGGTGCTGGGACCAAAAATCAGCTCAAGGTACCATCTTAGAATGCAGTGGGGTGAGATGAAATAATGAAAGACTAAAGAGAATGAGAGAAAACTGACGAGATGAAGAGGAAACTTCCAGAGAGAATCTCAAACAACACAAAAAATCATTAGATAAGAGAGAAATGTAAATGTAGCAACTGCATGATATATTGTGGCTATAACTGCATGACAGATGCAGCTACACACCTACAGCTACATTTAAGTGTAAGGTTTAAAATATAACTAATTCTGAATATAACACACTCATACAAGACATGCATACTATAGACTATAGTCTTTAAATCAACTGTTAGGTTTTTGTTTGAGACTTTGAGTGGCCTTTATAGCACCCCTCCCCATTTATTCTGGTTGGTCTATGTTGAAAAAGTAAAAGATTGTGTGTGATTTGGAATGCGAGTTGACAGTGTGTCGAGTATGGAATTTAACGTTTTTTGTCGGAACTTTTCTGATATGTCCTCTATAAGTGTTAAAGGAGAAAGTTGTTCATCTATTACTAATCTTCAGATATTGATATCTTGTTCAGGTTCTGAAGGAACTAATAGTGGATTCAGCTCATTTGTACTAAATGATCCAAATAAAAATGCAGCATTTCTTCCTTTTGGATCTGGTACACGTGCTTGTGTTGGGCAGAAATTTGTCATCCAAGTTGCTGCCACATTGTTGGCATCATTAATCAAACAATATGAGGTTTGTCACGGGAATCATTATTTTTGTTCTTGCTACTTCTATTAGGGGAGAAAGACATGAAAACAATCGGAATCATAAAATTGCAGAACTTTCAAATGTTATTTATTTGTCATTTGTCATTGTCATATCAGGAAAGGGAAAAAAAAAACAGAATAGAAAGTGAGGGATTGGGCAATGTTGTGCGTTATGTAGTAAACAATAATAAAATGTTGCAATGGTTCTAATTAAATTATGATGTGGCAAAGAGTAGTCCGTGAGTTTTAAGAAGTTTACGGTATGTTTAGTTTGTGAAATGTTTTGTGCTTTCATTTCATATTTTCACTTTTAATTAATTGCAAATTTATCCCTTGTTTTCACTCTTTTCTATTTTAAATGATTATTCTGTCAGAAAAAACAACAATTTTTATTTTTGGTTTTTGTTTTCACTGTTTCCTTTACAAACCTTTGAAAACAGGAAACAAGATAAAAGAAGGGGAAATTTTTCAATTAAAATAGAAAATAGGAAATGAAAAAAAAAGTGTTCTGAAACCAAATAGGCCCACTCTGAATCAGGGTTGATTATGGTAGTTCTCTAAATATAAAATTGCTACCAATATTAGCAGAGAGCGAATTGAATGGATATGAATAGACTGAATTAGAAGTTTGATGACTGGCATAAACTACCATTATATTCTTCAAGTTATGATTCCATCATTCCATGGATGTTACATCATAAATAATATTTTGTTATCAGGATATAGTGTTTTAGTACTTAATATATAAAATATATCATTGTTCTGTAACATCTGATGTTACCTTTATATACAGATAAGGCTCAACTCAGGGTCAGATGATGCCTCTAAACCAATCTTGAAGAGTCATCATCCTGATTCACCAATGTTTTTTGTGAGAAGAGGCCAGTGAAGAAAAGAAAAGCAAGCATACTATGTAGATAAAGTTGGTTTTATAATTGTAGTTAATAAAGCAATAAAATATCTGGACTCTTTTTTCTTTCACAGCTCATCTTTATCCTTTTTTTCACAAGATGAATGGGGAAGCTCTTTTCAATACTCATGGCTCACTGTGGTAATCTGGGAGGATGCAACTTGTGTTTATTAACACAAGTTTTTTATCTCCTTGTTTTTAAACATCACCCTAGTGTTGGCTTCAAGCCATGTCACGTGTTTTTGTTGGTTTTTTAAGCACACAAGGGTCTATTACTGCCGTGGAGCATTAGCTTTTCCTTCCCATTCTCTGGATGTCCTCCTCTTTTCTCTTTTTGATGTAATCTCTTTTTTTACTTCAGTAAGAAGTTTGTTGTTGTATCTTCTTGATATTTACAGTTTCTTCACTACTATCAAAATTTATATGGAAACAGCTGCTTAGCCTAAAGGCATGTTTATAATGCTAATAATAATTGTATTATGTATACTTTATATATTGATATTTGTATGACAAATGCCAATATCATGTGTGATATTTGGGCATTGGTGTTAGATCGTGCTTCTTGTAGTGTTGGGAACCACAGTGGACATCATTTGAGCACATGTTAAGAGAGAAGCAGTGGCGGACCTGGCTTCTTACCAGGGGGTTCAGTTGGAAAATTTTTTTGCACTTATCACTCTATATAAATAGTATAAATCTCCTGAAATTTTGATTTTGAACCCCTGAAAATTTTAAATTGCACTAGTAGATCAAGTTTTGCACCCATTTGACACTGGCATTAAAAAATTTGACACCCCTGACCCCGGGGTCCTGGGTCTGCCACCGGAGAGAAGCTACTAGTTGAGAAGCTACTAGTTGTAGCTTCACATTGAAGTTCTCTATCTTTTTCTCTATCTGTGGCCAAAACTCGTTGCATTGAATGCAGTTTCACACGTGTAGTCGTTGCAGAGTTGTTGGTAGAGGCGTCAATTTTGGCCCAACCCAACAGGTCGGCTCGATGACCTAGTGTTTTGGGTTGGGTTGAGTTCGCTAAATAGAAACCCAAAAAAGAATCGGGCCATTTTGGCCTAGCCCAGTTGGCCAATGGGCCAGATTGGGCTTGCTTTTCATGCTTTTTTTGAACATTTTTTTTTGTTTTCTTTGTTAAACGTTGTACTAGGGTTGGTCGTCCTGCTAGTCCAGTGTGTATGAAATGTTAAAACCAAAAGGACTAAAATAAACATTGGTTTAATACAGATAAAGAGAATAATGCAGATCCTTTTAAAAAAAAGAAGATAATAATGCAGATGTGACAAAAGTATAAGATTCAAAACACATTAAACAACTAGTTCTATTTCTTACATCAAAAGAGAAAAAAACAACTAGTTCTATTTCTTGGTTGCTTCTTTGATGCTTGTACCAAATAATAAAATATCCCCAAGTCTTCGAGATCTATGCAAATAATGTTTTAAAGACCGATACTTTTCATACATTATTGTTACCTAGCTGTATTTACATTAGCCAACCAACTTGTTCAGTTTATTAGTAATAGTTCAAAGACCAAGACTTTTCATTCATCATTGTCCCACACAATATAAAAATAGTACAAGTAGCTGTTTCTGCAAATAATGATTAAAATAGTGCCAGAAAAACTGAAAAAAAGCACTAGTTGCTTGTGGATTTAACATTTAGTGAAAGTCTTTCCACTAATCAAAGCTATAGTACTGAAAAGATAAGCACCAAAGTCCAAAACTAAGCACAAGAACAATTTTGTGATGGCAGAAACTGCAGTATCTTTTGTTTTGGAGCAACTTTTTGAACTTGTGAAAGAAGAAGCAACTTTGCTGACAGGAGTAGAGAAAGACTTCAAAGAAATCAAAGATGAACTTGTGAGCATTCAAGCCTTCCTTAAAGATGCAGATACAAGGGCTGAAGATGAAGAAGCTAATGAAGGAGTTAAAGCTTGGGTGAAGCAACTAAGAGAAGCATCTTTTTGCATTGAAGATGTGATTGATGAATACATCATGTATTTATCTCAAAGGGTCAACAATTCTGGTTGCTCAGCTTCACTCCAAAAGATTTCTCTCATGATCAAAACCATGAAAAAACGTCATCAGATTGCTACTAAAATTCAAAGCCTCAAGTTATCAGTTCATGGAATCAAAGAAAGAAGTTCAAGGTACGAGTTTCAATCCGAAAGTCGATCAGGAAGCTCCAAAGGAAGCTCTAGAGGGTCGACAAATGCAACATTTGGCGACCCTCGAATGGCTTCTTTCTTCATCGAAGAGACTCAAGTTGTAGGGTTTGAGTCACCAAGAGATGAATTGGTTAGTTTCTTGGTGGACGGAACTAGCGAGCGCATGTTGATTTCTGTCGTAGGTATGGGAGGGCTTGGAAAAACCACCCTTGCTAACCATGTTTTTGAAAACAAGCAAGTGAAAAAGCACTTCGATTGTCGCTCTTTCGTCACAGTTTCTCAGACTTACACTGTGAGGGAGTTGTTGATAGATATGATACAGAAGTTTTGCAAGGACAGCAATGAGCCTTTTCCAAAGGGTCTAAAAAAGATGGATGACAACACATTGGTTACTAGTGTGAGACAATACCTCAAATCAAAGAGGTACTTGGTGTTCTTTGATGATGTTTGGAAAGAAGAATTTTGTGATGAAATTGAACATGCCATGACTGATAACAATAGAGGAAGTAGGATCATTGTGACCACTAGAATGATGCATGTAGCTGAATATTTTAAGAAATCTTTTCCTGTTCATGTTCACAACCTACAACCTTTGTCTCCGAAAAAATCATGGGAGCTGTTCTGCAAGAAGTCGTTTAGATTTGAGCCTGGAGAGGAGTGTCCAAAGGATCTAGAGGATATGTCGAACGAAATCGTTCAAAAATGTGGAGGGCTACCGCTAGCAATTGTCGCCATTGGTGGTCTTCTATCAACAAAACCAAAGACCATGTCTCATTGGAGAAAGGTGAGTCAAAATCTTAGAATCGAGTTACAGCGCAACGCGCATTTAACTAGTTTGACAAGGATTTTATCTTATAGTTATGATGATTTGCCTTACCATTTGAAATCATGCATGCTGTATTTTGGTATATATCCTGAGGACTACAAGATTAATCGAAAGAGACTTACACGGCAATGGATGGCTGAAGGGTTTGTTAAATATGAAGAGAGAAGAACTTTAGAGGAAGTTGCTGAAGAGTACATGACACAGTTGATACATAGAAGTTTGATTCAAGTTTCCAAAGTTGGATTTGATGGGAAAGTCAAAAGTTGTCAAGTTCATGATTTGTTGCGCGAAATAATCATTCGAAAAATGAAAGATTTAAGTTTCTGTCATTTAATCCATGAAGATGATCATGATCATGAACAAGTCACAGTTGGAATAACTAGGCGCTTTTCTATAGCAGCTAACTCCAACAATGTATTCTTGAAAAGCGCCAACGGTAATAACTCGGGAATTCGCGGTATTTTTGTTTTCGACAAAGGCGAATTACCTGAAGATTTTCTCAGTAGATTATCTGTCAAGTTCAAGCTTGTAAGAGTACTTGATTTTGAGAATTCTTTGTTGAGTTATATTCCTGATAATTTGGAGAATCTTTTTCACCTAAGGTACTTAAACCTGAGTGATACAAAAGTGAAGATTCTTCCTAAATCCATTGGTAAGCTAGTGAACTTAGAAACATTGGATCTAAGGCAAACTCAAGTGAATGTGTTGCCAAAAGAGATAAATAAGCTCACAAAGCTAAGGCTTCTTCCTGTTTATTATAGAAAATATGAAGGGCATTATTCAATGTTGAACTTCACAACTGGCGTGCAAATGCAAAAGGGTATTGGAAACTTGAAATCTTTGCAAAAGCTTTACTTTCTAGAAGCAGATCATGGTGGAATAGACCTCATTCAAGAACTCAAAATGCTGAGACAGTTAAGGAAGTTAGGCGTAAGGCGAATTCGGAGAGAATATGGGAATGCTTTGTGTGATGCAATACAAGAGATGAAGAAACTTGAATCTCTAAATATTACTGCTATAGCTCAAGAAGAAGTTCTTGACTTGGATTTTATTTCAACTCCACCACATCTTAGAGTGCTTAATTTGAAAGGTAGATTAACTAAGTTGCCTGAATGGATTCCAAAACTTGAGTATCTTGTGAAGTTAAGGCTTGGATTATCTAACTTAGAAGGTGATCTACTAAATTCTTTGAAGAATTTGTCAAATTTGTTGAGGCTTAATTTGTGGGATGATGCATTTTCTGGTGAAAGTTTGCATTTTCAAGTAGAAGGGTTTTCAAAGTTGAAGGAACTAGATCTAACTAGATTAAATAGATTAAGCTCTATTACCATAGATAAAGGAGCTTTACTTGGTCTTGAACATTTTAGATTTAACAACAATCCTCAATTGAAGGTGCTGCCTCAAGATCTTCAACACTTGCAAAATCTTCAATTTCTTGGATTTGCTGATATGCCAGTTGAAATAGTTGATAGCATTGATCCGGAAAAATGTGGAAATTTTCATTGGATTATCAAGCATATTCCCCTTGTACTTGTTCGTCAGAAAGTAGGATCAAGATTTCATGACTATGAATTGCGCCCCATTCCTACTCTATCCAATGTCTGACATCTCAAGGTATTCTTTCATTTCATGTTTCAATATTCCCTTTCCTTTTCTATCTATGTAATATATGTGGATCTGCAAACCTTGTAATCAAGGTTTCTTTTCTGTATAGATAACGGTGGGCCTCCTCTTCTGGTGGTTGAGCACGTCTCCAAAGCACCATAGTGTACCTGTAAAGCCACTCTGATGCCTAAGTCACTTTTAGGACTTTATACTTTATTGGCGACGAGTGTACCTGCAAAGGGGTTAAGTCCCCTTTATATGCATAAGAGTCCTAGTCAGTCCATTCTTCTTCTTCTAGAGATTGAGCTCCTATTATCTCGAAATTAGTATGCTAGTGATGTGAGGTCCTGTAATACCGGATGATGATTCACTGGATCATGATCCACTGCAGTTACAGTCACTTAAACCTTGAACCATAGATTACACTCAACTTACAATCATGGCCATTAAATAATTTTGACTTAAAATAAATTAAAAAATTGAAAGAGGAGAGAAATAGAGATAGGGGTACTGCAACTGATTCACTGCAGTCACTAAAGTCAAGCTTTACAAAAACCATTGGATCAATAAAATCTTCAATCCTAACCCTTAAAATTATTTTGTTTTAAAAAATTTTAAAAAGTACAAGAGGAGAGAGATAGAGAGAGGTGATTGCAGAGAATCATTATCCCTGTAATACCCATTGGTAGCCGCTTCCCCTAAAATCGCGCAAAGTCTTCCAAAATCTATCAACATTGACCAGAGCTGAAACTATCTCATATGCGAGCTTGGTCGAGGTACAATAAACCCAACTCGGTAAGATTTTTGTTCGAGCATTTAGGGAATGTAAAAAACTTGGGGCGGAGCTAGTGGAGTGGCCCACCGGTGCCATTGTCACCCCAAGCTCTATTATATTACTTAATATTGTTACCTAATATACTTATTTGGCATCACCTGTTATAAATAATTTATGCTAAACATCCCTCCTCATAGTATTGGCACCCCATATCTCAAAATCTCATAAATTTGCAAATCCAGTTGAAAGAAAAAGAAGTGAGTTGGGGTATTCTATTCAGTTAGAGATTTTTCCCTCCCTTTTTGTATATAAGCAATAGGCGACTACGTATATCCTTTGAGAAAATCATTTAATTGTTTAAAAATAGTTAAAAATTAAAGGTTTAAATACGTTTTTACCCCCTGCAAATAGGGGGTGTTTTGCTTTTACCCCCTACAAATTTTTTTTTTAAAAAACCCCTTGCAAAATTCACTTTTTTGACTTTAGTCCTTCTGTTAAATGGACGTTACAAAAAACGTCTACGTGGCATTTTTTATTATTTTCTTTTTTTTTTAATTCTGACTGGGCTGCCATGTCATTATTTTTTATTGGCTTAAATATGTTTATACCCCCTGGCCCCTACAAATAGGGGGTGTTTTGCTTTTACCCCCTACAATTTTTTTTAATTATTCCCTCATCTTCTTCCCCATTCCCAGATTCATTCTCTCTTCCTCTACACCTCCTTTTCCAGGAACCCTTCTCTTCTATTCTCTTCTCTTCTCTTCTCTTCTCCTCTCTTCTCTTCATCTCCTCCACTCCTCCTTTCCCCATATCTTCTTCATCTTCAACAACACAACCACAAAATCTCTCTCTCTCTCTCTCACACACACAATATACCTCGCTGACCTTCTTCTTGAATGCTTTCATTGGAATCTGGAATTGGGGAAACAAAAAAACTCATGTTCTTCAAACCCATTTCCAAACCCAAAAGGATTGTAAAAATTCATGTTCTTCAAACCCATTTTCAACTACTAACAACACTTAATTTGTGCACCTACGATTTCCAGAAAGATTGCAAAATGAGAAAAGGAATTTTAATTGCAAAATCTTATGTTTTCAAAACCCAAAAAAAAAATATGCTCTTCAAACCCATTTCCAGCAACCCCATTTTCATGCTCTTCAAACCCAAAAAAAAAAGTCTATGTTCTCGAAACCCCAATAAAATCACTACATAGATCTGTTGCGGTTTTGATTTTGTCCTTGTGGTTTTGATTTTGGTTGCGTTGTTGGTTGGTGTAGTGATTTTATTGTCGGTGAGTTTAGGAAGGGCGAGGATAGATCTGTTGTGGTGGATGAATGGTTTGGGTTGGAGGATTTGTTGATGTCTTCTACGTTTGTTGTTGTGAAGAGAGGTACTGTCTGTGATGGTGTTGGGTATTGATTTTGAAGAAGAGAAGAAGAAATGATTTATTTGGGATTCATGATTTATTATTGTAAGCTGCTGGTTTTCAGATCTGGTTTTCACCCCATATTTGCAGAAGAAGAGAAGAAGAAATGATTTATTAATTTAATAAGATTTAACAGTAATGACATGGCAATTCTGTTAAACATGTCAGCAAATCACTAACAGATATTTAACAGAAGGACTAATACCAAAAAAAAAAATTTGCAGGGAGATTTTTAAAAAAAAAATTTTGTAGGGGGTAAAAGCAAAACACCCCATATTTGCAGGGGGTAAAAACGTATTTAAACCAAAATTAAAATATAATTTCTAAATTACACCTACATGAGAAAAACGAAAGTTTGGAAACCAGAATTTACTAGCACGAGGAAAAGAAAAAATGGAACAATTAATAAGGGCAAATTGGTACATTAACTAAAAATAGCTTCAACGTGCTTATATTTGATAACATGAACGGGAGTTATTGAGTTTACATCTGCTAGGTTGACAATGTTTATTTGTTTGTTTAGAGACACTGCGTTAAGCTTGACTAAGGGAGTAGTCGTGCTTATTTCCATCTTTTTTTGACAAGTGCCTATTTTCATCTTATTTGTGGGTTTTTCCCCTAATAGTCACTCACTAGTCAAGATCAAAAAATTATTACATGTTATCAAACAAGATTAAGTCTACAAAATCAAGCAGCCATTGCTTAATTTAACGATTATGTTTTGACAAACCTCGGCCTCCACTACATGTGGTTGATCCATAGAAACCACCGATTCTCTTCAACAACTGAATTTTTAGTAACTAGAGATTACACTGACTATTAGAAGACACATTTGAGGACGAAATTGATTAACAAAATATATATTTAGGGACCAAACTGTTAACGAAATGCACATTTTGTTATATTTTGATGACTATATATGCCAAAACTTAATTTGATGTAATTTTCACAATATTGAACAAAACCCTCAAATTATGAACAAATTCCCAAAACAAACAAGTAAAGGTCATAGTTTCGAATCCAGGATTGAAAATGCAGTAGTGTTAAATTTTTTGAAGAAGAGTTTTGCTGCTCGTTGTTGTCCTAATCGGCTCAAAGGACTAGCCTCTATAGTTGTGAGCAGAAGATCCTCGGTTTACAAAAAAAAATAGCAACAACTATTAGATATATAGTTGGTTAGTAGTTAGGGAGATTGTTAGTAGTTATAAGTAGTAATTAGAGTGTGCTTATAAATAATTATTTTAGTGTACAATCTTTCTCATTTTATATCACTTCTACTATCTACTATCTATATATACCATTAACCTACTACCAAAATACCAATCTTACCATTTCCCAACTAAACAATTTTAGGATATTTATGTAATTTCACTTTTTCACTCTCTCTCACACTTTTTTCATACTTTTTCAAACTTTTTCACTCTCTTCTCCTTTTTTTCCTTTAACTCTATCTCATTTTTCTATTTTTCGCATTATGTCTACTTTAATTTCATCTATATGTCTCCTTAATTTCTAATATTTCATTATTCTCTATCAATAAGTTTTATTTAGTCTCTACGGGAAATATTACAATTTGGAAATTTTGAAACTTTAATACAACTTTGTTTTCTAATCTCTACGGGAAATATTACATATTGGTGGTAAATGTTCACGGGGTAATGTTCGGACTAACTCAATTACAATTTCAAACTATTTGTTTATCTACTTTAAATTAGTCTTGATTTTCATGAGGTAATGTTCGTACTAATTAAATTATATCTAAGTCTATTAATAAAAGTAACACGACAACACCCGTGTGTATGCACGAGTATACTGCTAGTACTCTAAGCAAATCAACCACCCCCAAACTTACTAAAATACCCAATAACTGAAAATTTAATCCAAACTGCACTAAGGGTAATTAGGTAAATTATTGCCAAAAACACATACCTACTTTTCAAGAGTAGGCTGACAAATCCAAAAAAAAGTCAAAAAGACATAGTTGAAAGGACACGGAGAGAGACAGAGAGCAATAAAAAAAATTAAATGGTGGTTGAGAGAGAGAGAGAGAGAGAGAGAGAGAGAGAGAAAAGAAAACAGAGACAATGTAAAAAAACTGCTGCTGAGACATGGTGTAACACCCCGGTATTTCTAACATGTAGATATACCGCAATGCACAACTATAGCAGTAATCAGAGGACACAGTTCCTGGATAATTATTGAAGATAAAAACTTTTTCCGAAATTAAACATAATATTCGGAAACATCCCAACTTCATATAATAGAAGTTACTCGGTCCACAGCCGAAAGGATTACAACATCCGACTTCAATAACTAAAACAGGAAACACAAATACGGTTCGTACATCTCATAAACGATACAAGTCATACAACCATGACAAAGACAGCAAAAGGAAACATAAGAGGATCAAGACTAGGTCCTTGAGACCTCCAAGAGCATGTCACCTACTCGTGCCTGACAGTCTTCTTCTTTCCCTGCTTCTCTGAAAAACAACACCAATGATAGGGTGAGATAACATATCTCAGTGAGTTCTACCGTGCCCCCTCACTACCACTCGGTTTATTTATAAAATCGTTACAATGTGGTTTGAATTATAAACCACATACCCATATATAGTCTTAGCCCATTACCGACCGTGCAAACAACCATAATCTCGGCATCTAATGCACTATTCATATATAACTAAGCCTCGTAATATCAATTTAGAATTACTAGCTTACCAAACGAAATCCGACCGTGCAAACACCCACAATCTCGGCGAATCGTATACTTAAATTAGCATAAATCGGCCGTGCAAACAACCACAATCCCGATAACCCACATTAGACCACGCCATAACGTTTCAGGGCCTAGGGTGAGTGATCATGACTTCCCTTCCTAGTATGCTATTCGTTGGGTCGTCACCCAACTCGATATAATCTATATATCGTACCCGCATTGGGCCGTCTTTCAAGTTTTAGATATCTATATCTATTATCGATCTATAACCCGTTTTGATGAATTCAAAGTTAGACATCCGGCGTTATAATCATAGCGTCGAGAAGGATCCACGATCCAGTTTGTTATGTCGAAAACATTATCTCACACGCGGTCTAAGTTTTCGGTATTGAAAACAGCTTTGACTTTCAAAAACAGTGTGTTTTACAATTCAAATTACATATATATAGTTAGGTCTTTGAATAAGATTTCCAACGCATTTTAGAACACCTCAATCGGGTTCCCGGATCAAAAGTTATTGCGAAAACAAGTTCAGGGACTTTTTAGTGAAAACTACAAACCGTCGCGACGCGAACACATACCGTCGCGACGCGAAAAGTGACAGAAAGTTTTGCGTTGCAAAAATTAAGGGAGGTCGCGACGCGATGGCCACGGGCCGCGACGCGATGGGAGCCAGAATTGGTTGAAAATAGCATTTCGAAAACCCGTTTTGTACCGTTTCGCTTTCTATTCGACCCCGAGACATTTCCTAACCATCGAGACTTAAAAATAGATATTATAACCAACATTTTAGCCCATATTCCAGTGAAAGCATTTAAATCAACAATTCATAGATTACTCAATATTTCGATAAAAACCGTAAAACGCTATTTTTCTCAAAAACGGTTTTCGACCCGAAAATCTTTCGAACTCAGTTTTTCGCCGAGAAACAAAATGTGACACAAGTTCAGAAAATCGTATTGTCCCTAATCCGTGAGTAGAATTCACCGGTTTGAAGATCGTGTGAGGAGCCCCAACGAAACATGCGACAATCGGAATACGATAACCATGAACAATCCTCGCTAGGCACCAACACAAGTTGACACAGCAGCTCTCTTCCCTTAACAACTGAAGCAGCAACTGAACCAGCAACTCAAATCCTCATAAGCTTCCTCCAAATCGAAATGCAAAGCTAGGACTTCACCTTCAGCAGCTACAACAGAACATGCAAACCCATCTACACACAAACTCCACCATTTTCACCACTTGGAGCTTCATGGACATCAATGGAGATGAGAGAAAGAGTTGGAATCAGGCTCTGAAACTTAGACCATTGGAAAGAAAATCGAAAATGGAGTGGGAAAGTGGAAGGAGTACTTACATGCATCCACAAGGCTGGCTTCTCCCTTCTCCTCTTCCTCCTCCACTCGCGCCCTCTCTCCCTCTTTTCTTAGTTTCTTTCTTTCTTCTGGATTTTCAGAAAATGACCAAGTGTGAGAGTGTGGCTGAAGGGGGAAATAAGCTACCCTATGGCTGGAATACTAAAAGGGAGTGAAAAGACAATAATGCCCTTCAGCTTAATTCTCTTCCTTTAACACATGGTTAAACTAAATTGGGTGGAGGGTAGCATTTCCGGACATTGTCCTCGACCATTAATCACCGAGACCCGCCTAATTATTCTTGAAGAATAATTAAATCGGTCTTAGGATTCATAACTCGAGTCTTTAAAAATTAGGGATGTTACAATCACCCCAACTTTTAAAATTTTGTCCTCAAAATTGAAAAAGACATACTTTAAGCGAAGAGATATGGGTATCGGGTACGCATGTCCTCTTCCAACTCCCAGGTAGCCTCTTCGGTTGAAAAACCATCCCAGATTACCTTGACAGTCGGAATAGTTCTTGACCGCAGAGTCTTCACGCCACGCTCCAAGATATAGCTAGGATAGGGTTGGAATGATTGATCCGGTCGAAGATCGATCATGTCAACACTCAACGGTTGATGTGGGTCGGGGATGTACTTCCTTAACTGAGACACATGGAATACATCATGGAGATTTGATAAGGCCGGAGACGATGCGAGACGGTAGGCAACTAGCCCAATACGCTCGATGATCTGGAATGGTCCAACATATCGAGGACTGAGCTTCTTCGCTCGCAAGGCTCTCACGGTACCTATGGTTGGAGAAACCCTCAAGAATACATGATCACCAACTTCAGATTCCAACGGCCTCCTTCGGTTTTCAGCATAGCTCTTTTGCCGATTCTGAGCAACCTTCATTCTTTCTTGAATCAGTCTAATCTTCTCGGTAGTTTCACGAACCATATCGGGTCCCAAAAATTTATCTTCACCAATTTCCCACCAACACAAAGGAGTTCTACACTTTCTCCCATAAAGCGCTTCAAACGGTGCCATTCCAATACTGGAGTGGTAACTGTTGTTGTAGGCAAATTCCACCAATGGAAGATGGTCTTCCCATTTCGACCCGTTATCCAGTACGCATGCCCGCAGCATGTCTTCAAGGGTCTATATAGTCCTCTCAGTCTGACCATCAGTGTGAGGATGATAAGCAGTGCTAACAAGTACTCTTGTTCCCAAAGCTTCATTCAATGATTTCCAAAATCTGGAGGTGAACTTGGGATCTCGGTCTGACACGATACTCGTCGGAACCCCATGCAGTCTGATAATGTTCTTCACATACTCATCTGCTAACTTGGGAACTTTATAAGTCGAGCGAACGGGAATAAAGTGACCGGATTTGGTCAATCGGTCCACTACTACCTAAATGGAATCATTACCGGCTTGCGACCTCGGCAAACCCATAACAAAGTCCATTGAGATATCTTCCCATTTGTCATACCCCAATTTTGTCCGCTTCTTTTTACTTCTTTTTTTTACTAAGTTAGTTTTGAGCTTACTTGGGGCCTACTCTTCTTATTTGGTCCTGCGCTTGTGAATTTGGGCCTTATTTTAGCGTTTGTTGAATTTGGGCCTTATTTTAGCGTTTGTTGAATTTGGGCTTTGTTTTAGCATTTGTTCAATTCGAGCCCGATTTTAGCGTTTGCGATTGGGCTTGATTTTAGCGTTCGTTCTAATTGGGCTTCATTTCAGCCATTTTTCTAAGTTGGGCCTATGTTTGGTTTTGATTGGGCTTGGCCCAATTTAATCATTCTCATCCACTTCAACCAAAAACAAAAATCTGTCCAAACAGCATCTTATAAGCATCCCAAAAAATAAAAATCAGAATTAATAAAAACTAATTTACAATAATCCAAAAATCCAAAAAAATTTAAATTAAAAAATACAAAAAAATTACATCAAAAGGGCCAAAATGGCCAGATCCGAAAATAATAATAAAAATACAAAAAAATCAAAAAACGAAATTACATAAAAATAACAGCAGCAACAACAGCTTCCTTGGGCCTGTTCTTGCTGGGCAAGTTTCCTCCAGAGGTCCAAATACCTGAAAAAGGAAAGAAATGGAGAGGGATCAGCAAAACCTAATTTTTTCTACCTATATAAGCAAGCCTTGACCCAGCAATTCAGAGGCAGAAATTACCAAGAAAATCAGAGAGGAAATACATAGAATTCAGAACCAAAAGATTAGGGTTTTAACATTGAAACCCTAATCGCAAAACACTAAAGAATCAGAAGCAGAAGTAGCAGGAGCAGTCAGGGTAACAGTAGCAGTGGCTAACAGCAATCAAACAAGTTCAGAATCTGGAAAAACAGAAGCAAGAAAAGGCAGCAGAGCAAGCTACAGGAAGTTTTACAGAAGCTGGAATTTGAGGTTGGTTTTTTGTCTAATTTAGTATAAAATAGGTCTCTTTGTAAATAAATTGTATTTGTTATTAATCCGAAATCAGCATCAAAGCAGTATATATTCAGGTTATTAGATTAATAGATTAGTAATACGAATTGTATATATAAGTTCTAAAATAATTAGGCCCAGTTTATGTTTTTTTTCTAAGAAACATAGATACTGTAAATAGGCTAGGGTTTAAACAAAAGAATCTTTAGGTTTGTAAATAGTCTAGAATTTTCAAGTTAATTAGGATTCTGCCTATGTTAAAAGAAAACAAACATAAGAAGTAATATCAGAAATTAGTTGTAAACCGATTAGGGTTTTGCTTATCTGTTTTAGAAAAGAAATTAGCAGTTGAGTTTGAATCAAAATTAGGGTTTGGTAAATATCAGAAATTAGTTTTTGGTGTTTAGAAAAATTAGGTTTTGCTCATCTGTTTCAAAAAAGAGAAATTAGGCAAAGGTTAGGGTTCAGTTTTTGGTCCTTTTTTTAGGAATCAGAAATCAAAAACAAGCAGAAGTCAAAACAGAAACCAAAAACAAAGAAAGATATACAATAAAGAGGAATTAGAACCGAAGCTTACCTTCCAGCTCCGACCACCGCTGACGGTGGTCATCCCCCCAATCCCGTCACCAATGTCAGGATACCGTCAGCTCTAGCCTCCCGTCGATGAACGCCGCCGTGGGGTTCGCCGTCGTCTTCTCGCCGTTGGCCGTGAGTCACCCAGAGGAACCAAAAACAACATAAAAATCAGAATCCGAAAATAGAAGAGGGTTGAAAAAGAAAAAAAAACGAAATAAAAGAGGAGTAGAACCGTACCAGTCTGACCGCCGTGACGGTGGCCGTCTTCCAGAAAACGCCTCGTCGCCGCCGTGAATCACCGACGCACCTCGCCCTTCTACCTTCGCGTTTTCCTCCGTCTCTCGCTCCGAACTCATTCCGCTTTCTCTCCCTTCTCACCATTCCGCAAAGCGGCGCCGTGAGAGAGAGAAGGTGAAGGTTTGGGGTTGTGTCGGTGGTGGAGAGCGGGATTTGGGTTAACACCGAAGAGAAAGGGAGAGGTTGGCTCGACGACGGAGAGTAAGGCGAAGAACAGAGGAGGAGATGGGCTCTTGGGTCCGTGAAGCGAGGCGGAGAGAGGAGAGAAACGAAGGAAATCTGGGTTGAGGGATTCGGCCATAGACAACGCCGCAAGATTGGAGGATTGAGAAAATAGGGTTTGGAGAGTGAGATTTGAGTGCGGCGCCGTGGATGAGCTGAGGGTGAGGGAGAGAGGCGGATGCGTGAGAGAGAGATTTTTTAGGGTTGAGAAAATAGGATTTGAAGAGCTGCGGCGCAGCTGGGGAAGAAGGGAAAGAAATTAGGTTTAGGGTTTTTGAGATTTCCTTATATAGCGTGGATATCCAGGGGCATTTTGGTCTTTTCAATTTTAACTCAATACTACTCGCACCCCTGCGTTTTACTCCGCATACCCTCTTCTGAAGCCCATGGTTTTGCCTTTTTTCGAAACGGCCCATCCTTTTTCTGTTTAAAAAAAAGGCGCAGCCCAGCTTACAAAAACAAGCTGGGCTCACTGTTTACACCCCAGATTTTATAATACAGCCCTCCTGCCACTTGCATACCATTTTACCATTTCACCCCCCTTTTTCCTCGTTTTTAATTTAATTTAATTCTCTTCAAAACAAAATATTTTCTCATAAATTAAAAACTTTGTTAATAGTCTCGTGAAGCCTTTGCTTGCATGATTATTATCAACGAGGTACTAGTGGTGATCACTTGGAGCCTTTGCTCAATTGATCATCATGAATGCCTAATTTTCCTAAAGATTTTCACTAAGTCAAAAAACCTTGTTAGTAGTCTCGTGAAGCCTTTGCTTGCATGATTATTAACAATGGAGTACTAGTGGTGATCACTTGGAGCCTTTGCTCAATTGATCATCATGAACGCTCAATTTTCACAAATTAAACAAGATAAAAAACAAAAACCGTTTTCCAAACAAACCAGAACTACGTAGCTTTGAATTCTCCATCGCACCGGGAGATACGTAGGAGCGGGCCATGTCCCGTCAAGCACTTCTTTCTAAAAACCCTTTTTTTTTCCCCCTTTCTCTCCAAAAATAAAAAAATTTAATTTATTGTCAATAAGAAGTACAGAGGCAAAGTTTAAATATTTTCAGGTCAACATATAAAAACCACACATTTAATTAAAGGTTCCCTCTCAGTAGAGAGGACGCGTGAGGTGCTAATACCTTCCCCGCGCGTAACCGACCCCCGAACCCTCTTCTCTAGTTTCGCAAGACCACTCGCTTTCCGATAAAAGGTTTTCCTAATACTTTCCTTAAATAAGTATTGGTGGCGGCTTCATTGTTTTTTAGAAAAGTTGTAAACGAGGAAGGTTCTCCCTCGGGGACTTTTTCGGGCGCAACAGCTGGCGACTTCACTGGGGACACAAATTTGTTTTTTTCAAAAGTGGGTCAAGCCTAATTAATTAAGTGTGTGGTTTACATGATTTGATTTGAATATGTTACTTCTTTGCTTAGTTCCTTCATGCATTTCTTCCCCTTTCTTATCATGTCCCCTTCTTCTTTGCTCCCTTTCCTAAGGTAAGTAGTGCAATGTTGTTGGCGCCCGAGATTAGTTGTATTTGATGATATTAAAACCCTAGGGTAGACAACATGTTATCGCTTGCCTTTGTCTGGACTGTTGTGTTTTCTCTTGCAGGTGGGGAAGGGTAGTTATTTCTAGGTGTTGTGCCCTCAACACACACTTCACACCCTATACTTGTGAGCATTGAGTGGGGCCTAAAACCCAAGGTCTGAACAAAAACCTAGGAGAGTGGGAACGATTAGTGACTGCCATTCGTAGACCTTTGTCTGTATGGCTCTCATGAAAGTTCCGCCCAAGAGCGCGCTTTGTCATGATACCTCACACTCGGTAGCTTTCTACGATTGTGGGTCCCATCATGAGAGAGAATTTAGCTCTTGGTTGCCATTGTAAGGAAGTGATTAGAACCTACATGGGAGGATTACCCCTTTCGTCGACTTTAGACCCTAGGATTCCCACCCTTTGTAGGACACGGGGGCACGCTTTTGTTTGTTGCATTAGCTTAGGCATTCCTTTTTCTTAAACTCTATTTCAAAAAAAAATCGTAGAAAATAATATCCCTAGTTTCTTACCCTCTTTTTATGACACATCATTTCGCATCCACATCATTTCGCATTCACATCATTTCGCACCATTGCATTTGCATCTAATAAAAGTTTGAAACAAAAAACTCTCATCATTTGCATTCTTCATGCATTAAAGTTTGTTTGCCGGAAATCGCAACATAACATCGAACCTTGTCATAGGTGTGTAAGAAGCAACATGGAATCCAAAGGCAAAATCGCGTTCAATTCGAGGTTCCCCATTGTAAAGAAGATTGATGTAACTAGGTTGAAGGAGTATGCTTCCCTATTAGGTCCTATTGAGCTTCGGTCCTTCGACAAAACTTATGGGAACATCCGCAAGTTATTACAGTTAGAAGTACAGGAGAGCGCCATCGCCGCCCTATGTTGGTTCTATGACTCTGAGATTAGATGCTTTCTTTTCAAAAACTTCCAAATGGCACCTACCCTAGAGGAGTATGAGAAGATTCTGGGTTTTAATCGCTCGGAGGCTAGACCTTACCAGTATCAGAGGCAGTATTATTCAGATGAGAAGTTTGCTTCCTTGTTACAAATCAGTGTAGAAGAAGTGCGGTCCCACAAAGTTAAGCGTAACCAGATATTTGGGTTTCCTCAGGAGTACTTTGAAGGTCTGATGACTAGCTATGTAGCATCAAATGATTGGGTTTCTTTCAAGCAAGTACTAGCTTTGACCATCTTCGGCATTGTTCTTTTCCCTCAGATTGAGAAACATATAGATGAAACCGCTGTTGGTGTGTTCCTAGCATTCAAGAGTGCAAAAAGTCCCATCAACCCGGTTCCCGCTGTTCTCGCCGAGACCTATCGTGCCTTCACCCGCCATCATGAATTCCGAAAGGATAAGATGTGTTGTTCCTTCCCTGTGCTATACGCTTGGTTGATCAGTCATGTGTGCATTAATAAAAATGAAGTTGGGGACCTGCTTTCCTACACCTTGGGTTGCAATCCGAAGACTATGAGCCCTCAAGAGTGGAAGGATACTCTTAAGAACCTTGATGCTCTTCAAATTCGGTGGTACCTGCACAAGTTTTGGGAAGATAGACCCTCAGTAATATTCCAATGTGGCAGTTTCCAGAACGTCCCTCTCATGGGAACACAGGGATGCATCAATTATAACCCGTCTTTGACCTTGAGACAACTCGGGTACCCTATGCGGGACTCACCCTCCGAAGCTATGTTGTTCCGTTTTTACCTCCATGAGGGGATCCCTAAAGACGAGGACTTACTTCGGCGAGTCTTGCAAGCTTGGGAAACCGTGGTGCGGAAAAACAAGGGCGAGTTATCTAAAAGGACCACTGCTATCTCCTTCACTCAATGGCTTGAAAAAAGGATTAAGGAAACTCGATCATCCGACCAAGGAATGCCATCACTTGAAGAGAAAATACCAGAACCCCATGCTCCCCTAATTGAAGAACTAGAAGAGGTTAAGTTGGCCTTATCGAAAGCGGAAGAAGAGAAAAGGGCTTTGCAAAACAGATTAGGAAAGGTGATGCAAGACAAGCGGAAGCTAGAAGATGAAAATGCTCTTCAAGCTGCCGCTATTAAAGCAACCAATAGGAAGCTTGAAATAGGAGAAGAGAGCAAGAGGGGAATTCAGAAACATTTGGAGGGAGCTAAAGAAGAAGTAAAGAGGTGCGTCTCAAAGATGAATGAGGCTGTGGCGGAAGCAAGGGAATGGAAGAAATCATATACCAAGTCAAAGAGGGATGAGAAAATGGTTAGAGAGGCGCTAGCTAAGTCAAAAGAAGGATTCCAAAGGATGAAGTTTGAAATGGAGAACCAAGTGGAAAACATCAGGCAAGATAGAGAGTCTATCATAGGGATCTTGAAAGAATATCAACAAGCTTTGGAGTTTGAACAAGGAAGGTCGGATGAATTGAAGAGGAACTTCCAATATCTAAGGGAATCTTATGAGCAAGTGCAAGCAAAAAGCCGGTACTGGGAGGAACGCTTCATGGCATTAATTGGCAAAATAGAAGACCAAGAAGTCATCAAGGAGCTAAGGGATGAGATTCGGTTTTGGAGCAGCAAATTTTCAAAGCTAGCAGCGCTAGCTAATCAAGCTGTGAGAGTTGTTCCCAAGAAGCTAAGAAGAGCTGAAGCAGAAATGAACCCTTGCAACACTCCGGCCAAGGTGCGTGAGTTTGTCGAGTATTGCAAGATCCTGACAGAAGAACTCATGGAGAAAGCCAAGGGGGCAGCCGAAAGCAAGAAGAGAAAGAGGAAGGAGAAATTGAAGGCTATATGCCTCTGAAGTCCACCTTAGGTCATTGCAATAATTCTTAGGAAATTGTAATTTTCTCTAAAAGTTGTAATTTTCTTTGGATATTGTACTTTGTCCCCAGAATATTGTACTTTGCTTTTCCCTCAAGTTTGAAGTATTATTTCCTTTTGAATAAAGTGTGTTCGTTTCGCCTATTGTTTCCAACTTCGTTGCAAAAATAATAGCAAAAAATAAAATATAAAAATAAAATGATTTTTAGACCTACACGCCTATGACAAGACGAATTACACCGCGATTCCCGGCACCCAAACAAACATAAAATCATGCATATTGCATTACATCTGCATTCGTTTATTTAATTCTCGTGCTCATAAAGTGTATTCCCTCAATAGAAAAAGGCAAGCTGGTTCGCCAACATCGATACCTGACTCGTCTACAAGCAAGGCTCATGGCAACTAACCAGAATGACCAGGGCGGTCCTGTCATTGAAGATTTAGGAAGTGGGGAACCAGACCATGGTAACACCTCTGCTGAGGTTCCCAATACAGAGCAATTGGCTCAAGAAAATCGGGAGTTGAGAACGAAAATAGGGGCAATGGAAGCACAGATGACGGAAATGATGAGCATACTACAAGCTTTAAGGAACGGAACTACCGCTGAAAATCTCGCCGTCACTACCGGAGTCGCTGTCACTCTTCCCCCTCCGAGTCTCGAGACTAGCACCTTTGCTCATACTTCAGGAACCAATAACCAGGGCCAACCAGTTACGCACGGGATGCCTTGGGGACTCCCATCCGGATACACACCTCCGGGAGCCGAGGCTAATGCGGGAAGTAATCCCCTTAGTGTTGCAGAACAAGTCGGACCCATCTCAGCCACAAACAGTGGAGGAACGGGAGCGCCTCAGGGCCAAATTCAGATTCCTATTCCGCCGGGAACTCCGTTCGACTTTCATTCACCAGTAACGGTCTATCCCCCAATTCCGGGACCAATTCCTGGGAATATCACTCACTCACGTGACCCACACGTGAACCCAACCGTAGTGTCGATGAATAATCCTCACTACGGTGTGAATGGTTTTCCTCAGAACTATCCTGCTGAAGCTCCTCAAGTTAGAGACAGGTATCATATGTTAGAAGAACGCTTAAGGATGATTGAAGGGTCGGGCTCTAGAGCAAGAGAAGCTCGTGATTTGTGTCTCATCCCTGGTGTGGTTTTACCTCCCAAATTCAAAGTGCCCGACTTTGACAAGTACCGAGGCGTGACTTGCCTTAAAAGCCATCTGACCATGTACTGTCGAAAAATGGCTGCACATTCTCACGATGACAAGTTGTTGATCCATTACTTCCAAGAGAGCCTTGCGGGAGCTTCTCTCAACTGGTACATGCAGCTAGAACCGTCTCATATCCATTGTTGGAAGGACTTGGCTGATGCTTTCCTCAGACAGTACCAGTACAATACAGATATGGCGCCAGACAGAACACAGTTGCAGAATCTAGCAAAAAGAGATAATGAGTCATTCAAAGAATATGCCCAGCGGTGGAGGGCTTTGGCTGCACAAGTAACGCCCCCTTTGTTAGAGAAAGAATTAGTCTTCATGTTCATGGAAACCCTGCCGCCGTTATACTACGACCGGTTGATTGGTAGCGTGTCTTCCAACTTCTCAGACATGGTAATCATCGGTGAAAGACTAGAAAATGGAATGAGAAGCGGCAAGATCGCCCATGGTTCCACAGGTATAACCACCCAGAAAAAGCCATTTTCCGGATTTCCAAAAAGGAAAGAAGGAGAGACCAACGCCATCACCATAAGCCCACCTTATCAACCACAAAATATCCCTGTCCCCACTCAAACACGACCAACCCTTCCACCACAAAATAACTACCACAAAAGCTACCCAGACAAGAAACAGACCACCTTTGATCCCATCCCCATGTCCTATACTGACCTATTCAACTATCTTTTTACAAACAAACTCATCAATACCAGACCCATGAGACCAGTTCAACCACCCTACTTCCGAGGCTACAATCCCAATGTTACCTGTGCATTTCATGAAGGGGCGGTAGGACACGCTGTTGAGGACTGCAAGGCATTCAAAATCGTGGTGCAAGATCTTATTGATGCCAAAGGGATAACCTTCAAACAAGAAGACCCGAGTATCACAACTAATCCGCTGCCTGGTCATCAGAAACATGCAACCAATGCCATCCATGATACGGGGAGTCAATCCTTAATCAGAACCGTGGAGTGTATCCAAACACCCTTAGAGGTCATTCATGCAAAGCTATGCAAGTTCGGGGTCATTGAGAGAGGATGTACTCAGAGAGAAGTCTGTGTTGATGTTAATTGTGATGGGGCGTGTGAGGCTTTCAGGACAGTGTTGCAGGACCTATTGGATCGTCATGTAATCCAAATAGGTGTGCAAGAGAAAGAGGAGGATGTGCTGACCTTCGAATCAGATAAGAATGGAAATGTTCGGGTACCTATTGAGGTCCCATATAGCCTAAAGCAGATCGTGGAGAGACCTAAGGCCATTGTGATTCCTGTCCCAGCTCCTCATCAAAAGAACAATGCTGTTCCATGGAGCTATGGGGTGTCAGTTCCAATTCAGACGCCTCAGGTTGTTCCTGATATCACCAACATTGCGGGAAGCAGCGGAGTCACTAGAAGCGGGCGTGTTTATGTCCCTGAAGTCCTGAAAGAAGGTCCCTCAAAGGAGGAGGAGGAAAGAATTCGCAAAGGCAAAGCGCAAGAACCCAAGGAAAGTAGGAAAGTGTCAGAACAAGAAGCCACTGAATTTCTGAAGGTCATGCGTCAGAGTGATTACAAAGTGTTGGACCAGCTACACCACACCCCTGCAAAGATCTCTATCATGTCCCTACTGCTCAATTCTGAGTTTCACCGTGCAGCCCTAATGAAAGTATTAAATGAAGCTCATGTAGCTCAGAACATCACTGCTGACCAGCTCGGTGGCATTGTAGGGAATATTGTTGCATCCAATTATATCACTTTTACCGATGATGAGCTCACCCCTGAGGGAAAGGGGCATAATCAGGCACTTCACATTTCAGTTAGATGTGGTGAGTATACACTATCCAGGGTCCTCATCGATAATGGATCCTCTTTGAATGTCATGCCCAAATCTACTATGAGCAGATTAAATGTAGACTGTTCATATATGAAGCCTAGCTCAGCACTAGTTAGAGCATTTGATGGGTCCAAGAAGGAGGTTATGGGAGAAATGGAGTTCCAGATGCAGATAGGGCCAGAAGTATTTTATGTGAATTTTCAGATCATGGACATTGCATCATCCTACAGTTGTCTCCTGGGGAGACCCTGGATTCATGCTGCCGGTGCTGTCCCTTCATCCCTCCACCAGAGGCTTAAGTTTGTAGTCGACGACAAGCTGATAGTCGTTTTTGGAGAAGAAGAGTTCATCGTTAGCAAGCCCCATCCCTCTCAATACATTGAGGCTGCAGAAGAATCACTTGAATCTGCCTTTCAATCACTAGAAATCGCGAATGCTGCTTTTGTGGGGGAAGAGGCCCCGTTGCCCGTACCAAAGATATCTGACGCTGCTATCATGGTAGCCAAAGTCATGCTGCAAAATGGTTACCAGATCGGAAAAGGGTTGGGAAAGTATGAGCAAGGAGTTCTGACGCCGGTTCAGCTGCAAGGGTACAAGGATAGGCGTGGGTTAGGATATTGGCCCACTCAGGCTGACAAGAAGAGAATGGCTGAGGAAAAGCGAGAAAGGAGGCTAGCTAAGCTTCGGGGACGGGAACCAGACTTGAAGAAGATTCCTATCTATGATCTCTCTCGGAGCTTTAAGAATGCGGGTATGCTGGATCCCGATCAGGTGGCCGTCATTGAGGAAGAATCAGTTGTGGAAGACAAAGGCGTGGACTTGGTGCGTCGCAGTGCTGCAGATGGAAAACTTGATAATTGGAAGATCATCGATTTCCCTGTTATTTTCATTCCAAAGTAATGATTTTGTAATGCAAATTCTTTGGCTCTGCCCAAGGCCTTAGAATATTCCATAAGGGCATGCATGTTTTTTCCTTCAAATATCATCTATCAATAAAATGTTGTTTTGGATTCTCAAATAAATAAATTTGCCTTTTATTATCATGCGTCTCCATCTTGTGTTTCTATTTTTGCTTGTTCATTTCTTTCTATTCCCGCAAATGCAGATCTAAAATGAATATCTTTGAGAATAACGATGCCAACGGTTCATATGTTAATTTTGATCACCCCGTTAACCAAGCTGAGGAAGATGTTGAGGATGACTGGGAAACTCCTCCAGAATTGATGAGAATGGTTGAACAAGAGGAAAAGGTTATTCAGGCACATGGGGAGTCTGTTGAGATAATTAACCTAGGCACAGAGGACAGCAAGAAGGAAGTAAAGGTGGGTACTTCAATGAAGGAAGGTGAGCGCAAGAAACTAATTGAACTCCTGCATGAATATGTTGATGTCTTCGCATGGACTTATCAAGATATGCCAGGTTTAGATACCGACATAGTGGTGCATAAGTTGCCAGTCAAGCCGGAATGTCCTCCGGTAAAGCAGAAACTGAGAAGAATGAAGCCAGAAATGTCCTTAAAGATCAGGGATGAAGTGAAAAAGCAGTTTGACGCTGGATTCCTAGCGGTAGCCAAGTATCCGCAATGGGTTGCCAACATCGTGCCAGTTCCGAAAAAGGACGGGAAAGTTAGAATGTGCGTTGATTACAGAGATCTGAACCGTGCTAGTCCCAAAGATGATTTCCCCCTGCCCCATATTGATGTCTTAGTGGATAGTACGGCGCAACATTCACTGTTCTCCTTCATGGATGGGTATTCAGGGTATAACCAGATCAAGATGGCTCCTGAGGATATGGAGAAGACAACTTTCACAACTCTTTGGGGAACATTCTGTTACAGAGTCATGCCATTCGGGTTGAAGAACGCCGGTGCTACTTATCAAAGGGCTATGGTAACGTTGTTTCATGACATGATGCACAAGGAAATAGAGGTCTACGTGGATGATATGATCGCCAAGTCTAAAACTGATGAGGAACACATCGTCAACTTGCAAAAGCTCTTCGAGCGGTTGAGAAAATTCAAGCTCAGATTAAACCCTGCCAAGTGTACCTTTGGCGTGCGATCAGGAAAGTTGTTGGGTTTCATCGTCAGCCAAAAGGGGATAGAGGTCGATCCAGACAAGGTGCGTGCGATTCTTGAGATGCCAGTCCCTAAAACAGAAAAAGAGATTCGGGGTTTTCTCGGAAGACTGAACTACATCTCTAGGTTCATATTCCAGTTGACTGCCACTTGTGAACCAATCTTCAAACTTTTGTGCAAGAATCAAGAGACCAAATGGAATGATGATTGTCAAGAAGCATTCGAAAAGATCAAAAAATATCTTCAGAATCCACCTATCTTGACGCCTCCTGTACCCGGCAGACCTCTGATCCTGTACCTAACCGTGCTAGACAGCTCGATGGGTTGCATGTTAGGGCAACATGATGAATCTGGGAAGAAAGAGTATGCCATTTACTATTTGAGCAAGAAATTCACTGACTGTGAGACAAGGTATTCACTGCTAGAAAAGACTTGTTGTGCTTTAACTTGGGCTGCTCATCGTTTGAGGCAGTACATGTTAAGTCACACTACTTGGTTGGTGTCTAAAATGGATCCTATCAAGTATATCTTCGAGAAGCCCGCACTCACAGGGAGACTTGCCCGTTGGCAAATGCAGTTATCAGAATATGATCTCCTATATGTCACTCAGAAAGCAATTAAAGGTAGTGCGCTGGCCGAGTACCTGGCACACCAGCCTGTTGAAGATTATCAGCCTATGCAGTATGACTTTCCTGATGAAGATATCATGGCTTTGTTTGAAGAAGGGAAATCCCCAGAAGATGAAAGATGGAGAATGGTGTTCGATGGTGCCTCCAATATGTACGGGCACGGAACCGGGGCAGTGCTGATTTCCCCTGATAACCGCTTCATCCCATTCACTGCCAGACTAAGTTTCTACGTCACTAATAATATCGCAGAGTACGAGGCATGTATTCTTGGTATCCAGGCAGCCATTGATTGGAAAGTTAAGAGACTTGATGTGTACGGAGATTCAGCTCTAGTAATTCACCAAGTGAACGGTGATTGGGAGACCAGGGACTCCAAGTTGATCCCTTACCGAGATTACATTCTAAAGCTGGTTGAGCCTTTTGAGGAAATCACATTCCAGCACTTTCCTCGCAATGAGAATCAGTTGGCTGATGCACTAGCCACTTTGTCTTCAATGTTTAATATCAGCTGCGACAAAAGCTTGACTCACATCGGGATTCAGCATCGAGATTTGCCAGCACATCATTATTGCATGATCATCGAGGAAGAGTCTGATAACAAGCCCTGGTATTATGACATCAAGCAGTACATCTTGAACAGAGAATACCCTCCTGGAGCGTCAGAAAATGACAAGAGAACCCTCAGAAGATTGTCAAGGAATTTCTTTTTGAGCGGTGAAGTTCTATACAAGAGAAATTATGATATGGTCCTTTTAAGGTGTGTGACAGAAGAAGAGGCAACAAAAATCATGAGAGAAATCCATGAAGGCTCATTTGGGGTTCATTCCAGTGGGCACACCATGGCAAGGAAAATATTAAGAGCTGGCTATTATTGGTTGCAAATGGAATCAGATTGCTATAGTTTCGTAAGAAGATGTCACAAGTGTCAAATCTACGCTGATCATATTCATGTACCACCTGCTTCCCTAAATGTCTTGACCGCCTCTTGGCCATTCTCAATGTGGGGCATGGACGTCATAGGTCCTATCGAGCCTAAGGCATCAAATGGGCATCGCTTCATCCTAGTCGCTATTGATTACTTCACCAAGTGGGTTGAAGCTGCTTCATATTCCAGCATTACCAGCTCTGTGGTTGCTAAGTTTGTAAAGAAAGATTTGATTTGCCGCTATGGGCTTCCGGATAAGATTATCACAGATAATGGCAGCAACTTGAACAGTAAGATGATGAAAGAGTTATGCGAGGACTTCAAAATCCAACATCATAATTCTTCTCCATACCGTCCTAAGATGAATGGGGCAGTTGAAGCGGCCAACAAGAATATCAAGAAGATTGTGCAAAAGATGGTAGTAACCTATAAAGATTGGCACGAGATGCTTCCTTTCGCCTTGCATGGGTATCGTACCTCAGTGCGTACTTCAACCGGGGCAACCCCTTTCTCTTTGGTGTATGGGTCGGAAGCAGTCCTCCCCATTGAAGTTGAGATACCCTCTCTGCGGGTACTGATGGAAACCAAGTTGGAAGAAGCAGAATGGGTCCAAGCTCGTCTGGATCAGCTGAATCTCATTGAGGAGAAAAGAATTGCTGCCCTATGTCATGGCCAGTTGTATCAACAGAGGATGAAGACAGCTTTCGACAAGAAGGTTCGTCCCCGAGAATTCAGCGAGGGAGACCTTGTGCTCAAGAAGATTCTGCCTATCCAGAGTGACCCCCGTGGGAAATGGACCCCTAGCTATGATGGACCATATGTGGTAAAGAAAGCCTTTTCTGGAGGAGCATTGATACTCACCAACATGGATGGTGAAGAACTTAGAAACCCAGTCAATTCAGATTCAGTCAAGAAATATTACGCCTGAGAAAAATAAAAAGGAAAAAGAGAAAAATGAGCCAAGCAAGAATTAGCTCGCTAGGTTGAAAACCCGAAAGGGCGGCCTAGGCAAAAAAAGAGCGACCCGGTGGACTGAAAACTCGCAAAGAGCGGTCCAGGCAAAAATTAGGGTCAGAAAGGTTGGACTGAAAAAAGTAAAAGAGGCAAGCAGCGTCTCCAAAGGCTTGGGTAAAAGGGTGATCAATGATATAGGTATGGGTGATTGGCATCAACACTCCAAAGACGAAAAACGCTCATAAGATCTGTTGCGTCCATTTTTCTTGTTTTTTTTCTTAGTTTCAAAGTTTTCAATGTACTCTTTTCAGTCGGCGCGACCTTTTGCGCGTTCGATTTCCATATGAATAAAAGTCCAAACTCTTCACTTCGTCTGCTTATTGCTTTTGTCATTGCTTCCTTTTCATTTGTGCTTTAAAACGATGTTTTATGGTAGATGATAAATGAATTATGAAAATGTGCATAAATCAGAGCATTGAACTCATTGCGAAACTTTTGAAAATCATGGGAAAAGAAATGATCTCTCAATCAGGTACATTCATAAAAGCCAGACAAAAGCACTGAGTGCGTCAAAATAATTCACAAAAAAGGGCTGAAGTATGACCCTCACACCATTATGGACGATCACCGTGCCTCGTGACGCAAGTTCTACGATTTGGTTGAACCAGTGAAAGAAAAGCCAAAAAGAGCAAAAGAGCAACAAAAAAAAAGAAAAAGGGATTGGAAAAAAAAGAGAGAGCAAAAGAGCAATAAAACGAATAAAACTCATGCATTGCATTCATCAAACATAGACAGAAAATAATTTCATGCAAGCAAGAAGAAGCTCCTGCATCACATCACATTCATCCTATCAAAAAGCAATCATGGCATTTGCATTGCATGCATTTGTTCATATCACTCGCAGGTACAAGGACGGATAAATACTTCGGTGTTAATCCTTGCCCTCAGTTCCCGGAAAATGCTCCCTTAGCTCGGAGTTCAAATGTTTTTCAGTTCAGCGCTCAAGCGGGCATTGCAGTTTGGAGTTCAAATCCGCTCTCGTCAGAGTTCAACGCTCCCTTCTGTCCAGGTCTCACGTCGTGTACGAGCAACGCGATGGACCGCAGCCCCATGTGAGGTTCAACGGAATAGTTGTATCAGCCTAAGATACAGTGGACGCCGTGCATTGATCAGTATATTAGTTCCGGAGCTGATAACGATCCCCCCGGTCACTCGAAAAGGCCAACAGGAAGCGTGCTCCTCAAAGCCACGTGCAAACTCGGATTCGTCAAGAGTCCGTTTAAGGATTACAGGTTTTAGGCAGCCTGGGCAATTTACCGCTTTCTGCACGCCAAGTGCCCATTTACCGCTTTCTGCACGCCAAGTGCCCGCTTTACCTTTTTTGCCCGCACGTCAGTGTTCATTTACGGTTTTCGCATCGACACGAAAGTGTCTACTCTTTATCTTCATTTTACCTCGGAATATGTTTCGGCCAATTCATATTCTTTGTTAAAATCCAGATAAAGCGAAAAATAATAAAAAATAATAAATAAAAAAGAGAAGGAAAAGGAAAAGAAAGCTCAGATTTCTCCAAGTAGACAAAATCGGTATAACTTCTGAATTCTTTATTTTCATTTTGCCTCGGAATATGTTTCGGCCAATTCGTATTCCTTGTCAAAATCCAAATAAAGAGGGGATCTCGGTCTGACACGATACTCGTCGGAACCCCATGCAGTCTGATAATGTTCTTCACATACTCATCTGCTAACTTGGGAACTTTATAAGTCGAGCGAACGGGAATAAAGTGACCGGATTTGGTCAATCGGTCCACTACTACCTAAATGGAATCATTACCGGCTTGCGACCTCGGCAAACCCATAACAAAGTCCATTGAGATATCTTCCCATTTGTCATACCCCAATTTTGTCCGCTTCTTTTTACTTCTTTTTTTTACTAAGTTAGTTTTGAGCTTACTTGGGGCCTACTCTTCTTATTTGGTCCTGCGCTTGTGAATTTGGGCCTTATTTTAGCGTTTGTTGAATTTGGGCCTTATTTTAGCGTTTGTTGAATTTGGGCTTTGTTTTAGCATTTGTTCAATTCGAGCCCGATTTTAGCGTTTGCGATTGGGCTTGATTTTAGCGTTCGTTCTAATTGGGCTTCATTTCAGCCATTTTTCTAAGTTGGGCCTATGTTTGGTTTTGATTGGGCTTGGCCCAATTTAATCATTCTCATCCACTTCAACCAAAAACAAAAATCTGTCCAAACAGCATCTTATAAGCATCCCAAAAAATAAAAATCAGAATTAATAAAAACTAATTTACAATAATCCAAAAATCCAAAAAAATTTAAATTAAAAAATACAAAAAAATTACATCAAAAGGGCCAAAATGGCCAGATCCGAAAATAATAATAAAAATACAAAAAAATCAAAAAACGAAATTACATAAAAATAACAGCAGCAACAACAGCTTCCTTGGGCCTGTTCTTGCTGGGCAAGTTTCCTCCAGAGGTCCAAATACCTGAAAAAGGAAAGAAATGGAGAGGGATCAGCAAAACCTAATTTTTTCTACCTATATAAGCAAGCCTTGACCCAGCAATTCAGAGGCAGAAATTACCAAGAAAATCAGAGAGGAAATACATAGAATTCAGAACCAAAAGATTAGGGTTTTAACATTGAAACCCTAATCGCAAAACACTAAAGAATCAGAAGCAGAAGTAGCAGGAGCAGTCAGGGTAACAGTAGCAGTGGCTAACAGCAATCAAACAAGTTCAGAATCTGGAAAAACAGAAGCAAGAAAAGGCAGCAGAGCAAGCTACAGGAAGTTTTACAGAAGCTGGAATTTGAGGTTGGTTTTTTGTCTAATTTAGTATAAAATAGGTCTCTTTGTAAATAAATTGTATTTGTTATTAATCCGAAATCAGCATCAAAGCAGTATATATTCAGGTTATTAGATTAATAGATTAGTAATACGAATTGTATATATAAGTTCTAAAATAATTAGGCCCAGTTTATGTTTTTTTTCTAAGAAACATAGATACTGTAAATAGGCTAGGGTTTAAACAAAAGAATCTTTAGGTTTGTAAATAGTCTAGAATTTTCAAGTTAATTAGGATTCTGCCTATGTTAAAAGAAAACAAACATAAGAAGTAATATCAGAAATTAGTTGTAAACCGATTAGGGTTTTGCTTATCTGTTTTAGAAAAGAAATTAGCAGTTGAGTTTGAATCAAAATTAGGGTTTGGTAAATATCAGAAATTAGTTTTTGGTGTTTAGAAAAATTAGGTTTTGCTCATCTGTTTCAAAAAAGAGAAATTAGGCAAAGGTTAGGGTTCAGTTTTTGGTCCTTTTTTTAGGAATCAGAAATCAAAAACAAGCAGAAGTCAAAACAGAAACCAAAAACAAAGAAAGATATACAATAAAGAGGAATTAGAACCGAAGCTTACCTTCCAGCTCCGACCACCGCTGACGGTGGTCATCCCCCCAATCCCGTCACCAATGTCAGGATACCGTCAGCTCTAGCCTCCCGTCGATGAACGCCGCCGTGGGGTTCGCCGTCGTCTTCTCGCCGTTGGCCGTGAGTCACCCAGAGGAACCAAAAACAACATAAAAATCAGAATCCGAAAATAGAAGAGGGTTGAAAAAGAAAAAAAAAACGAAATAAAAGAGGAGTAGAACCGTACCAGTCTGACCGCCGTGACGGTGGCCGTCTTCCAGAAAACGCCTCGTCGCCGCCGTGAATCACCGACGCACCTCGCCCTTCTACCTTCGCGTTTTCCTCCGTCTCTCGCTCCGAACTCATTCCGCTTTCTCTCCCTTCTCACCATTCCGCAAAGCGGCGCCGTGAGAGAGAGAAGGTGAAGGTTTGGGGTTGTGTCGGTGGTGGAGAGCGGGATTTGGGTTAACACCGAAGAGAAAGGGAGAGGTTGGCTCGACGACGGAGAGTAAGGCGAAGAACAGAGGAGGAGATGGGCTCTTGGATCCGTGAAGCGAGGCGGAGAGAGGAGAGAAACGAAGGAAATCTGGGTTGAGGGATTCGGCCATAGACAACGCCGCAAGATTGGAGGATTGAGAAAATAGGGTTTGGAGAGTGAGATTTGAGTGCGGCGCCGTGGATGAGCTGAGGGTGAGGGAGAGAGGCGGATGCGTGAGAGAGAGATTTTTTAGGGTTGAGAAAATAGGATTTGAAGAGCTGCGGCGCAGCTGGGGAAGAAGGGAAAGAAATTAGGTTTAGGGTTTTTGAGATTTCCTTATATAGCGTGGATATCCAGGGGCATTTTGGTCTTTTCAATTTTAACTCAATACTACTCGCACCCCTGCGTTTTACTCCGCATACCCTCTTCTGAAGCCCATGGTTTTGCCTTTTTTCGAAACGGCCCATCCTTTTTCTGTTTAAAAAAAAGGCGCAGCCCAGCTTACAAAAACAAGCTGGGCTCACTGTTTACACCCCAGATTTTATAATACAGCCCTCCTGCCACTTGCATACCATTTTACCATTTCACCCCCCCTTTTTCCTCGTTTTTAATTTAATTTAATTCTCTTCAAAACAAAATATTTTCTCATAAATTAAAAACTTTGTTAATAGTCTCGTGAAGCCTTTGCTTGCATGATTATTATCAACGAGGTACTAGTGGTGATCACTTGGAGCCTTTGCTCAATTGATCATCATGAATGCCTAATTTTCCTAAAGATTTTCACTAAGTCAAAAAACCTTGTTAGTAGTCTCGTGAAGCCTTTGCATCGCACCGGGAGATACGTAGGAGCGGGCCATGTCCCGTCAAGCACTTCTTTCTAAAAACCCTTTTTTTTCCCCCTTTCTCTCCAAAAATAAAAAAATTTAATTTATTGTCAATAAGAAGTACAGAGGCAAAGTTTAAATATTTTCAGGTCAACATATAAAAACCACACATTTAATTAAAGGTTCCCTCTCAGTAGAGAGGACGCGTGAGGTGCTAATACCTTCCCCGCGCGTAACCGACCCCCGAACCCTCTTCTCTAGTTTCGCAAGACCACTCGCTTTCCGATAAAAGGTTTTCCTAATACTTTCCTTAAATAAGTATTGGTGGCGGCTTCATTGTTTTTTAGAAAAGTTGTAAACGAGGAAGGTTCTCCCTCGGGGACTTTTTCGGGCGCAACACCATTTCCAAACTGGCACATCGAGTGGTTGCAGCTGACCAGCTGGCCTCTTGTGCTCTGCCATAACCTTCTGACAGGTTAAGCATTTAGATACAAATTCAGCAACATCGGCTTTCATCCCAGGCCACCAATACATCAGTTTTAAATCTCGGTACATCTTGGTGGATCCAGGGTGTACGGAATACTGACTTCTATGAGATTCCTCCAATACCTGCTCCTTGATGGCTTTATCATCGGGCACACAAATTCTACCATTGAAGCAAATAATAATGTCACTGTCCTCAGTGAAATTGGGCAATCCTTTCTGAGATTGTAATTTCACATCCACCTCTTGAGCCACACGGATCTGTTCCCTTAACACACTGGCGACCCGAATATGTCGTAACACAAGTTAGTCACGTTTCCTTGTCACCTTGAGATTCAAGTCTCTGAAAGATTCCAACAATGCCATTTCATACACCATTAACTCTGCTGTGTGGAGAGATTTCCTGCTCAGTGCATCTGCCACAACGTTGGCTTTCCCAGGGTGATACTTCAACTCGAAGTCATAATCCTTCAGGAATTCCATCCACCTTCTTTGCCTATTATTCAGCTCCTTCTGGTCAAACAGATATTTCAAGCTTTTGTGATCACTAAAAACTTCGAAACGAGAACCATAAAGGTAATGTCTCCAAATTTTTAGTGCAAACACAATAGCCGCCAATTCTAAATCATGTGTTGGGTAATTCCGTTCGTGAGTCTTCAATTGCCTGGATGCATAGGCCACCACATGTTGGTTCTGCATAAGGACACATCCTAAACCCTTCCCAGAGGCGTCACTGTAGATTTGAAACCCCAGAGACGGGTTCGGAAGAATCAGTATTGGAGCAGAAGTCAACCGCTCCTTCAATTCTAGGAAACATTCCTCACAATCGGTATCCCATGCAAACGGTTGACCCTTGCGAGTTAACCGGGTGAGTGGGAGGACCAATTGTGAGAACCCTTCGATAAATCTTCTGTAATAACCTGCTAATCCCAAAAAGCTTCTTACCTCAGTCACTGAAGTTGGCCGCTCCCAATTCAACACAACTTCCACTTTACTAGGATCCACTGCTACTCCCTCTTGTGAAATCACATGACCCAAAAATTTAATCTCTGACATCCAGAAATCACGCTTCGACGGTTTCGCATATAACTTCTTTTCTCGGAGTACCCCTAAAACAAAGCAGAGATGTTGAGCATGCTTCTCAATTGTCTTTGAATACACCAAGATATCGTCTATGAAGACGACCACAAACTGATCCAAGTAGGAATGAAATACTCGATTCATGTAGTCCATAAAAACAGCTGGGGCATTAGTTAGTCCGAAAGGCATCACCACAAACTCGTAGTGTCCATACCTCGTACGGAAAGCGGTTTTCGGAATATCTAAGGCCCTCACTCGGATTTGATGGTATCCCGATCTTAGATCAATTTTGGAGAATATTTTAGCACCTGGAAGTTGATCCAGCAGATCATCTATCATTGGCAACAGATACTTATTCTTGATGGTGATTTTATTCAGCTGACGGTAGTCTATGCATAACCTCATGCTTCCGTCCTTCTTCTTAACTAACAGCACCGGAGCACCCCATGGAGAAGCACTCGGTCGAACAAACTTCTTGGAGATTAATTCTTCAAGTTGGGACTTCAATTCCTTCAGTTCGAGAGGAGACATCCTATACGGTGCTATAGATATTGGCCCTGCCCCAGGCGCCAAATCTATAGAGAATTCTACCTCTCGTTCCGGAGGCAAGGAGGAAACTTCCTCGGGAAAAACATCTAAGAATTCATTAACAACTTGCACAGACGCTAAATCCAAACCAGCTTCAGTTGATGCACATAAAATAACAACAAAAGCTTTCGCACCTTGAAATACTGTGGTCTGGATGTGTTCCTTATGCCGCAAACCAAACAAAGAAATCAAAGACATGTTTAGCAGGTAATTTTTTAATTTTTTTATCATGGTTTAAATTGTAGTATTTGATATTTGGGTTGAAATTTTATAACTAATTTTATATTATGTTATTAGAGCTGTCAAATGGGATTCTACATCGATCACCAAGTGGTTGTACCCTATAGTAAGTAATTTAAAATATGGGTTGATTTAATTTAGAGTGAATTAATATGTGATATATATAATACTCTCTTTAATTTTGTTAATTCAATTGTGTAGATGCCAATACAATGGAATGGTTTTCACTGTGGCTATTATGTGATGAAGTTTATGCTGACCATTTTGAGTGCCGGTGTTGTTGATAATTGGGAGAATGTATAATTTTGTTTGGATATTTGTTTGTGCGTATACTGTTGATTGGATATAATTTGTTTGAGTAATTTTAAATTTGTAGGTATTTGATGACCCAAAGGCATACACCGAAGAAGAACTTTTGGAGGTTCGCCAGCTTTGGGCAGAATTCTTTATGAAGATTCGTACAGAACAAAAGGATACACTCTTTTAGATTTACTAGTTTAATGTCTTTTTAGAAATATTTTGTTTTAGATACACTAGTTCCATTGTTTGTGTTGGGTAGAAATACTGTGTTATGATTCCAATTTGTAATTGTAAATTCTGGCTGTGTTATAAATTCTGTTTTGTGTAAATTCTGGTTGTGTTATAAATTCTGGCTGTGTTATGTGTTCTGTTATGGTTGTGTTATATGGCTTCTGTTATGAGTTCGGTTATAGTTGTCATATGGTAGTTAATAGTAATATATTTGTTAGATAAAGCATACTCAAATGCTTATGTCCTATAACAATCAACTCTTATACAATTCACTAGTGAAAATTTCCTCAATTCTTTATCCAATTTGAAGTTCACATTTAAATTTCAAAAGATGGCTTATACCCTTGCTTCTTGGTTAACTTTTGTATTAAGAACTTATTAATAATTAACAAATAAAGTGATGTTGGATTCTACTTTTTAATCTGATTTTGCTTCAACAATTTGATCAATGGATTTAGTAAAGGTTCCTTTATTTCCACTTGTTTTTTGTGCTTTCCCCACAAAACAGAGTATAAGCCTGTGACAACCAAGATGGCACCATTCACACTGCATTCACAACAAGCCAAAAGCCAAAAATTCCAATTAGTTTGAGACGGTGAAATCAAAACTGTTGCAAAACTAAATAAACTTAATTTCAAATTAATTGTAAAGTCCATATGAATAGCCCAAACGCAAAAGAAAGAACAGATTCAGAAAATAACTAAAAAACAACAATGGAAATATTCACCAGTGAAATTTTCATTGGAAATTTAATTGATATACTGTTGTTATAAAAAAACTAAAAAAATTACAAAATATTTTTCCACAGCCAGGATTCGAACCTGGTAATTCTCAAGTTGAATTTTCCAAGTGTGCTACTGCGGATGTTGTGGTATACTAACAAACAGAAATGTATAAATTAAGTAATCAAGAATAAAAGGAATATAGAAATTAAACACTCTTCACCCGCTTTTAGTAATTACCATAAATATGGTGCTTCTAGAGTGATGGATCAAACTAAAAGCCTGTTTGTTACAATATTTTTTACGAGAAAATCAGTTTTTTTAACTAAAAAATCATTTTTAGTGATCCCGATTGTCTTTCGGCCTGTTTGTTATTAATTAAAAAATTAGGGATTTTGACATTCAATAATTTAGAGATTATTTTTTAGAGATTTTAGTGAAAGCAAAAATTATTTTGCGTTTGTTTACCATTACTAAAATCACTTTTTAAAAAAAATGATTTTTAGCATGTTTGGATACAATTGTATAAATGTGATTTTTTTTACAAGATTACCATAAAGGGTATAAAGAATCATTTTCAAGAAAACGTGTTTGTTTTAGAAAATCAATTTTTATGTGTGCTTGTTAGTTATTTCTATTTAAAAAGTGAAGGAATAAAATTTTGAACATGAATTCGAACGAAAACAAGTAATATGAATTCATAATAAAAGTTTAACATGCCTATTAAAAAACTATCCCAATAAAATTGTAGTATTTTATACTACTCATATAAATCGTCGTCCATAGAAAACGAATGCATAAAAATAAAGTTTTAGTGTTGTCTTCTTCTAGGCAATTGATATCTAATAACATTTCTTATTTCTTTTATCTCTATGGCATCTCTGCCTGTGTTGGATCTTGCCATTCATCATGTTGAGCTACATAGTGGGTTTGGCGTTAGATCTGCTTCAACCTCGTGTACAACTTCAAAATTATCCTCTTCCCCTTCATCCTCAATGATCAGATTATTTCCAAGACCTTCGAGACCCTCTCCTTCCACTTTCGTTAGTCCTTTGAAAGGCGGTGGATCTTGATATGGCTTTAAAGCTACTTGTCCCTTGAAACATTTCTCTAACAACCCAATGAATTTAGGTCCTCCATTCTTCCATTTCAAAACCTCGGGATCCTCCTAAAATCAAATGGAAAAACAAATCTAAACAAATCTTCAGTAAAAAAATGTAAGTTAAAAAAATACATAAATATTAGTAAGACAAACACAAACACGAGTTTTGGTAATCGATTTTGGTAGTCGTTTATTAGACTATCCGACGGAGTCGTCTTCTTTTGCTGGTGATGTTGACTGTTGAGATAAGCGACGCGATAATATATGGCGTTATTAAAAAAGATTTAATTGATATACTGTTGTTATAAAAAAGTTAAAAAAATTACAAAATATTTTTCCGCAGCCAGGATTCGAACCTGGTAATTCTCAAATTGAATTTTCCAAGTGTGCTACTGCGGATGTTGTGGTATACTAACAAACAGAAATGTATAAGTTAAGTAATCAAGAATAAAAGGAATATAGAAATTAAACACTCTTTACCCGCTTTTAGTAATCACCATAAATATGGTGCTTCTAGACTGATGGATCAAACTAAAAGCCTGTTTGTTACAATTTTTTTACGAGAAAATCAGTTTTTTTAACTAAAAAATCATTTTTAGTGATCCCGATTGTCTTTCGGCCCGTTTGTTATTAATTAAAAAATTAGGGATTTTGACATTCAATAATTTAGAGATTATTTTTTAGAGATTTTAGTGAAAGCAAAAATTATTTTGCGTTTGTTTACCATTACTAAAATTACTTTTTTAAAAAAAATGATTTTTAGCATGTTTGGATACAATTGTATAAAAGTGATTTTTTTTACAATATTACCATAAAGGGTATAAAGAATCATTTTCAAGAAAACGTGTTTGTTTTAGAAAATCAATTTTTATGTGTGCTTGTTAGTTATTTCTATTTAAAAAGTGAAGGAATAAAATTTTGAACATGAATTCGAACGAAAACAAGTAATATGAATTCATAATAAAAGTTTAACATGCCTATTAAAAAACTATCCCAATAAACTTGTAGTATTTTATACTACTCATATAAATCGTCGTCCATAGAAAACGAATGCATAAAAATAAAGTTTTAGTGTTGTCTTCTTCTAGGCAATTGATATCTAATAACATTTCTTATTTCTTTTATCTCTATGGCATCTCTGCGTGTGTTGGATCTTGCCATTCATCATGTTGAGCTACATAGTGGGTTTGGCGTTAGATCTGCTTCAACCTCGTGTACAACTTCAAAATTATCCTCTTCCCCTTCATCCTCAATGATCAGATTATTTCCAAGACCTTCGAGACCCTCTCCTTCCACTTTCGTTAGTCCTTTGAAAGGCGGTGGATCTTGATATGGCTTTAAAGCTACTTGTCCCTTGAAACATTTCTCTAACAACCCAATGAATTTAGGTCCTCCATTCTTCCATTTCAAAACCTCGGGATCCTCCTAAAATCAAATGGAAAAACAAATCTAAACAAATCTTCAGTAAAAAAATGTAAGTTAAAAAAATACATAAATATTAGTAAGACAAACACAAACACGAGTTTTGGTAATCGATTTTGGTAGTCGTTTATTAGACTATCCGACGGAGTCGTCTTCTTTTGCTGGTGATGTTGACTGTTGAGATAAGCGACGCGATAATATATGGCGTTATTAAAAAAGATTTAATTGATATACTGTTGTTATAAAAAAGTTAAAAAAATTACAAAATATTTTTCCGCAGCCAGGATTCGAACCTGGTAATTCTCAAATTGAATTTTCCAAGTGTGCTACTGCGGATGTTGTGGTATACTAACAAACAGAAATGTATAAGTTAAGTAATCAAGAATAAAAGGAATATAGAAATTAAACACTCTTTACCCGCTTTTAGTAATCACCATAAATATGGTGCTTCTAGACTGATGGATCAAACTAAAGGCCTGTTTGTTACAATTTTTTTACGAGAAAATCAGTTTTTTTAACTAAAAAATCATTTTTAGTGATCCCGATTGTCTTTCGGCCCGTTTGTTATTAATTAAAAAATTAGGGATTTTGACATTCAATAATTTAGAGATTATTTTTTAGGGATTTTAGTGAAAGCAAAAATTATTTTGCGTTTGTTTACCATTACTAAAATCACTTTTTTAAAAAAAAAGACTTTTAGCATGTTTGGATACAATTGTATAAAAGTGATTTTTTTTACAATATTACCATAAAGGGTATAAAGAATCATTTTCAAGAAAACGTGTTTGTTTTAGAAAATCAATTTTTATGTGTGCTTGTTAGTTATTTCTATTTAAAAAGTGAAGGAATAAAATTTTGAACATGAATTCGAACGAAAACAAGTAATATGAATTCATAATAAAAGTTTAACATGCCTATTAAAAAACTATCCCAATAAAATTGTAGTATTTTATACTACTCATATAAATCGTCGTCCATAGAAAACGAATGCATAAAAATAAAGTTTTAGTGTTGTCTTCTTCTAGGCAATTGATATCTAATAACATTTCTTATTTCTTTTATCTCTATGGCATCTCTGCCTGTGTTGGATCTTGCCATTCATCATGTTGAGCTACATAGTGGGTTTGGCGTTAGATCTGCTTCAACCTCGTGTACAACTTCAAAATTATCCTCTTCCCCTTCATCCTCAATGATCAGATTATTTCCAAGACCTTCGAGACCCTCTCCTTCCACTTTCGTTAGTCCTTTGAAAGGCGGTGGATCTTGATATGGCTTTAAAGCTACTTGTCCCTTGAAACATTTCTCTAACAACCCAATGAATTTAGGTCCTCCATTCTTCCATTTCAAAACCTCGGGATCCTCCTAAAATCAAATGGAAAAACAAATCTAAACAAATCTTCAGTAAAAAAATGTAAGTTAAAAAAATACATAAATATTAGTAAGACAAACACAAACACGAGTTTTGGTAATCGATTTTGGTAGTCGTTTATTAGACTATCCGACGGAGTCGTCTTCTTTTGCTGGTGATGTTGACTGTTGAGATAAGCGACGCGATAATATATGGCGTTATTAAAAAAGATTTAATTGATATACTGTTGTTATAAAAAAGTTAAAAAAATTACAAAATATTTTTCCGCAGCCAGGATTCGAACCTGGTAATTCTCAAATTGAATTTTCCAAGTGTGCTACTGCGGATGTTGTGGTATACTAACAAACAGAAATGTATAAGTTAAGTAATCAAGAATAAAAGGAATATAGAAATTAAACACTCTTTACCCGCTTTTAGTAATCACCATAAATATGGTGCTTCTAGACTGATAGATCAAACTAAAAGCCTGTTTGTTACAATTTTTTTACGAGAAAATCAGTTTTTTTAACTAAAAAATCATTTTTAGTGATCTCGATTGTCTTTCGGCCCGTTTGTTATTAATTAAAAAATTAGGGATTTTGACATTCAATAATTTAGAGATTATTTTTTAGAGATTTTAGTGAAAGCAAAAATTATTTTGCGTTTGTTTACCATTACTAAAATCACTTTTTTAAAAAAAATGACTTTTAGCATGTTTGGATACAATTGTATAAAAGTGATTTTTTTTACAATATTACCATAAAGGGTATAAAGAATCATTTTCAAGAAAACGTGTTTGTTTTAGAAAATCAATTTTTATGTGTGCTTGTTAGTTATTTCTATTTAAAAAGTGAAGGAATAAAATTTTGAACATGAATTCGAACGAAAACAAGTAATATGAATTCATAATAAAAGTTTAACCTGCCTATTAAAAAACTATCCCAATAAAATTGTAGTATTTTATACTACTCATATAAATCGTCGTCCATAGAAAACGAATGCATAAAAATAAAGTTTTAGTGTTGTCTTCTACTAGGCAATTGATATCTAATAACATTTCTTATTTCTTTTATCTCTATGGCATCTCTGCCTGTGTTGGATCTTGCCATTCATCATGTTGAGCTACATAGTGGGTTTGGCGTTAGATCTGCTTCAACCTCGTGTACAACTTCAAAATTATCCTCTTCCCCTTCATCCTCAATGATCAGATTATTTCCAAGACCTTCGAGACCCTCTCCTTCCACTTTCGTTAGTCCTTTGAAAGGCGGTGGATCTTGATATGGCTTTAAAGCTACTTGTCCCTTGAAACATTTCTCTAACAACCCAATGAATTTAGGTCCTCCATTCTTCCATTTCAAAACCTCGGGATCCTCCTAAAATCAAATGGAAAAACAAATCTAAACAAATCTTCAGTAAAAAAATGTAAGTTAAAAAAATACATAAATATTAGTAAGACAAACACAAACACGAGTTTTGGTAATCGATTTTGGTAGTCGTTTATTAGACTATCCGACGGAGTCGTCTTCTTTTGCTGGTGATGTTGACTGTTGAGATAAGCGACGCGATAATATATGGCGTTATTAAAAAAGATTTAATTGATATACTGTTGTTATAAAAAAGTTAAAAAAATTACAAAATATTTTTCCGCAGCCAGGATTCGAACCTGGTAATTCTCAAATTGAATTTTCCAAGTGTGCTACTGCGGATGTTGTGGTATACTAACAAACAGAAATGTATAAGTTAAGTAATCAAGAATAAAAGGAATATAGAAATTAAACACTCTTTACCCGCTTTTAGTAATCACCATAAATATGGTGCTTCTAGACTGATGGATCAAACTAAAAGCCTGTTTGTTACAATTTTTTTACGAGAAAATCAGTTTTTTTAACTAAAAAATCATTTTTAGTGATCCTGATTGTCTTTCGGCCCGTTTGTTATTAATTAAAAAATTAGGGATTTTGACATTCAATAATTTAGAGATTTTAGTGAAAGCAAAAATTATTTTGCGTTTGTTTACCATTACTAAAATCACTTTTTAAAAAAAATGATTTTTAGCATGTTTGGATACAATTGTATAAAAGTGATTTTTTTTACAATATTACCATAAAGGGTATAAAGAATCATTTTCAAGAAAACGTGTTTGTTTTAGAAAATCAATTTTTATGTGTGCTTGTTAGTTATTTCTATTTAAAAAGTGAAGGAATAAAATTTTGAACATGAATTCGAACGAAAACAAGTAATATGAATTCATAATAAAAGTTTAACATGCCTATTAAAAAACTATCCCAATAAAATTGTAGTATTTTATACTACTCATATAAATCGTCGACCATAGAAAACGAATGCATAAAAATAAAGTTTTAGTGTTGTCTTCTTCTAGGCAATTGATATCTAATAACATTTCTTATTTCTTTTATCTCAATGGCATCTCTGCCTGTGTTGGATCTTGCCATTCATCATGTTGAGCTACATAGTGGGTTTGGCGTTAGATCTGCTTCAACCTCGTGTACAACTTCAAAATTATCCTCTTCCCCTTCATCCTCAATGATCAGATTATTTCCAAGACCTTCGAGACCCTCTCCTTCCACTTTCGTTAGTCCTTTGAAAGGCGGTGGATCTTGATATGGCTTTAAAGCTACTTGTCCCTTGAAACATTTCTCTAACAACCCAATGAATTTAGGTCCTCCATTCTTCCATTTCAAAACCTCGGGATCCTCCTAAAATCAAATGGAAAAACAAATCTAAACAAATCTTCAGTAAAAAAATGTAAGTTAAAAAAATACATAAATATTAGTAAGACAAACACAAACACGAGTTTTGGTAATCGATTTTGGTAGTCGTTTATTAGACTATCCGACGGAGTCGTCTTCTTTTGCTGGTGATGTTGACTGTTGAGATAAGCGACGCGATAATATATGGCGTTATTAAAAAAGATTTAATTGATATACTGTTGTTATAAAAAAGTTAAAAAAATTACAAAATATTTTTCCGCAGCCAGGATTCGAACCTGGTAATTCTCAAATTGAATTTTCCAAGTGTGCTACTGCGGATGTTGTGGTATACTAACAAACAGAAATGTATAAGTTAAGTAATCAAGAATAAAAGGAATATAGAAATTAAACACTCTTTACCCGCTTTTAGTAATCACCATAAATATGGTGCTTCTAGACTGATGGATCAAACTAAAAGCCTGTTTGTTACAATTTTTTTACGAGAAAATCAGTTTTTTTAACTAAAAAATCATTTTTAGTGATCCTGATTGTCTTTCGACCCGTTTGTTATTAATTAAAAAATTAGGGATTTTGACATTCAATAATTTAGAGATTTTAGTGAAAGCAAAAATTATTTTGCGTTTGTTTACCATTACTAAAATCACTTTTTAAAAAAAAAATGATTTTTAGCATGTTTGGATACAATTGTATAAAAGTGATTTTTTTTACAATATTACCATAAAGGGTATAAAGAATCATTTTCAAGAAAACGTGTTTGTTTTAGAAAATCAATTTTTATGTGTGCTTGTTAGTTATTTCTATTTAAAAAGTGAAGGAATAAAATTTTGAACATGAATTCGAACGAAAACAAGTAATATGAATTCATAATAAAAGTTTAACATGCCTATTAAAAAACTATCCCAATAAAATTGTAGTATTTTATACTACTCATATAAATCGTCGACCATAGAAAACGAATGCATAAAAATAAAGTTTTAGTGTTGTCTTCTTCTAGGCAATTGATATCTAATAACATTTCTTATTTCTTTTATCTCTATGGCATCTCTGCCTGTGTTGGATCTTGTCATTCATCATGTTGAGCTACATAGTGGGTTTGGCGTTAGATCTGCTTCAACCTCGTGTACAACTTCAAAATTATCCTCTTCCCCTTCATCCTCAATGATCAGATTATTTCCAAGATCTTCGAGACCCTCTCCTTCCACTTTCGTTAGTCCTTTGAAAGGCGGTGGATCTTGATATGGCTTTAAAGCTACTTGTCCCTTGAAACATTTCTCTAACAACCCAATGAATTTAGGTCCTCCATTCTTCCATTTCAAAACCTCGGGATCCTCCTAAAATCAAATGGAAAAACAAATCTAAACAAATCTTCAGTAAAAAAATGTAAGTTAAAAAAATACTTAAATATTAGTAAGACAAACACAAACACGAGTTTTGGTAATCGATTTTGGTAGTCGTTTATTAGACTATCCGACGGAGTCGTCTTCTTTTGCTGGTGATGTTGACTGTTGAGATAAGCGACGCGATAATATATGGCGTTATTAAAAAAGATTTAATTGATATACTGTTGTTATAAAAAAGTTAAAAAAATTACAAAATATTTTTCCGCAGCCAGGATTCGAACCTGGTAATTCTCAAATTGAATTTTCCAAGTGTGCTACTGCAGACGTTGTGGTATACTAACAAACAGAAATGTATAAGTTAAGTAATCAAGAATAAAAGGAATATAGAAATTAAACACTCTTTACCCGCTTTTAGTAATCACCATAAATATGGTGCTTCTAGACTGATGGATCAAACCAAAAGCCTGTTTGTTACAATTTTTTTACGAGAAAATCAGTTTTTTTAACTAAAAAATCATTTTTAGTGATCCCGATTGTCTTTCGGCCCGTTTGTTATTAATTAAAAAATTAGGGATTTTGACATTCAATAATTTAGAGATTATTTTTTAGAGATTTTAGTGAAAGCAAAAATTATTTTGCGTTTGTTTACCATTACTAAAATCACTTTTTTAAAAAAAATGATTTTTAGCATGTTTGGATACAATTGTTTAAAAGTGATTTTTTTTTTACTATTTTACCATAAAGGGTATAAAGAATCATTTTCAAGAAAACGTGTTTGTTTTAGAAAATCAATTTTTATGTGTGCTTGTTAGTTATTTCTATTTAAAAAGTGAAGGAATAAAATTTTGAACATGAATTCGAACGAAAACAAGTAATATGAATTCATAATAAAAGTTTAACATGCCTATTAAAAAACTATCCCAATAAAATTGTAGTATTTTATACTACTCATATAAATCGTCGTCCATAGAAAACGAATGCATAAAAATAAAGTTTTAGTGTTGTCTTCTTCTAGGCAATTGATATCTAATAACATTTCTTATTTCTTTTATCTCTATGGCATCTCTGCCTGTGTTGGATCTTGCCATTCATCATGTTGAGCTACATAGTGGGTTTGGCGTTAGATCTGCTTCAACCTCGTGTACAACTTCAAAATTATCCTCTTCCCCTTCATCCTCAATGATCAGATTATTTCCAAGACCTTCGAGACCCTCTCCTTCCATTTTCGTTAGTCCTTTGAAAGGCGGTGGATCTTGATATGGCTTTAAAGCTACTTGTCCCTTGAAACATTTCTCTAACAACCCAATGAATTTAGGTCCTCCATTCTTCCATTTCAAAACCTCGGGATCCTCCTAAAATCAAATGGAAAAACAAATATAAACAAATCTTCAGTAAAAAAATGTAAGTTAAAAAAATACTTAAATATTAGTAAGACAAACACAAACACGAGTTTTGGTAATCGACTTTTATCCGACGGAGTCGTCTTCTTTTGCCGGTGATGTTGATTGCTGAGATAAGCGACGTGATAATTTATGGCGTTATTAAAAAAGATTTAATTGATATAATGTTGTTATAAAAAAGTTTAAAAAATTACAAAATATTTTTCCGCAGCCACGATTCGAACCTGGTAATTCTCAAATTGAATTTTCCAAGTGTGCTACTGCGGATGTTGTGGTATACTAACAAAAAGAAATGTATAAGTTAAGTAATCAAAAATAAAATGAATATAGAAATTAAACACTCTTCACCCGCTTTTAGTAATCACCATAAATATGGTGCTTCTAGAGTGATGGATCAACCTAAAAGCCTGTTTGTTACAATTTTTTTACGAGAAAATCAGTTTTTTTACTAAAATATAATTTTTAGTGATCATGATTGTCTTTGGGCCCGTTTCTTATTAATTAAAAAATTAGGGATTTTGACATTCAATAATTTAGAGATTATTTTTTAGAGATTTTAGTGAAAGCAGAAATTATTTTGCGTTTGTGTACCATTACTAAAATCACTTTTTAAAAAAAATGATTTTTAGCATGTTTAGATACAATTGTATAAAAGTGATTTTCTTACAAGATTACCATAAAGGGTATAAAGAATCATTTTCAAGAAAACGTGTTTGTTTTAAAATCAATTTTTGTGTGTGCTTGTTAGTTATTTCTATTTAAAAAGTGAAGGAATAAAATTTTGAACATGAATTCGAACGAAAACAAGTAATATGAATTCATAATAAAAGTTTAACATGTCTATTAAAGAACTATCCCAATAAAATTGTAGTATTTTATACTACTCATATAAATCGTCGTCCGTAGAAAACGAATGCATAAAAATAAAGTTTTAGTGTTGTCTTCGTCTAGGCAATTGATCTCTAATAACATTTCTTATTTCTTTTATCTCTCTGACATCTCTGCCTGTGTTGGATCTTGCCATTCATCGTGTTGAGCTACATAGTGGGTTTGGCGTTAGATCTGCTTCAACCTCGTGTACAACTTCAAAATTATCCTCTTCCCCTTCATCCTCAATGATCAGATTATTTCCAAGACCTTCGAGCCCATCTCCTTCCACTTTCGTTAGTCCTTCGAAAGGCGGTGGATCTTGATATGGCTTTTAAAATAAAATCCAGTAGCTACTTGTCCCTTGAAACATTTCTCTAACAACTCAATGAATTTAGGTCCTCCATTCTTCCATTTCAAAACCTCAGGATCCTCCTAAAATCAACTGGAAAAACAAATATAAACAAATCGTCAGCAAAAAAATGTAAGTTAAAAAAATACTTAAATATTAGTAAGACAACCACAAACACGAGTTTTGGTAGTCGTTTAATAGACTATGCGACGGAGTCGTCTTCTTGGTGATGTTGACTGTTGAGATAAGCGACGTGATAATTTATGGCGTTATTAAAAAAGATTTAATTGATATACTGTTGTTTTAAAAAAGTTAAAAAAATTACAAAATATTTTTCTGCAGCCAGGAATCAAACCTGGTAATTCTCAAATTGAATTTTCCAAGTGTGCTACTGCAGATGTTGTGGTATACTAACAAACAGAAATGTATAAATTAAGTAATCAAGAATAAAAAGAATATAGAAATTAAACACTCTTCACCCGCTTTTAGTAATTACCATAAATATGGTGCTTCTAGAGTGATGGATCAAACTAAAAGCCTGTTTGTTACAAAATTTTTTACGAGAAAATCACTTTTTTTAACTAAAAAATCATTTTTAGTGATCCCGATTGTCTTTGGGCCCGTTTGTTATTAATTAAAAAATTTGGGATTTTGACATTCAATAATTTAGAGATTATTTTTGAGAGATTTTAGTGAAAGTAGAAATTATTTTGCGTTTGTTTACCATTACTAAAATCACTTTTTAAAAAAAAATGATTTTTAGCATGTTTGGATACAATTGTATAAAAGTGATTTTTTTTACAAGATTACCATAAAGGGTATAAAGAATCATTTTCAAGAAAACGTGTTTGTTTTAGAAAATCAATTTTTATGTGTGCTTGTTAGTTATTTCTATTACAAAGTGAAGGAATAAAATTTTGAACATGAATTCGAACGAAAACAAGTAATATGAATTCATAATAAAAGTTTAACATGTCTATTAAAAAACTATCCCAATAAAATTGTAGTATTTTATACTACTCATATAAATCGTCGTCCATAGAAAACGAATGCATAAAAATAAAGTTTTAGTGTTGTCTTCGTCTAGGCAATTGATCTCTAATAACATTTCTTATTTCTTTTATCTCTCTGACATCTTCCTGTGTTGGATCTTGCCATTCATCATGTTGAGCTACATAGTGGGTTTTGCGTTAGATCTGCTTCAACCTCGTGTCCAACTTCAAAATTATCCTCTTTCCCTTCATCCTCAATGATCAGATTATTTCCAAGACCTTCGAGACCCTCTCCTTCCACTTTCGTTAGTCCTTCGAAAGGCGGTGGATCTTGATATGGCTTTAAAACAAAAAATCCAGTTGCTACTTGTCCCTTGAAACATTTCTCTAACAACTCAATGAATTTAGGTCCTCCATTCTTCCATTTCAAAAGCTCAGGATCCTCCTAAAATCAAATGGAAAAACAAATATAAACAAATCTTTAGCAAAAAAATGTAAGTTAAAAAAATACTTAAATATTAGTAAGACAAACACAAACATATATACCTTACTCTTAGCAGTCCACCAATCTTCATTAGCTCTGATGGTCATTTTCTCATGATCCCATCCAAGTCCAGTCTCCTTTTCAACTAATTTTGCAAACGATGCGAATTCCCTTTTTAAGGCATCCCATCTATTTTTCAGCTGCACACATAATTTGTTCTCTCTTGAAACTTGTAACATCCTCAAAATAATTAATAGAATTATTTGGATTTTCACCCAAATGAATTATTTCAGTACTTGATTAATGTATTTATCGAGTGCTAAAGTCAATTATTTGGTTGTCTCAGGAACGCTAAACTGATAGAGCGAAATAAGAGATTAAGGGCAATATGGTTATTTGACCATATTACCACTTAATGTGTTAAGGAATGAATTAAAAGAATTAAAGAAAGAAAGAAAGAAAGAAAGAAAGAAAGAAAGAAAGAAGGAAGAGGAAGCGAGAAACAGAGAAGAAAGAAGAGAAGAGGAGAAAATGAAGAGAAGAAGATCACCGACCCATCCCTCCAAATTTCATCTTCATCATCATCTCCTCTCCATCATCAAAGCCCAAGAACTTGGTAAGCTCTCCTCCATTTTCCCCCCTCATCTTGACCTACGAAAATTGAAGGTTTTAATGGGGAAATTATTGAAATCAAGAATTGTGTGATGAAATTGGTGATTGAAACATGTTTAGGATCGAAGCCGAGGAAGATTGATCGCGTTTTGAAGCTCGAATCAAAGTTTGAAGCGGATTGGTGATATAGGGTTCCGTTAGGAGATTTTGAAGTCTCGGTGATTTTGGCTCGGTGTCGACTCTCGCTTCAAGGGTGAGTTTTACTCACGCTTAGGTTGTTTTCGTGTTGCAATGATTTTTACGATGATTGGTTTCGGGAAATTTTGAGTCAAAAACCGTTATTTCGAAATATGTCGTATTTTGATAAAATTAGTTTAGATTGAGTTTTTGATTGATTTGATTGATTGTGTGATATTGATTGAATCTGTTTTGTTGGTTGTTTGATCTGTTTTCGTTCGGAACGAGAATCAGAATTGAGCGGAATAGCGGATTAAGCGAGAAATCGCAAAATCTGCACTTGACAGATCCCCATCGCGTCGCGACCCGCAGGGCATCGCGCCGCGACCAAGTGTGATTTTGAAACACAAATGTTTCAGACTCTTTTCGCGTCGCGACGGTAGCAGTTCGTGTCGCGACGCTTTGTAGTTTTTCAGCAACTGTGCACTGATTTTGTTTTCGCGATAACTTTTGATTCGAGAACCCGAACTGAATGTTCAATTATTGGTCTGAATGCAAATGAACTGTGAGTTCATATGATTGTAGATATATATATATATATATATATATATATATATATATATATATATATATATATATATATATATATATATTATATCGAGTCTGGGTGACGACCCATGGGACTAACATACTAGGCGGGGCAGTCATGATCCCCTACCCTAGGCTCCGTGCCAATAGGGAAATGTACTATTGGTAAGGGGGTTCGCTGGGTTTCAGCGTACGCGCAGGCGGTGTTATGTTAAATTGTTTGTTGTGCGGTTCATCGGGAGTTAGCGTTCGCGCTGTCGGTGTCGTACAGAGTTATAGCAGGTTCCCCGGGAGTTAGCGTTCGCGCAGTCGGTGGAATGCTATGTGTAAAATAATGTGGTTCATCGGGAGTTAGCGTTCACGCAGTCGGTGCCGTGTTGAGTTGAAAAGATTTCATAATTAAAACGAGAGTGTTATAAGTAGGGGTCTCGGTAGAACTCACTGAGATTATATCTCATTGTTTATATGTTGTTGTTTTACAGAGAAACAGGGAAAGAGAGGACCACAGAGGCACGAGTAGGTTGCTGATGACTTAACGTTATGTTTAAGTTTATGTTTCCCTTTGTTGTCTATGTATTACAACACTATGTCTTTAGTGTTATATCTTTCTTCCGCTTTGTTGTGTGATACTGAATACTATAGTTGCTGATGGTTTATGGTCTGAGAACCGTATTGTCTTGTTTGTAAATAAGACTGTTTGGTTTATATTCAGCAAAAATTTATAGTGATATTCAGTGTCTAAGCAGGAAATATATCTCTGATGTTCTAGGGATGGTACACTTGGGTATTTTTACTAAGTAAAAATACCGGGGTGTTACAGTTGGTATCAGAGCGGTTCGACCTAGTCGGACTTAGCTATTAGAGTCTTTTACTTCCTTCAGTCGTGATTTTCTTAGTATGCTATTAGACATTGAGCTTTATCAACTTAATACTTTGTGCATATTTCGCAGAATCATGACTAGAAGAGGTATAGGAGATCCTCCTCCTGCTGATCCGCATTTCGAATGGATGCAAAATGTGATTGAGAACCAACAGAAAATGATGCAGGATATGATGCTTATGCATCAGCAACAACTGACACAGCAGCAAAATGCTCAGCAGCAACAAGCTCATGAGCCACAAGTGAAGCCAAGAAGGGTCTTCACAGAATTCTTGAAGATGAAACCTTCCGAGTTCAGAGGTGGGCCTGATGTCATGAAAGCACAACATTGGCTGGATGACACTGAAAAGATTTTTCTCACAATGCAAGTGACAGATGAAGATAAGCTGAGATTGGCATCCCATATGCTGAAGGGAGAGGCCAATAACTGGTGGATTAATGTTAGAGCCATGATGGAGACCATGGAAACTCCCCAGACTTGGGAGAACTTCAGGAGAACCTTTCTGGAACAATTCTTTCCCACTACTATGAGGTTTGATAAAGAGAATGAGTTTTTGGCTCTCACACAAGGAGGTTTGACCGTGGGCCAATACACGGCTAAATTTGAAGAGTTGTATCAATTCTTCGGTTTAGCTGAATATGCTCCCAACGACCGATGGAAAACTAACAGGTACAAGTATGGGCTGAGAGAGGATATTAATGCACAAAGCCTAAGCTCTTTTCCGAGGAGCAACTACGCAGCCACGGTACAACAAGCCTATATTGCCGAAAGTGATTTGGCAAGATTGTATGCAAGCAGAAAGGCGTTCCATCAGAATAAGAGGAACACTGGGCCATCTAGCTCTCAGATGGGTCCCAGGCATGACTCAAGAAAGGGAAGCAATTATAAAGGGAAGCAGATTCAATCGTTCGGTTCTTCAAAGAGCAAAAATTGTACGAAGTGTGGAAAGTATCATGGTGGGGATTGTCAACAAAGATCTACTCGGTGCTATCATTGTAATGAGGAGGGCCACTATGCAAATGAGTGCCCAGCAAAGAAGAACTTCCAAAGAGCACCAAATGCTCCTAGTCAAGGGCGAATCAACACTCTGGATGCTCGGACCATCACACCTAATGACAACTTACTGAGGGGTACAGGATCTCTTTTCAATAACTCAGTCAATATATTATATGATTCCGGTGCAACCCATTGTTTTATAGCACAAGCATGTGTAGATCGGTTGGGACTAGCATTATCTGAGCTATCCGAGCCGATAACTATTTTAACGGCTGCCAAGGGTCGGGTTCAGACCCAATCATTGTGTGAAAATTGTCTACTTGTCATAGGGGACAGAAATTTTGTTGTGAAATTTATTTGCTTGCCTATGAGGAGTATGGACATTGTTCTGGGTATGGATTGGATGGCTGCAAATCATGTAACAATCAACTGTGCCGAACGAACAATTAGTTTCGCCTCCGAATCCGTAGGATTGACACAGGCAAATTCTGAAGCAGTCATCTCTTTCACCTCAGCAAGCCAATCATTATTCCAAGGTGCGAAAGCTTATATTATTATGTTGTCCGCATCCACTGAAACGGATTTAGATTTGTCATCTGTACAAGTGGTAAATGAATTTTTGGATGTTTTTCCGGATGAAGTTTTTTCTGTACCTCCAGACCGAGAGGTAGAGTTTTCTATAGAGTTGGTTCTTGGTACAGGATCAATATCCATTGCTCCTTATAGAATGTCTCCTTTAGAATTAAAGGAATTGAAGTCTCAACTTGAAGAGTTGATATCAAAGAAGTTTATTCGACCGAGTGCTTCTCCATGGGGTGCTCCGGTGTTGCTAGTCAAAAAGAAAGATGGTAGCATGAGATTGTGCATAGATTATCGACAACTCAACAAAGTGACGATCAAGAATAAATATCCCTTGACAAGGATAGACGATTTGCTTGACCAACTTCGAGGTGCCGTGGTATTTTCAAAAATGGATCTGAGGTCGGGCTATCATCAAATAAAGGTAAGAGCCTTAGATATTCTGAAGACAGCTTTCCGTACTAGGTATGGACATTACGAGTTCGTAGTGATGCCCTTCGGTTTGACTAATGCTCTGGCGGTATTCATGGATTACATGAACCGAGTTTTCCGCACGTACCTGGATCAGTTTGTAGTAATTTTTATTGATGATATTTTGGTGAACTCTAAGACCATTGAGGACCATGTTCAACATCTCCGCATTGTTCTGAATGTACTCCGAGAAAAGAAGTTGTACACAAAACCTTTGAAGTGTGATTTCTGGATGCCAGAGGTAAAGTTTTTGGGACATGTGATTTCCCAAACGGGGGTTGCGGTAGATCCCAGTAAGGTGGAAGCGGTGTTGAACTGGGAACGACCAACATCAGTCACTGAAATCAAAAGTTTCTTGGGTCTAGCCGGTTACTACAGGAGGTTCATCCAGGGATTCTCACAATTGGTTCTTCCATTTACTCGGCTAACTAACAAGGGTCAACCGTTTACATGGAATGCTGATTGTGAAGAATGTTTTTAAGAATTGAAAGTTAGGTTGACTTCTTCTCCAATCCTGATCTTTCCGAATCCGTCTTTGGAACTCCAAATTTACAGCGATGCTTCTGGAAAGGGTTTGGGATGTGTTCTCATGCAGAACCAACAAGTGGTAGCTTATGCGTCAAGACAGTTGAAGATTCATGAGGAGAATTATACAACTCACGATATGGAGTTGGCAGCTATTGTGTATGCACTGAAGATTTGTAGACATTACCTGTATGGGTCTCGTTTCGAAATCTTTAGTGATCATAAAAGTTTGAAATATCTGTTTGACCAGAAGGAGTTGAACAACAGGCAGAGGAGATGGGTGGAGTTTCCGAAGGATTATGACTTCGAATTGAAGTATCATCCGGGAAAGGCTAATGTTGTAGCCGATGCACTAAGTAGGAAATCCATTCACATAGCAGGGTTAATGATGCATGAATGGAATTGTTGGAGTCTTTTAGAGACTTAAATTTGAATACAAAGCCGAGGAGGAACCAGTTAGTGTTGAGCCATATGAGGATCTCTAGTTCCTTAAGGGATTTTATTCGCTTAGCAGGAAGTTGATTTGAAGCTACAATCACAAAATGTGTTGCCAGATTTTACCGAAGATAGTGATGGAGTTATTTGTTTCAACGGTAGGATCTGTGTGCCCGATGATGATGATATTAAAAAGCAAGTGCTAGAGGAAGCACACCGAAATTTATTTTCTGTACATCTTGGGCCCACCAAGATGTATAGAGATTTAAAGCAGATGTATTGGTGGCATGGAATGAAGTTAGAAATTGCTGAATTCGTATCTCAATGCTTAACTTGTCAAAGAGTTAAGATAGAACATCAGAAGCCTGTTGGTCTGTTACGGCCACTAGACGTGCCAGTGTGGAAATGGGAAGACATTTCCATGGATTTTGTTATGGCGTTGCCAAGGTCTCAAGCCGGTAACGACTCCATTTGGGTAGTTGTGGATCGGTTAACTAAATCAGCTCATTTTATTCCAGTTCGTTCGAACAGCAAAGTATCCAAGTTAGCTGAGGAATATTTGAGGAACATAGTAAGACTACATGGGGTTCCTACTAGTATTGTGTCGGATCGAGATCCGAAATTCACTTCTCGATTTTGGAAAGCTTTGAATGATTCCTTGGGAACTAAGGTGTTTACTAGTACCGCCTATCACCCACAAACGGATGGCCAGACAGAGAGAACTATCCAAACATTAGAAGATATGCTTAGGGCTTCCGTTCTCGATAACGGAAAGAAGTGGGAGGATCATCTTTCATTGGTGGAATTTGCTTACAACAACAGTTATCACTCCAGCATAGGTATGGCACCTTTTGAAGCTTTGTATGGGAGGAAATGCAGGACTCCATTGTGTTGGTGGGAAGTCGGCGAGAACCGATTGTTAGGTCCTGAGATGATTCATGAAACCACTGAAAAGATCCGCCAGATCAGAGAAAGAATGAAAGCTGCTCAAAGTAGGCAAAAGAGTTATGCAGACAAAAGAAGAAGGCCGTTAGAGTTTGAGTCTGGCGATCATGTGTTTTTGAGATTGTCACCGACAATTGGTACAGGTAGGGCGTTACGGGTGAAGAAACTCAGTCCTCAGTATATTGGACCTTTCCAAATTATCGAACGAGTTGGGCCACTAGCATACCGTATTGCTTTGCCTCCACCATTGTCAAATCTCCATGACGTATCCTGTTAGACTAATTGGCAAGTGCACCAAATTCGTTGCAAGTAATATAATTTTACGGTAAGTACCGATCGTATCCACAGGGATTGTGATTTATTATCAATAGGCAAGTAAATTAATCCTTAGACGTAACAGTTGGACGAAAAGTGAAGTAACGGTAAAATAAAGCAAACGTTTGTAAACAATAAAATAAAAGCGATTAGGGGTCGAATCTTCTCCCCTCACCTATCCTATGATCCTTCAGCTAATCTCAAATTGTTTGTTTAAATTACCAGATTCAATTCACAAAATTAGGTTAAGGACAATCCCTTGCCTCAAAACCCCTTTTACCTAATTGAGAAACCCTAATCCCTTAGGTGATTCATGCCAACAGGTAAAGCAATAAACGCAAGAAATAGAGAATTCACATATCCAATCCCATATTCCTATGGTGATCACAAGTATGTGATCTACTACCCCATATCAAGAATGTAACCCATATCCCTATGTGATCACAAACCCTAATTCATTACAACTAGCATATGTAGAAGTAAAGCATTACACAAAGAGGCATAGACTTATGATAAATTAACCAAACAACTGAATCAACCATAACAAAGTAATCAATAGATAGGTTTGGGGAGAGTCATCTCTCCTTAATCAAAACAAACTACATGGACAACATCAAGGAAAGAGAAGATAGAAATAAGGAGAAGTTACACATAGAGGAATCCATGAGAAGTCGTCAAAACCTTGTTCCCAAGTGATTAGAAGCTCCCAAAAACGCCCCCAGCTGCTGCTCCAAACCCTAGCTGCGCTCCTCCGACGAAGTCCCCTTGAAAAAACGCAAAACTGAATTAAAACCCTCACTTTCAGCAAGCCATCGCGTCGCGATACGAGGCCATCGCTATGCGATATTGGACAGAACCAAAATTCCTCCTGCATCATGCTTCCTTCGCGACGCGAACTCTCCTGGTCGCGACGCGATATTGGACAGAACCAAAATTCCTTCCAATTTGTGCTGCATCGCCGGGCAAGTGTCTGGTTCGCCGAATGATAACAACAAATTGGAGGTCTTCAAGTACAAAATAGCTCCAAAAATGCAGGAATGACTTACAAAAGGATTTCCTACTACAAATTTCTAATACTAAGCTAAATTCCCCAAATAATGACTGAAATACAACCAACTCATGCCATTTTGATTCTAAAATTGAGCAACTTATATCATATAATAGAGAGTCAACATATTCCATGTGTCTCAATTACGGAAGTACATTCCTGATCCAAGTCAACCGTTAGATTTTGAAATGATTGATCTTCGACCGGACTTGTCCTTCCAACCTCATCCAAATTACATCATGGAACGTGGCGAAAGGACGCTGCTGACGAAGACAATTCCCATTGTCAAAGTGGTTTGGGATGGTTTTTCTGTTGAGGAAGCTACATGGGAATTGGAGGACGATATGCAGACTCGATATCCGTATCTATTCTCTTGAGGTACGTTTTGCTCAATTTTGAGGACAAAATTCTTTCAAGTTGGGGAGAATGTAACATCCTCAAAATAATTAATAGAATTATTTGGATGTTCACCCAAATGAATTATTTTAGTACTTGATTAATGTATTTATCGAGTGCTAAAGTCAATTATTTGGTTGTCTCAGGGACGCTAAACTGATAGAGCGAAATAAGAGATTAAGGGAAATATGGTCATTTGACCATATTACCACTTAATGTGTTAAGGATTGAATTAAAAGAATTAAAGAAAGAAAGAAAGAAGGAAGAGGAAGCGAGAAACAGAGAAGAAAGAAGAGAAGAGGAGAAAAAGAAGAGAAGAAGGAAGAAGGAGAAGAAGATCACCAACCCATCCCTCCAAATTTCATCATCATCATCATCATCATCATCATCATCATCATCATCATCATCATCATCTCCTCTCCATCATCAAAGCCCAAGAACTTGGTAAGCTCTCCTCCATTTCCCCCCTCATCTTGACCTACGAAAATTGAGGGTTTTAATGGGGAAATTGTTGAAATCAAGAATTGTGTGATGAAATTGGTGATTGAAACATGTTTAGGATCGAAGCCGAGGAAGATTGATCGCGTTTTGAAGCTCGAATCGAAGTTTGAAGCGGATTGGTGATATAGGGTTCCGTTAGGAGATTTTGAAGTCTCGGTGATTTCGGCTAGGTGTCGACTCTCGCTTCAAGGGTGAGTTTTACTCACGCTTAGGTTGTTTTCGTGTTGCAATGATTTTTACGATGATTGGTTTCGGGAAATTTTGAGTCAAAAATCGTTATTTCGAAATATGTCGTATTTTGATAAAATTCGTTTAGATTGAGTTTTGATTGATTTGATTGATTGTGTGATATTGATTGAATCTGTTTTGTTGGTTGTTTGATCTGTTTTCGATCGGAACGAGAATCGAAATTGAGCGGAATAGCTGATTAAGCGAGAAATCGCAAAATCTGCACTTGACAGATCTCCATCGCGTCGCGACCCGCAGGGCATCGCGCCGCGACCAAGTGTGATTTTGAAACGCAAATGTTTCTGACTCTTTTCGGGTCGCGACGATAGCAGTTCGTGTCGCGACGCTTTGCAGTTTTTCAGCAACTGTACACTGATTTTGTTTTCGCGATAACTTTTGATCCGGGAACCCGATTGAGGTGTTTTAAGATGCGTTTGAAAGCTTATTGAGAGACCTAACTGAATATGCTATTTAAAAGGCAAAATGAACTGTTTTTGGAAGTTGTAAATTGTGTTGAAAAGTGGCGAATTAGTATGCGAGAGTTGTAAATTGTTTTCGCGCAGTCGGTGCCGTGTTGAGTTGAAAAAATTTCATAATTAAACCGAGAGTGTTAGTAGGGGTCTCGGTAGAAATCACTGAGATTGTATCTCATTGTTTATATGTTGTTGTTTTACAGAGAAACAGGGAAAGAGAGGACCACAGAGGCACGAGTAGGTTGAGCTCGGATGGTTGCTGATGACTTAACTTTATGTTTAAGTTTATGTGTCCCTTTGTTGTCTATGTATTACAACACTATGTCTTTAGTGTTATATCTTTCTTCCGCTTTTTTGTGTGATACTTTAGTGTTATTTTTAACCCTCATTTTGACCCCTGCAAAATACACATTAAAGGTCATTTTGGCCCTTGCAAAATACACATTAATCCATTTTGGCCTCTGCAAAATACACATTAATCCATTTTGGCCCCTGCAAAATACACATTAATCCATTTTGGCCCTGCAAAATACCTTTAATCCATCCATCTTTACTAAAATGTGTACTTGGCCTGCATCTATTTGTTCAACACAAATTTTCAAAAATATCTGTTTTATAGTTGTCCTATTTCGCAACAATCTTTGAGTCTCCCTCACAACCTTTCAAATCTTTTTTGGGTGCCATTCTAATATTTAACAATACAAATATAAAAGAGACATAAAAAAAATCCTAATCCTAATCCTAACTAAAATTACCATCACGCTGTTCAGAAAGTAACAATCCTAATCCTAATATTTTTTTTGATCAAATCCTTATATTAAAAATAGTAATATTCTTACCTGAACTGTGATAAAAAACAAATGTAATATCAATATTGTAATCAATCCTAACAATCCTAGTCTAAAAAAGCATAATATTTAATCGTCGAAAAACACAGAGAAGAACGTGATGATAATAAGCAAAGATGTTCATACTATTAATCAACGTTAAATAGCAAGAATGTGATGATAATCCTAATAGTCTAATCCATTTCACAATTGAAGAGAAAACAAGAACGAATTACTAACCTTTAGTAGAGATGTACAGAACTTCAATAGGATTTGCAGAGAGGAAGAAGGAAGACTAACGGCTATATAGAAGTAGGTCAAAACAAGGACAGGGTTGGAATATTAAAATTTCTATAAGGGTAAGAGTTTTCACGAATTTTCTCTCTCCTCTAAAAAAATTGATTTTTTGAGAAGCTACTCAAAAAAGCTTCTCATTTTTTTGGGTACACCCGGGTATCCACCGCACGGACAGTAGTGACTAATCTCTCGCTCATTGTAGGTGCCTCGAGGGGCAAGACAGCTGGCCCAGAGTTTTAACGCTGCTCCATACCCAAGGCGGGGATCGAACCCCGACCCTTGGTTAAGGGAGGTTCAGCCCCAACCGCTGAACTCCACGCTCTTGCTCTAGTTTTAGTTAATTTCATAACATTTTTAAATTATTTAACAACAAAATCACTTATTTTTTAATCTGTAACAAACGAGCCGTAAGTCTCTCACCAATGAACCACTAAAATTGATCATAGAATATAGTATAAAACTTCATCAATGGTTGAGATTTAATACTAGTTGATTCAATCTTAACCACTCATATCATTTTACACAATATCCTACGGCCAATTTTAATGGTTCACCGGTGAGGAACTAGTTTGATCCCCCACCATAAATAAATATAATCATAATTTCTCATTAACTTGGTCAAAAAATAATAATTTCTCATTAATTTTTTAAAGGCAAAATTATACTAGGAGTCCTTTAAGTTATTTTTTTGTAACGAGTTGGTCCATTATGTTTTTTTCGTACCAACTAAGTTCTTTAAATTACTTAACATCTTCACAGTTGACCTTTCCGTTCAATTCCCGAACGCTATTAAAAAACGTATATGTGGCAGTATAAATAATAATTCAAGTCATTTTTTATTAATTTTTTAGTAAAATTAAAAACCCCCCAAATTTGAGATGAACTAGGGTTCATCTTCTTCATCCATGAACAAGCTTCCAACCCAAATTTTTTTGAAACGGTGATTAATGTGTTTGGTGAATATGAGCTATGCTTCTGTGTTTTGTGATACCTGATCTCGGTGTGTTGCTTCCTACTTGATATTTTATTCTGGATGATTGAAAGTGTTTGAGGTTAAGTTTACGGCAGGGTAATCAAAACCGGACCGGACCGGCTGGTTGAACCGGTTTAACCGTGAACAGGACCCGGATTCTCTCAAGTCGTTTTTCTCTCCAGTCATCCAGTCGTTAAATCTTTGCTGCGTAATCTAGTTTTCAACATCAAGATAATTAACTTTTAGAGAATGCTTCAGTTCTCTTTATTGGAAGATTTTTAACATGAAATTCCCAAAATATAATACTTCTTTATCTGTTAAAGTCATGCAATTTCAAAACCCTCATTTCCCACTTCCTTCAAGCAACGCGAGACTTACAACATGTGCAGTACTCTTACAGTCGCCACCGGTTGGAGTTGGTGACTATCGGTGTTGGCGGCATATCGGCGTTGCGGCATGACAATCGATCGTCGCGACCGGTTGGTGACTATCGGAATTGTTTATGCAGTAACTATTGCCAAGAATTGACTATGTGTTGTTAGAGGAACTAAAGCAATTGGTTTGCTGCCTGCTTGTCGGTACTGAATATTTGCAAAATTCATCGTATTCTTGTTTCAAGAAAAGTGTTGGATTACTGTAAAAGAAAAAGAAGAAGATAAGTGTGGATGTGTCAGATAAAAACGGAGAGAGACTGTGTAAAAAAAACAGAGACAGACGTGGGCCGTGGCTAATTTTCTTACTCCATAAAAATTTAAATAATATTATTTAATCAAATCCGGTTGAACCCCGATTGAACCCCGGTTGAACCCTTGAACCTTGAACCGGTACCTCGTCCGGTTCAATGTCCGGTCCGGTTTTGATTACCTTGGTTTACGGTTTGAGATGCATTGGAAATTTTATGAGTGCATTTATGCTCTTTTTGCATTTGTATCTATGCTAATACGAAACCTGCATCTACCACAGCCAAGATTCGTTTTAAGTTTTTATCTATTTTTTTTTTCTATCTTCATTCTTTATCAAATATGTTTTTTTCCTATCTTCTTTCTTTTTCAAATATATTTTGCAGATTCTTTTTTCAAATTGTTTGCAGATTTGTTTACACATCGCTTATTCATGTGGGTTTTGAATGTTTTCTAGGTTTGAGATTGTTTTTGTGTTTCCGGGTTCTGGGTTTGAAGATCTCTAGGATGTGGGTTTGAAGGAAGAAGATAAACAATTCACTTTTTTTTTCTTTTTTATTTGCGACTGATTTATTTAATAAAAATGACAGGAATAATATATTATGTAGCTACATAAGCATTAATAATAGACAACATCATCACTAAATAGGCGTTTTTAACAGTGTTAGACGGAAGTTTTAAAGGACTTAGTTGGTATGAAAAAACATAAATGACCAACTCGTTACAAAAAAATAACTTAAAAGACCCCTGGTGAATTTTGCCATTTTTCGAAAGTATTCATCATGAAATAAAAGTGACTTTAAAAAAAAGTCACATTTCTTTAGGAGCGCCATATTATAGATTCACATAGTGTCATCTTCTACAAAAAAAAATAGTAGATGCCAAAAACAAATAGTAGTTATAAACATTTACAACTCGCATTTGGATATAATTGAAAAACTAACAAATATATTTCATAAATTTGATGTCAAATATATACATCTAAAATTAAAATTCTCATCTTTTTGGGTAAACCAGGGTATCCTCCACGGTGACTGTTGTTGTGCAAAAATGTGTGCAAGTATACACAGTCTTTAACAAAGTAATATAATGAAAGTTGAGATCGTACCCACAGTGATTGAATTAATTTCTAAAGCTTAGTTGATAGTTGTATTAGTGATGAGTAACCAAGTAACAAACAATAATATTGGATGATAGAGAAGTAAACAAGTTAAATAAAATGTGTTTTAGAAGTAAGTGAGAAAGATAGTTGGAATGCTTTTTACTAAGTAAATCACTTTTGATAGTATTATGTTATATATGATGCTGAAGCACTTGATGCTGGAGCATTAGGTGCTGGATCACTAGGTGCTGGAGCACTTGGTGCTGGAGCACTTGGTGCTGGAGCACTTGGTGCTCTTACAATGGATGTTGTAGCAATTGATGCGTGCTTTTCAGCAACTAACGTCAGAGTTTCATTACAAGTCTTATGTCTAAGCTCTAAATAAGTTCACCCCTGTATATGAAGTACCCACAATATCACCCTATGGACTATGCTATCCTATGTCTAGGTTTTAGCATGGTTTTAACAAAGTTTCCTTTTATTAAAACTCTTATCCATATTAGTTCTTGAGTTCAAATCATAAATCATATCTGTATTTATGACCCTACTTATTCTAAGTGATCAACCTTAAAATAAGTTTGAAAGAATTTTAACACAAGAACTAAATTGTACGCGTCAATATAACATAATAACCATTTAGAAGTTCATTACGAAGTTTAAGGCAATTCAACTAAAGAAGTTTAGTTCATACTAGGCATTATAAGGCATATATAAACAGAAGTAAACATGTTCATATATTTGGTAAAACAAAAAGGAATACAACAAAGTAAATATTATCTTCCATTATATCTAAGTTTTAGACCATATAATTGAATGGATTGCAAATTATTTCTTAAACAAAAAATTGGGGAATGAATACTTTGTATGTTGAATAGAAAGCTACCCTCTATATAGGCATTAACAAGAACAATGACAAAATGATGCATCTAACCAAAAGATAGCTAAAGCTAATAAAGGAGAATGTAATCAAGAATAATGATCAAAATGCAACTTGATTTAACTAAACAAAAAATCAAAGATAAGATTACTAACAAACTAAATAAACCATCCCTTAAACTATCTTTACGGGCTTATTCATCACATCGGCAAGATAGACTCTTTGATTATTTTCAGAATCTCACACACTCCAAATTAAAAGAGTCTATCTTTACGGGCTTATTCATCACATCGGCAACTTGGTCTGCCTTCCACCAAGAACCAGTTCTCCATCTTTATTGAGGTTCGTTATAAAATGAAACCATACATCTACGCGTTTACTCCTTCCATGAATAGCAAGATTTATTGATAATTTTATAGTAGAACTATTATCACACATTATCATTGTGCTTCCTTCTTTCATGGCCTAGTTCTTTCAAAATTCTTATCATCCAGATAGCTTGGCAGACTTATCGAGCTACTACGGTGATCTAAATTCACCATTTCCCGTGTATATAAGATCATCTACGTAATCACTGACACTACAAGAATTTCCCCCATTTCCGGCTGATTTTGGTCCGCCAGTATATTACCGGCGGATTTTGGGTGTTACCGGCGGATTTAATCCCCCAGTAAATTACCGGCGGATTTTAGTTCGTATGTATGTTACCGGCGGATTAATTAGGCTTTCCGGCGGAATTATGTATTACCGGCGGGTTTTAAAAAAAAATTATTATTTTTTTAAAACAAATCCGCCGGAAATGTGCATTACCGGCGGAAAAATCCGTCGATAATGCACATTACCGGCGGATTTTAAAATGTTTTTTATTTATTTTTTTAAAAAAATCCGCCGGTAATGTACATTACCGGCAGATTTTTCCGCTGGTAATGCATATTTTCGGAGGATTTTTCAAAAAATTATTTATTTAATTTTTTTACACTCTTCTCATTTCCTATAAATAAAACTTTTTCCTACACTCTTCTCATTCTCTCATTTCTCTCTTTATTTCCTTCTCATACTCTCCAATCTCCATAAATTTCTCTACATATCTCTCTTTCTTCTTTCTCTCAAATCTTTATTTCCTCTTTCTTTTTCCTTCTCATTCAATCTCTTCTCAAAATCTTCACACATTTATACACTTCATTTTTCTCAATCTCTTCTCAAATCTTTATTTCCTCTTTCTTCTCCCTTCTCATTCAATCTCTTCTCAAATCTTCTCATATACATACACTTCATTTTTCTGAAATAATTAAATAATTAAAATAATAATAATTTTTTAAATAAACGGATTTTAAAAAAAGAAATAAATTAAAATAAACGAATTTAAAAAAGAAATAAATTAAAAAAATTAAATAATATTAATTTTTTAAATTAACTAATTTAAAAAAAATTAAAAAAATAATTAATTACCGGCGGATTTTTCAGGATTACCGGCGGATTTTTTAAAATAAATATTTTTTAAAAAATTAATTACCGGCGGATTTTCCGCCGGTAATTTCCAGCGGATTTTCCGGCGGAAAATCCCCCGGAAATTACCGGCGGAAAACCCGTCGGTAACCGTTACCTGCGGACGAATTACCGACGGACTTCCGGCGGAAAATATCCGCCGGTAATGTCCAATTTCCGGCGGATTTTGACCATTACCGGCGGATTTTGTCCGCCGGAAATCGCCGAAATTCTTGTAGTGTGATGATGGAAATTCACCTTCCTTAAACTATTTTATGAAGGGTTTCTGCTCTTGCTGACTTCTCTAGAATCCTTCACTACTATAGTAAGACTCAATGCAGCTAAACCTAGCCCGCAGTGCTTGTTTTTTTCCATACAGAGCCTTGTGAAGCTTATAAACCATATGATCACTTACTTTCTTCACATATCCCTTTGGTTGTTCAATATACACATCAAGCCAATTTCACATTAAGTTGATAGATCTTCCAACCTCTTTGTTTAGCAAGAGGCCTAACACCATTTTGACAATGTCCATTCTAGCAACAAGAGAAAAAACCTCGTCGTAGTCAACCTCATATTCTTGTGAATACACTTTTTGCCGCTAGTTGTGCATTAAAATTGTTTTATGCATCATGTTGATTTAACATGGTTTTGTACATTTATTTGACTCCAATCTTCTTTGCATCCTTTGGTAATTCTACTAATTCCCCAGTTTGATTATTCTCTATAGTTGTGATCTAAGTTTCCTTGCCTTTCCTTCAATTAGAACATTTTACTACCTCCTCAAACCACATTAATCTTTATACTCCAACTAGTGGGGGAAATTACCAAATAACATTTCAACTAATAGTCAATTAGTTGGTTAGGTTAGTTGTCATATGGTAGTTAATAGTAATAGATTTTATAGATAACTAGAAGTCTATCTGTGCATATGCACGGGTAGTATCGTATTACTTGCTATGAATGATTCCTAAATTAAGAAAATAAAAGGCAATTTAGTAATTTAATCAGCTCTTTGTTTTCTTATATAGATACCCGTGCATACACACGGATAGTATCGCATTACTTGCTATGAATGATTCCAAAATAAAGAAAACAAAGAGGAATTTAGTAATTTAATCAACCTTTTGTTTTTTTTTTTTTTGAGCTTATTGAGATTCAACCTTTTGTTTTCTTATGTAGATAGTAGATGAGAATGTGAATTAATTAAAGAATTAAAATAAGAATGAAGCATAGAAATGCATGAAAGTAAGAAAAAAAAGTTAGAAAGGTAAATTATAAAAGGTAAAGTATATTTTCTATATATATATATATATATATATATATATATATATAAAAGAAAGCAAAGGGTAATTTAATAATTTAATCAGTCATTTGTTTTCTTTTAGAGATAGTAGATGAGAATGAGAAATAAAAAAATAAAAAAAAATAAAAAAAAAAGAGAAAAAGTTAAAAAGGTAAATTAAGATAGGTGAAGTATATTTACTATATATTTCACAAAGCCATGCAATCACGCCAATTAATTAGGTGTCACACCATGTCATCATTTCTTATAAAAAAAAAAGAGAAAAAGTTAAAAAGGTAAATTAAGATAGGTGAAGTATATTTACTATATATTTCACAAAGCCATGCAATCACGCCAATTAATTAGGTGTCACACCATGTCATCATTTCTTATAAAAAAAAGGTTTCGTGTGAATTAAAAAAACGCATTTAGTAGCTGTTTATTATAACTGAAATTTATGGTCCACAAAGTATTTAATGCCATTTATTATTCGTTTTCAGATTTGAAAAATTAAAAACTGTCTACCTTTACTCCCTTAAAGGGTATAGGAAATAATTGATTGAAATTCAAACTTTGCCCCTTTCATTTATTCCCTTATAATAAATAGTAAATGCATTTTGCAAGATAAAGATAATTGCTGGACAGCAAAAAACGTATTTCGAAACAAAAATCAGTGGGCTATTGCATTGATTTTATCGCATCATCATCGCACTATATCCAACTCAGTCACAATTGATAATAACCGGCATATTAAAGAGAATTAACAAAATGAACTTCAAATACAAATCAAATTATCAAGATGAATTGCATAAAATATGGAGGGAATCAAATGAAATATTTTCGATTGTGTTGACAGCATATTTCATTTTGAAACATAAAAAATAAATCGAATAAACCTGAGATTTACAAATATCCAACAAAATGGAAATAGCTGTGTTCACACAAATACAATTTTCCTGCTTTGTTGAAAACATATTGAGCCGACAACCATGATAATTTTGTTATAGTAAAAGTTGTAATAAAATAGGTGTAAGTAGTATTAGTTTGGCCCATTATGAATGGCTGTTATTGGGCTTTATCTTGGTTTGTGAACTGGCCCATTTCATTGAAGCCAGTATTTGTTGTAATAAATACTCTCAGCTACCAATGAATGCAACTAAGATCTCAGTTGCAAATTCTGTTGAAATCGTTATTCTTGTTTACATTTGGTACCAAAGCTCCGATGGGGCCTGGGGAAAATCAAGAACCGCAGCATCTGTGATCACCAATCAAGCAATCGGAGAAGACGACGGCGACAATGGCCGAGAAAGAAAATGGCAACTTCATTCAACCGGCGATTCCAAATCTCGACGGCCATTATGACTATTGGGCGACGTTAATGGAGAATCTACTGAGATCAAAAGAGTATTGGGAGATCGTGGAAAACGGAGTTCCAGTTCTCGCCAATAACGCTACACCAGAGCAGAAAAAGATTGTTGACGACGCGAAATTGAGAGACTTAAGGGCTAAAAACTACCTCTACCAAGCGATCGATAGAGGAATCTTGGAGACGATCATCAAATCGGATACGGCGGAGGACATTTGGGATTCGTTGAATCAGAAATTCAAGGGTTCCACGAAAGTTAAGAAAGTTCAATTGCAAGCCTTAAGAGGTGAATTCGAGGCATCGAAGATGAAAGAAGGGGATTCTATTAACGATTACTTCTCTAGGGTTCTCGCAATTACAAACAAGATGAAAAGCCACAGTGAGAAGATCGCTGAAAGTGTGATCGTGGAGAAGATCATGAGAAGCATGATTCCCAAGTACAACTATGTGATGTGCGCAATTCAACATGAAAGCAACACTGATGAACTCTCTGTAGATGCATTGCAGAGTAGTTTGCTTGTTCAAGAACAACTCATGAATTGCCAGAAAGGTGAAGAACAGGCCCTAAAGACCACTGTAAGTGAAAGGGGACGAGGACGAGGCAGTGGTGCTGGTAGGGGAAGGGGAAGACAAATCTCAAAGGAAAATCTTGAATGCTACAAGTGCAAGAAATTAGGCCATTTTCAGTATGAATTCCCTACTCTTGAGAAGGTTGCAAACAATGCAGGATTTGATGATGAAGAAGAAATGTTGCTTATGGCCTATGAGGATTCAGAGTTCCTTGATAAGGTAATAATCTGGTTCCTTGATTCAAGCTGCAGCAATCATATGTGCGGCACAAAAGAATGGTTCTTTGAACTTAATGAGTCATATAGAGAAAACGTGAAGTTAGGTGATCATTCAAAGCTTAAGGTGATGAGTAAGGGCAATATTAGACTGAGAATTGAAGGGAGAATTCAAGTCATATTTGATGTCTATTACATTCCCAATTTGAAGGATAACTTGTTGAGTATAGGGCAATTACAACAAAGGAGATTGAAAGTAATATCTGATGATGATAAGTGTAAAGTGTACCATAAAAATAAGGGATTAATCATGACTTCTGCTATGGCAAAGAATAGAATGTTTGCTGTCAAGGCATTACCAATTAATACATCATGCTTGCAAGCTAGTTGTGAAGACATAATAGAGCTATGGCACAATCGATTTGGTCACCTTGGCTATAAGGGGTTGAGGATATTGAAGCAAAAGGACATGGTTAGGGGTTTGCCAGGGCTACCTGATACAGAGAAAGTATGCCCAGAATGTCAAACAGGAAAGCAACATAGAGAGGCAATGTCAAAGCAAACCAACTAGAGGGCATCAAGGAAGCTTGAACTTATTCATTCATACCTTTGTGATCCCATCACACCTGAGTCCAATAGCAAAATGAGGTATTTAATTTCATTCATTGATGATTATAGTAGGAAAGGGTGGGTATATTTTCTAAGTGAGAAGTCTGCTGCCTTTGATACCTTTAAGAAGTTTAGAATAATGATTGAAAAGGAATCTCAGTGTCAAATTAGTTGCCTTAGGACTGACAGGGGAGGTGAATTTAATTCTAAGGAGTTCATGGACTACTGTACTGAACATGGCATTAGAAGGCAACTCACAACTGCCTATACTCCACAACAAAATGGAGTGGAAGAGAGGAAAAATAGAACAGTCATGAATATGGTTAGAAGCATGTTAAGTGAATCTAAGTTGCATAAACAGTTCTGGCCTGAAGCTGTTAAATGGTCCTTCTACATTTTAAATAGTTGCCCCACTGTGTCAGTCAAAGACATTACTCCTGAGGAAGCTTGGAGTGATCTTAAACCATCTGTTAAACATCTTAGGGTGTTTGGTTGTATTGCATTCATGCATGTGCCTGATAATCTTAGAAAAAAACTTGATGATAAGAGTGTTGGATGCATATTTCTTGGGGTTAGTGACAAGTCTAAAGCCTATAGACTATACAATCCAATCACCAAGAAGATTATGATTAGCAAAGATGTTATATTTGCTGAAAATGAGACATGGAATTGGGATAAGGTAGAAAAGAATAACACTATTGAATACAATTTAGACAAAGATGATAGTACTACAGTGGAGGAACAAGGTATAGAGTTGAATTCTGATGCTAACAATGTTGAATCTAGGGAGGAGGTTCATGATGAGGAACCCTCTACTACAACAACAGAAACTAAAACAAGCAATGCAACTGATATTGATGATGAAAACAATCTGAGCAGTAGAGTTAGAAGACCCTCTGCCTATCTTATTGACTACAAGGTTGGTTATGCTATTTTAGATTGCTTTGAAGACGGTGATTTGGACAATGAGAATCTGTGTAGTTTCATGGCTTGTGAGATGGGTGATCTTCTCACCTATGAGGAAGCAGTTAAGCATGACAAATGGAAGAAGGCAATGGACAGTGAGATTGCATCCATTGAAAAAAATGATACATGGGAATTAGTTGAATTTCCAAAAGGAGGGAAGAAAATTGGAGTTAAGTGGGTTTACAAGACAAAATTCAACGAGGAAGGGAAAATTGAAAAACACAAGGCTAGATTAGTAGCCAAGAGGTATGCACAAGAGCATGGCATTGATTACTCTGAGATATTTGCACCAGTGGCAAGGTGGGATACCATAAGGGAAATTTTGGCAGTGGCAGTAAGAGAAGGGTGGAAAGTTTATCAGCTTGATGTCAAAAGTGCCCTCCTCCATGGAGAATTGGAGGAAGTGGTACATGTTGATCAACCCAAGGGGTATGAAAAGAAGGGACGGGAAGGGAAAGTGTATAGACTGAAGAAGGCATTGTATGGCCTAAAACAAGCTCCTAGAGCTTGGTATATTAGGATTGAGACCTACTTTGACAAGGTGGGGTTCAAGAAATGTCTTCATGAACACACTTTGTTCACAAAGGAAGATGGCAGAGGAAACCTATTGATTGTTAGTCTCTATGTTGATTATGTTTTGTTCACTGGCAGCACAACTGAATTAATTGAAGAATTCAGAAGCACTATGAGAAGTGAATTTGATATGACTGCTTTGGGTGCCATGAGGCACTTCCTTGGTGTTGAAGTGATACAAGAAAAGGGCAGTATCTTTATCACTCAAAAAAGGTATGCAAAGGATGTGTTGGATAGGTTTGGTATGGGTGAATGTAAGGCAGTTTGCAATCCCGCAGTTGTGGGAAACAATGTCAGTAGAGATGATGATGGAAGACTTGTTGATGCCAATGTGTTCAAGCAGATAGTAGGCAGCCTCATGTACCTAAATGCAACACGACCAGATCTCACTTACTCAGTGAGCTTGATTAGTACGTACATGGACAAACCTACAGAGAAACATCTTATAATTGCCAAGAGGGTATTGAGGTATTTGAAGGGTACAACAGACCTTGGTATCTTGTACAAAAGAGGAGAAAAACATGAATTGACTGCATATTGTGACAGTGATTATGCAGGAGATCTTGATGACTGCAAGAGTACTTCTGGATATGTGTTCTTATTGAGTGGTGGAGCTGTGTCATGGTCCTCGAAGAAGCAACCCATTGTCACACTCTCCACTACAGAAGCTGAATTCGTGGCTGCAGCTTATTGTGTGTGTCAAGGAGTTTGGTTGAAGAGGATCCTTGATGAATTGAAGCTGCAACAGAACAAGACATTGACTGTGCTATGTGATAATAGCTCAACAATTAAGCTGTCAAAGAATCCAGTAATGCACGGGAGGAGCAAACACATCGATGTAAGATTCCATTTCTTAAGGAATCTATGCAAAGAAGGCCTGGTGGAGTTGAAGCACTGTCCTACACAGGAGCAACTTGCCGACATTCTAACTAAAGCTTTGAAGACTGATAGCTATGTGAAACTGAGAAGATGTTTGGGAATATGTTCCCTAGCTGAGTGAACTTACTGTAAATAATCTGAAAGCTTGATAAAGCTTTAGATTATGGGAGGAAATGTTATAGTAAAAGTTGTAATAAAATAGGTGTAAGTATTATTAGTTTGGCCCATTATGAATGACTGTTATTGGGCTTTATCTTTGTTTGTGAACTGGCCCATTTCATTGAAGCCAGTATCTGTTGTAATAAATACTCTCAGCTAGCAATGAATGCAACTAAGATTTCAGTTGCAAATTCTGTTGAAATCGTTATTCTTGTTTACAAATTTAACGTAAAAATAAAGGGCATTTGTTTGATGACAACATTTGGAGCCAAAATTTGCATCTTGAAAATATTCGGTATATTGCAGCTTATTTCAAATCACATTATTGAGATATTTGAATTTTCAAATTTCTGTCAGTTACAACTGGCAACTTTATCTTACTTAATTGTGATATTAAAAAATTCAAATTCAAATTAAAACAAACATAAATAATAAGGCATTCAAAATCCCCATAATAAGGAAATTATGGCACGCATAAAGGGCATTTATTTAGGAACAATTCACATTTAATATTTCCTACTTTGATGACAATATTTGGATCCAAAATTGCATTTTAAAAATATTTGGTATATTGTAGCTTATTTCAAATCAAATTAATCAGAAATTTGAATTTTCAAATAAAGGCATATACAACTGGCAATATTATCAGCGTTAAAACTCTGGGTCAACTGTCCTGGCCCTCGAGGCACCTACAATGAGCGAGGGATTAATCCTGTTGTCCGTACGATGGATACCCGGGTTTACCAAAAAAATATAATGTATTCTTTAGATAGTATTTAAATTAATGTCTTGATTATTCCTAACAAAGATCTAATGGGTAACTATACGTGTTGGTATATACCTGCCAAGGCCTCTTTTCACCCGTGTGTGAAGTCACGTAAGGGGGTCTGAAGTTACTAGTTATGGACGATGAAAAAAATTATGCAACCACCAAAAATGTGTTCCACAAATTTTTTGACAATGTCTAGAGATTTGTTATCTTAATTATCAAAGTTAAGTTTATCTTGATGTTAAACATGATATTACATAAAACATCTTGACTACCACCTCTTTTTTAAACCCGTGCAGATGAGCATGTACACAAACCACGAAAGACGTCCAATAGGGTGTTGTTGCATTAAAAACACACTTAGAGCAAGTGTACTCTTTCGCAGAAGTAGTATAAAAGATTATCGTATCCACATGAATTAATTAACAAGTACCAAACCACTTAAAATTATTTATTGTTTAGACGAGTGAATAATTGATTTGTTATGAAAATAAACTAAATTGAAATAAACAACAAGAATTAAAATGCTATATTTAATCAATGGAGAGAGGCCTAGGGTCACGGTTTCACTTGCAAGCTTCGATTCCCCTATGTCTAATTCTACCTGAATTCCCTTATTGTATTTAATTATCATTCCCTTTACTAAAGCTATTAATCCGTTTGGTCATTCGCGATTAATATTCTATTTCCTAAATTAACCCTCGTTTGGGTCATGCAAGAATTTAAATTTAGGAAAAACATAAAAAACAAAAAGGTTGAATGATTGGAAGACTAAATTAAAGTTTGGTCATGCATTAATTGTAGCCCCAATTATCCTATAGGTCTACCAACTAATTGCAGTACGGTCGCTGATCAACTAATTGATTATAAACATGCAAATGGTGATCAATCCTAAGAACGTGATTAAATCAATAGGACAATATTAATTGAAATAAAATTGGAATTCAGACCAGGAATTAGAGATATGGTCTCAAAAGAGTTTATAAGTGGGAGGCAACCCTCACATTACAAGCCGGTTTTGTGGGGTTGAATTAGGCTTTTACCACATTCTAAGATGGTATCAAAGCCTATCCTAGATCCTTCGGGCCACTGACCATTATAATCCACGCACCAAGCCCAATAGTACTGGCGTGAGGCGGTGTAGTGGGAAAAACCCAAGTCCCACATTGACTAGAGATAAGGTCTCAAAAGAGCTTATAAGTGGGAGGCTGTTGGGGTTGAATCCACAAACCCAAGGGTTGCAAATAGTAAAACCCATGCCCATTTAGCCTAGCCAAAAGCACCAGAAAACCAGAACAGCCCAAATTGACTTCCAAACGGGTTCTTGCGGAACCCAGCGGATCACAATACGGGTCAACACGGACCCGGTACTAGACCCATTGCTTATAAACGAACAGCAACCCTAATTCACGTTGTTTTACTCTCACTCAGGTTCTCTTCTCTCTCTTTGATTCGTTCTTCTTCTTTCTTTTCACTTTCTCTGCTAGGTCTTTACAATTTGTTTGATTTTGCAGTGATCTGATGCTGAAACTTGAGGAATACAGCTTCTACAATCACCACGAACAAGTATTGAACAGAAGCCCCTGGCTTCTTCTTCAATTTTTTTCTGATTTGAAAGCCTTAGATTTCGAATCACTGATTTTCGGGTTTCCTTATGTTGTATGAACGAAATGATGATGAACGAAGCTTTGTATATATGAACATGTGGTTGAATGATGAACAAAGACACCAAGGAGCATGAACGAAAGGTAAAATCACTCTCTTAGTGATTTATTAGGATTTTCGTTTCTCTTTCAAACACTAATCGCTGTTTTTTTTCTTGACTGTATGTAATGTTTCTGTGTTCGTGACGAAACACACACAACAAACACTGAATTTTCTCTCAAGATCACACAAGGTAAAACTCACTCTCTTACTTTGTTTCACTTTTGTATTTTTCTCTTTTCCTCACTGTTTATAGAACAAACGCTGACTGTTTGTACTTGATCTTTGCAAGGTACACCTTACCAGAAGCAAAGCTTTACACTGATTGAAGAACTCAGAATCATACTCACGCAAAAGTAAACACAGGAGGTATTAGAGTTGAATAGAAGACTTGTAAAAACGTAAAAATATTATTTCTATTCACTGTTCAAATGTATGTACAACAACTATGTTTATATAGACATAGGATTAGTTTGTTATTGATTAACAAACTATTAGTTACACTTTGTAACTGATCTATTAATTTGTTGTAGCTAACTACTACTTAGTTATTCCTCAACAACTAATTTGTAACTGAAATAGCCGTTGGACATTGAGGGTATTTTAGGGTTTTGTGATTAAAATCTAATAGAGGTAACCCTCACCTTACAAGCCGGTTTTGTGGGGTTGAGTTAGGCCTTTACCACATTCTAAGAATCACTTGTTGTGTGAGAGAGTACGTCTTGTAGGGTGATAGACACATTGGGGTGGGTTACAAATTGTTGTAATCATGTTTGAGATAATGGATGAAATGTGTTGAAGTGTTTCCGTGGACGTAGGCAAGAGGTGCCGAATCACGCAAATTATTTGTGTTGTTCTTTCATTTATTCTTGCGGTGTGTTCATTTATATTCCCTCAAAGATCCTTGGGCGTGTAGGTTAATCCGTCGACGTGTGCAGTTTTCCCCAACAAATAGAAGCCCTTGTGCATCTTCACCACTTCAACTAGAGTCACCTTCATTTCATTGCCACACTCAAGTACCACAAAGTGAAGATGTTAAACAGTTTCGTGAGCAAAAGAGTAATTACAATTAGAAAAGCCATAGAAAGGCATTGAATTCTCTTGTGGCGAAATTCCTGAGAAGCTCAGAACAAGTGTAATTACAATAAGAAGAAGATCTGGGTTTGGAGTGAAGAAGAAGACCAACGAAAGTGGTGGGAACAGAAGAAGCATCGGTTACAGTTTACCATTTATAATTTATGCGGTTATTAAAAAGATTTAATTGATATTATGTTGTTATAAAAAATTAAAAAAATTAAAAAAAAAATTCCGCAGCCAAGATTCGAACCTGGTAATACTCAAATTGAATTTTCTAAATGTGCTACTGCGGAAGTTGTGATATACTAACAAACAGAATGTAGAAATTAAGTAATCTAGAATAAAAGAATTATAGAAATTAAACACTCTTCTTTACCATAAATAAATATAATCCTTGTTAAAAATAAATAAATATAATCATAATTTCTCGTTAAATCGGTCAAAAATAATAATTTCTCATTAATTTTCAAAAGTATTCATCAGGAAATAAAAGTGACTTTTCAAAAAAAAAGTCACATTTTTTTCTAGTTAGTATACTTAGTAGTAGGATATGGGATCACCTCCAAACCCTAGCCGTCTCTCAATTTTTTTCTTTACTCTTCTCTTCTTTTTTGTTCACCTACCAGAAGGGGGTGGTTTTAGGTCAGTTTTTGGCCTAGAATCACCCATCTATATTGTATTTTTTGTGTTTCGTCTTTTTATCTTAATAAGTGGTTACCACATAAATATGCCTTTTATTTTGTTTTTTTAGATTCGTCGCCTGAGTGCGACGTTATTGTTGTTCGTCATCTTGGTGTGACATGTTTGATTTCCTGTCTTGTTCCAGTGTCCGTTTGGATTTCCCGTCTTGTTGCGGTGTTCCTTTGGATTTTCCATCTTGTTGCAGTGTTCGTTTGGTTCAGATCAACATATCAACTTCGATAAATTTCAGATTCAACCAATGACTAAGGCCTCAAAGTTACAGATCCCGAAGCATGGGTACTCCGGTGACTTTTATTTTGTCACATTTGAAGCTATTAAGCCGTTTTACACTATTAACTTGGGTGATGTGAGTTTGTTCCCATATTCATCCTTTATGTTTTTAGCAATGCTGAATTTGTATTATCATCAATGTAATCTCTCAATTTGAATAAATGGATATCTATTTTTAGTCAAAAAAAAGTCACATTTGTTTAGGAGCACCATATTATAAATTCACATACCGTCATATCTTCAACAAAATAAAATAGTAGATGTCAAAAAAAATAAAAAAATAAAATAGTAGTGTAAAACACTTACAACTCGCCTTTGGAAATTATTGAAATACAAACAAATATATTTCATAAGTTTGATGTCAAATACATCTAAAATTAAAATTCTTATCTTTTTAATGTACTCTTGGCTGGTTGTTGATTTCGTTGGAGCTTCTATTCCGCGTGTTATCCCGTTGTAATCTCTCTTTTTCAGGGCCGTCCCAAAAAATTTTGAGACCCTGTTCAAATTTCAAAAATTGGCCTCCTAAGATCAAAACCGCAAACTAACATCTCAATAAAACTTTAAGCTTGATATAGTAATTTTCAGACGATTAATGAATAGGGGCGGAGCTTGGGATAGTTGTTTAGGGGGCAAAGTTAACATTTATATGTTTTTCGTGTGGAGTAACGAGGTTCCGTTCCTTGGTTTCGGCGGTAAGTAGTTTCTCAACTAGCTTGGTGTCTCAAGTTCGACACCTATTTTAAAGAATCGGATAGGTGACCGAATAGGTGAAGGGTCGAAAAAAAAGAATTTTTGCAACAATCTGTTTTTATATTGAAATGCAATGTAATATATAACACATTTGCATTTATTTAAGGCTTAATTACAGTTTTGGTCCCCCTGTTTTCACCAATTCACGATTTTGGGAGGGGTAGAGGAGGGAGAGCGACGGAAGGGGGGTGGGGGTGGGGGTGGGGGTGGGGGGAGGGGGTGCGCCTACGTGGCAGTCCACGTGGGCTGCCACGTAGGATAAGTCAGTCAAAATTGACTTTCAATTTTGACCAATTAAGAGGGGGACCTTGATTTTACAAATTGGGAAAATAGGGGGACCAAAATCGTCAAATTAAAACTTGAGGGACCAAAATCGTGAATTGGTGAAAACAGGGGGACCAAAACTGTAATTAAGCCTTTATTTAAAGAAAGCATCAGTGGCTTAATGGTTCTAAGGGCAGCATGGTGAGGTTTATTTTATAAGTTCAAATCTTGTCTTTTACTTTTCGGGAATACTAAATTCAATTTTAAAAAACTGATTTTAACCATTAAAACGACTTCAGTAGGTTTCGAAATCGCGTACTGAAAGTCACAGATACAACAAACTAACCACTGAACTAGCTAGGATTTTGTTTTTTGTATATCAAATATTTTATATATGTAGATATATGTTTTTGGGGCCCCTAAAAAAAATGACATTCGGCCTGGGCCCTGTGCGGTAGCACAGGCGCAGGGCCGGCCCTGCTCTTTTTTGGGCCAATCCACATAGCTCATAATCCATTAATTTTTTCCACAAGTTAAAAAAACATATAGATTGGATTCTCATTTTCTCAAAAAAAAAAATTTCAACCTAAGTTCACTCAATTGTGTGCCATCTTCTTCCCAACTAGCAGATGTGTTCATTGTGAAGGAATTCCAAAATAATAGGAATCCAATAACACTAAAGTGAAAGAGAAACACAATGTTTCTTGTTCTAAATGTGTGTCCTTTGGTGGCTTTCACTAGTGGTTGTGCTCTTTCATGAACAGTTGTAGTGAAGAGACACTTATCTTCACCAAATCGTATGAGTTGGTCTATATATAGAACAACTTTACAAGTAGAAAAAACACACATATACATTGTTCATATGTCTAAGACAAAACTCTACCAAATTCAATATTTCAAATCATTCTCTTTCTTCTCTTATGCACAAATTGAAGTTAGGGAACTCTTGTTCTGTAAATACTATTGACGATACGCTTGGTGTGGATGTACAGACCATGTCAAGGAACTCCATTGTATCCTGAAGGGGATTCGCCGGTCATCCTATTGCATCCAATCTAGAGTGATTGGTGGGGGTGAATCCACTACAAGAAAACCGGGGAATAGCGTCAGTCAAAATTGGGGTTTAGCGTCGGTTTCAACCGCCGCTAAATTTATTTCCGTCGGTTCCAAAACCGCCGCTAAATCTGCCGCCACTAGTCTATATAGCGTCAATTTTTGCAACCGCCGGAAGTCAATGTCACGTCAATTTTTGCAACCGCTAAACATGAAACATGATTGTCACTTTTTTAAAACTTTAGCGGCGGTTGTAACCGCCACTAAGCATTTTTTATTATTTATTTTAGTGGTGGTTTACAACCGCCGCTATGTTGATTTTTTTTTTAAAATATTATTTAATTCTTTTAATCTTGTATATTTAGACTAACCCACTCATTTTTAATGGCAGCAGTACACATTTCTTGTTAACCTAGAAAATTAATTTAAACAACATAATAACAAAAATATAATTTTATTAAAAGATATAAGATGTTTGGTCATGAACAATAATAACATAACAATCTCATTATTAATATAAGATTATACATAGAAGTTAACAATATTTAAATCTCAAAAAAAAAAAAGAACAATATTTCTCAAAAATGGTCCTAAGAAAATAATAACAATAGCTCTATAAATTAGCTCTTGTTAACAAGATAACAATTTTACAAGTAGCTCTAACATATTACATTTCAAAAGTAGCACTGAGCATAAAGGTCACTTCAAGGCTGGTTATTGTTGTTAGCTGATGATAATTGACCACCAGCACTTTGTTGTTGCTGCAACAAGAAAAAAAATAATGTCATTTATGTAAACAATCTAATAATTACAAGAGGGAAGACTACACCATGAATAGCAAGAAAAATCAGCAACGGTTATCATGACCATTCAATTAAAGGAATGTATCTCATTCAAGGTAACTTAATCATTTCTTTCATAATGCACATTTTGGTTAGAACTTCAGTTTCAAGACTACTTCAAACATCTCTATGGGGATAAATAAAAGGGCATTAGGATTTAAAGGGACTATGCAAATGAAGATATACCATTATCATCTTGAGTTGAAAGCTCCATAGAAGTATTTACCATCGATGCAGATTACTAATAACAGTAGCCCACATATTCCTACAACAGATATGAGGTGCTATATTTTACCAAAGCCATCACATAATGTGAGGTGCTATATTTTACCAAAGCCATCACATAAAATAAAAATTTATTAATGAATGTTCTGAAATAGACATAACACTGGATGCAATTATAGAAGGGAAATGGGAGATCAAACCTGAATTAAGGATGACATTAATTGTATTGCTTGTGCTTGAGGTGGCAGAACTCCACTTAATAGAAATTTGTAGAATATCCAAAGCAATTAAATCATCTGAATATCGTAGTAGAGTAAAAAATAAGATCAGGCTATAGCTTTGTATCTACTGGAAAAACAAGTTTTAATTGAACCAAGGAGCGTGACTTGGCCATTGAAAAAATGCCACATGCTGCTACTTTGTGTTACATGTAAGAAGTTTAAGTTTGATTCAGCATAGCATCGACATGGAGGGATTTTCTGCATAATTTTGATAGTACAGTGACATTAGTTAAATATGCAAAAAAAATTATATCATAATAACATTTTCAACTTAACACATACTAGCTAGATATATCATTCTTACATATATCATGATTTATAAGTACCTGAACATTTTTTCAAAATTTAACTAATAATAAAGCGTTTTACCTGAAACTCACCTTTTTTAATTTTTAACATTTTGGTGGTGACTAGTTCCTTTTGATTAGCCACCTACAGAAATACCATATATAGGAGAGTTTAAATTAATCATCAAAACCATCTTCCTTCCCTTCATAAGACCTGGTTAAAGAGCATGCTCTTCTTAATGGTTCCAACAATGTATGTACATATGTCTCAATGCTAGCTCCATATCTTCTACCAAATAAGTAACCAAGGGAGGAAAATGCCCTTTTTTCATTCTGTGTAATGAACATCAAGGTAATTGAAACATCAACTTGATCATCAATGAAGAGAATGAAGCATTATAATTTAAAATTCCAAGTCAATGCACCAAGAACAAGTCAATAAAATCTCTATGATAATTATTTGTCTCAGACTCCTTTAGTTATATCTTAGTTAATTATTATGTACTGTTTTTTACCTCAGGCTATTGAGGAACTGATCAATGAAATACAATAAAGTGAAGCTTTGAAAGTGAATTGAATGAAGAACTATCAATGTGAAGGATTGGAGCTAAATAACATTTCCAATAATCATTCAAACTGACGAAAATAATAAAGGCTAGGAACAGAAATGACAATGAGAAAAAGACTTCCAATGGTTACTTGGTTCGTGGAGCCGATTTGGAAGACGAAAAAGAGGAAACAAATGAGCTCAAGTACCCAAGAATTTCATATACAACTTAAAGAAGCCACTGGAGGCTTCAGGCTTAGAAATCTATTAAGGATCATTACAATTTGTAGCAAGTCAAAATTTAAGGCTCTTTTTCTTCCACTGATGCAAAATGGTAGCCTTGAGAGACACCTATATCCAATCCATAGGTTAGATGTGTGATTCAACTCGTGAGGATTTGCAGTGATGTAGCTGAGGGAATGTCTTATCTACACCATTACTCTCTATTTGTAGTCCAGCTCTAATAAGCCAAAAAGAAGTCTAATTTGCTTCCCCAACATGCGATTTCTAGAGCTATAATTATACTCACGATATTTTCTTTGCTGCTAGTTCTTTTCTCCGTTGTGATCAATTCATAATGCATAAAAAGTAACCAAAATTGAAGCTAATAAACAGCACGTTACATTATATACTGATTGTGCATATTTGGTTTGATATTCTCATCTATAAGCTAGTTGGGAGTAGTAACTAAATTATCATTTCAGATATGAACAAAAGGTTGGGCATCTTCGCAGCATTATCCGTTTTGCCATGTTTTCTTGCTTTTGGGGGAGTATTCTATTGTTTTCGTTTTTCTCTTTTACCTAATAACTATCTTCTCTTTCATTCACAGAATTAAGAAAACGAAACCACGGAAATTTAATAGATTAAAAGTACAGTAGTATAAACTTCATAAAAAACAGTAAGGATCAAAACAAAAGATAATAAAGAAAAATAAGAACAAAGGAAACCAACTCATCACAACAAAGGGGAAAGGAAATCTGAAACAATGATCAGTGGGGGTTCCGGAGGAGGAAATCCAAGACAGATAAACCACACATAGCTCAAGAACATGAAGCAAGGGAACAGAGGGTACCAACCGCAAGAACAACAAGAACAGTTGGGTGTGTTGCAGCAGGTCCGGTGTGGGTTCGAGAGGGAAGCTTCGCAACGGACGAATTGAGGGTGGAGCCGAGCGCACCAGTTGAGGGTGGAGCGGACAAATTCTTGAGCTAGGTTAACTTTAGGGGTTGAAGAGTGATAGACTCAATTTGGGGAATCAATTTGTGGGAAATGAAAGTTTGAGCGGTGTGAAACGAAATTGGTGGAAGAGCGGACGCGCAAGATTCCCGTCGGTCAAATATGAGTTTCCAGGCGGTTGGTAATTGACGTTAAATCCCGGTAATAAAACCACTTCCCATTCCACTAGCGTCGGTTTTAGGCAACCGAGGTTAACCAAGTGACGTAAAATAGCTTTTTTCTTGTAGTGATCGAACCTAAAGCTTAATGTTATACACGCCTTGGAGTTTTGCGCAATGATGAATTCACTTTCTCCTTTGTTCTCTATTGTACATGTTGTTTACAATTATTTGAACTTATGATTTTCTATGTTTGGTTGTTCTTTTTGGTTGCAGCATTATTCCCACCAACAAATTGTTCTCATAATCTTTAGGTTCGATTTTGCATTTTGCCTTGGTGAGGGCCGCAACGTTGGAATGCATTGAGAGAGATGAATATTCAAACTTCACCAAAAACTAATTTATTTAATTTACTATCATGGTGAAAGGTGCATAAATTCTTATTCTAGTCATAGAATTATGTGGTGATGCACTTAAATTATTTTAATGCATGAATACATAAACCTCTCACAGTTGAAACTTTTTAAAGATATTAATTTTGAATATAAATGCCAAACGGCTAATAATGAAGTAACAGCACTAGTTCTACGAGTGTTTAATCCGTCAATTGCAAAGTTTTAGAAAAACAAAAAGAAAATCCATTTGGTATTCAATTGAAAGCTTGAAATAATGTAAAGTTTGATGAAAAGTTGCATTGGTTCATGGCAAAGTTACAATTTTCGTTTTCAAATTTTAAGCATTATTATTTGTCATGTCTTTGGGTTTTTTATAAGAAAAATTTTCCATTTGAATTTAAAATTATGAAAAGAGTAGTACCCATTCAGTTTTCCAGTGAAATGATGGAAGTTTTGGCGAAGAAAGGCAATATTTCGTGAAGGGTCACAACACACCCGTTTTTATAACAGTTTCGTTCTTCATATTTGGGTACATATTTGAACTTGATTTTGAGGCTTTTATGGTCTAAAAGTTATACCATTGTAATCCTTGTTTTCTGTACTATCAAATTTGTTCAAGAGTCACTTAAATTGGTGCTAAAATGAGGGAGAAAATATATCCAAAAGGTGCTTGATTGGAAACCCGTTTTCTGCATATCTGGGTCGAATTTGACCCACCGAATGTAGAAGATGATGAACAGTGCGCGGGACGATACACACTCTCGGACAAAAGAGAGTGCAGGAGAGTGCGGACTCTACAAACCTCTGTTTAATATGCCGTTTTTGCATTGTGTTTATAATAACTTGTTGTTATTGGGTAACTAGGTTTCATATTTAATGAGGATATAAAATTGTTTTTTAATAACTATATATTCTTTAATACCTTTTAAATCATTTTAAAGAGTGAAAATTATGATTACTGTTTATTTTCTCGGAGTGGAAAATATTGTGCCATTATTTTGTACCTATTTATGTTAGTCACTCTCCATGAATACTATGTTATGTTGTTACACTTTCTTGATGCATTTAAATGTTATTTATTTATTTTGACAAGTACATTTAAACGTTATGATGACTTTGTATTTCATATTTAACTAGAAGAATATATGATACATATATTAATTGTATATTAAGTTATATGGAAATGATTCTAGTGGAGTTGACATGAATTTTAAGGTGAAGAAAATAGAATTTTTTGTTATTATGTCTGTATGAGATTTATTTTATTGACCGAACTTAGATATGTGTAAAGATATTTTATTATCTAAATAAATAATTGCATTTGTTGTTGTTATGTATTTTTAATGCATTCAATAAATCATATCTTAAATAATTTAAGATGGATGAAATAGAGGTAGACTCTAACATGAAATGAGTATTGAATGCTTAGAACAATTTTGTCTAAACCAATGGCACAAGTGATTGTCAATATACCAAAGGCCTCCAATTGGACAATAAAAGGCAACGGGACTCTGGTGGTCCATTTTTGTGATAGTTATTCAATACTATAAAAGAGGATGTTAATTGAAATATCAAAAGACATTGGATTAAAGCATAGCTATGTGAAGAAGTGGTCTTCAAAATTTTATAAGAAAAGGAAATAATCTTGTAATCCTTTGACGAAAGGGTTGACAAGGGATATGATGTTTTTATAACATCGTTGGGGATGAGTTTCAAGCTCATATCTAAATAATTACCAATGGTGGAATCCCAACTCACACTTGAGTATCATTAAGTCTTGAGTTCAATGGTGAAAGTACACTATTAGAGTAATTGCAAGTACTTGATAATAGATACATCCCAAGGTTTATAAGTACTTGGACCATAAGTATAAAGTTGGAAGGTTGAGCTTTTGCTCTTAATAGACCTATAACATATATGTGTAGAAGTGCTTATTATGGGAGTGCTTCCGATAGAGTCTACCTATATGAGAGTGAAGTGGGACCGCTTCTTGGAGATTAAGGGTTTAACTCTTAAAGCTCTCATGAAAATGATACACGACACAAGGCCTTATCAAATGTGTCACTTTACAATTCGTTCAATGGTATCGAGATCACATGTGTAAGTTAATTGACGTTTGTAATTCTAATGAATAATTGGTTCAAAGCTTGTCTACCAATCTATTCGGGGATGAGTGAAACATTGACTTACTAAGTAAAGGTTCAAATCGTAAGATACCTTAGCCGAAAGCATGTGATTTCCGGAATAATGGGATTTGGATTTATTTTGAAAATGGTGGGGGACTGTGAGAGATTTCCAAAATAATAGGAATCCAATAACACTAAAGTGAAAGAGAAACACAATGTTTCTTGTTCTAAAGGTGTGTCCTTTGGTGGCTTTCACTGGCGGTTGTGTTCTTTCATGAACATTTGTAGTGAAGAGACACTTATCTTCATCAAAAGGTATGAGTTGGTCTATATATAGAACAACTTTACAAGTAGAAAAAACACACATATACATTGTTCATATGTCTAAGACAAAACTCTACCAAATTCAATATTTCAAATCATTCTCTTTCTTCTCTTATGCGCAAATTGAAGTTAGGGAACTCTTGTTCTATAAATACTATTGACGATACGCTTGGTGTGGGTGTGCAGACCATGTCAAGAAACTCCATTGTATCTTGAAGGGGATTCGCCGGTCATCCTATTGCATCTAATCTAGAGTGATTGGTGGGGGCGAATCGAACCTAAAGCTTAGTGTTATACACGCCTTGGAGTCTTGCGCAATGATGAATTCACTTTCTCCGTTGTTCTCTATTGTACATGTTGTTTACAATTATTTGAACTTATGATTTTCTATATTTGGTTGTTCCTTTTGGTTGCAGCATTATTCCCAACAACAAGTTGTTCTCACATTCACAAGATTAGGATGTCTACATTCTATCTCATTGTTTTTCTATTATATCTAAGTTTTGGACCATATAATTGCAACAATTGCAAATTATTTCTTAAATAAACAAAAATTGGGGAATGAATAGTTTGTATATTGAATAGAAAGCTACCTTCTTTATATATAGGCATTTAACAAGAAGAATGACAAAGTGATGTATCTAACCAAAAGATAACTAAAGCTAATAAAGGAGAATTGCAATTTGAGTTAGCTAAACAAAAAAGTAAAAGATAAGATTACTAACAAACTAAATAAACCATCCCTTAAACAAAATTGTAGTTATGCAATTTGATTATCTTCGGAATCTCACACATTCCAAATTAAAAGAGTCTATCTTTATGGGCTTGTTCATCACATCGACAACTTGGTCTGTCTTCCACCAAGAACCCGTTTTCTATCTTTAATGAAAATAAAACGATACATCTATGTGTTTACTCATTTCACGCATAATAAGGTTTGTTGATAATTTTATTATCACACATTATCATTGTGCTTCCTTCTTGCTCATGGCCTAGTTCCATCAAAATTCTTATCATCCAGATAGCTTGGGAGACTTATCGAGCTACTACGGTGATCTAAATTCACCATTTCTCGTGTATATAAGTTCATCTACGTAATCACTGATGATGAAAATTCACTTTCTTTACACTATTTTATGAAGGGTTCTGCTCCTGCGGACTTCTCTAGAATCCTTCACGGGAAATAATTTTTGTGCATAATATAAAAATTTAAATAATTTTGTGAAAAACTGTAACATAATTTATAGCATAAATTGTCTATTGAAAAAATCAATTGAAAATTAATAATTGGATAAAAAATCAAAATAAATAAAATATAATTTATATTTTGACTGGAAAAGAAACTACTTACTACGATTGTCATGTTGGAATCTTGCAAATAAAGTGAAAGGTTTCCCATATTTGGTTAATATTACAATATAAAGGAGATATAATTTTTATATGTATATATATATATATACATATATTTATATATGTCAAAATAAATAAATATATTAAAACTTTAGATATCAAATAACTGAAGAGTCGAAAACTTATAAACGCCGTAAACAAATTTTGGTAAGGGATATAAGGGATATAGAAATTATATTTAATTAAATTTAAATTTTGTTTTAAAAGAGAAGTAATGAAGAAATACTATTTCTATTTCGGTACACACGTATGAAAGGAAGAGACAAAAAATGTTGGTGCTACAATTTCCGCTGGAGAGAGAATGAGGCACTCCGCGCGAGAGAATCACGTGTTTATAAACTAATTCAAAATTATTAATTAACAATGATCTCGAGATTTCTTACTACCGGTCTCTCCTAATTACTTAAAAAAATAAAAAACTATTAATACCTTCCAAACTTATTGATTAAATACTGAGATGTAGAGATGAAACAAAATGAATAATAAAAAATGTGTGAAAAAGAAAATGTTTGATTACATTCGTGGGTTGTGATTGGCGCCAAAAGTGGGAGGGACCCACTTGGAGACTACACCAGGTTTATATCTTTAAGATTATATGCGTTCGATTTCGAGTCTTGTAACTATGAGATTAAGCTTATTGTTATTTTGTGAATATTAAATTTGAAATTTATAGCAAAGTTGTTGGATTTGGTAGAATCACAATTAAGTTGTTTCCAAATTCGTTTTGGAAAATTTAAATTACTTCTATTCTATTGCAATGTATTTAAATTACTTCTATTCTATTGCTAATTAGCTAATTGATCGACAGTGTATTAACTTTTTACTCTTAGATTTAGGGTCTGTTTGGATAAACAACTTAATTAAGTGTTTATGACATAAGCGCTTATCATTTAAGTGTTTATGCATAAGTTGTTTATATAATAAAAGATGAAATAATGTTAAACTATTTTTCTATAAGTCATAAGCGGTTTCCATGAGCCATCCTTTGGAGCTTATGGAAATTAGTTGAAAACGCTTATGAACATGTTATAAATTGTTTCCATAAGTTTTCCCAAACAGTTTCACAAGTGCTTATGCTAGTAGATAAGCCCAAATAAGAGTTGCAACAAACGCAATCCATGAAGTAAATTTCTTATACACTGGCAATATAATTAGTGTGTTGAAATAAGTTTTCAATTCCATTTTAACCTTTAAATTTACGTATACATTGATTTAATATTTATAATTTGGCATTATGGTAAAAAGTAAAAACTACCCAAAGAAGCACAACATGATATGTTTATCAAATTTGTTCCAAAATCTAAACATATCTAAACTAACTTGGTCACTAGTCAGTTCAACCTATTCTATTACAGACTAAATAAAACTATAAGTAAGACTTATGGCTATACTGCAAATAGTAAAAATCAAAAGTAATGGAAATAAACAGGAGAAAATGATGATGGAAGAAAAAGCCTTGAAGGAATTTGTGTAATACCCAAAGTTGATGATTATGTGCTACCTTGCATGTTTTAATTGTTGAATGGGAACATTAAATTGATGCATGAAATGAGTGATTGTTGTTGTTCAATTGTACGTCTTAAAAATAGTTATTGATAGCATTAATCATTGAAATGGGTTGGATTCCATAAGAGTTAGTGTTTTCACTTGAAAATCTGCATAATCTGCACTTGACAGCACTGGTCGCGTCACGAAATGTGAAGAGAAAAGTTTCTGGACCTTATTGCGACGCGATGGGACTAGGTCGCGTCGCGACCCTGTACACATTTCAGCAATTTTACAATCATATTAATTCATCGATAACTTTTGATTCGGGAACCCGATTGAGGTGTTCTCGGATAACGCAAAAATATATATTTATAAGTGAACTAGATCTTACCCCCGTGCGATGCACGGGATATCATTACGAAAAAACTATCATGCATATTTCGATTTGTTAGGTAATTAAACTATTTGATAGACAATACATTTTGCGCATTGAGCGAAGAGAAGGGAATGATTGCCAGGCAAATTAAGTTGGAAACAAAGCGACGTATCACATTAAAAAGTCACTAAGTTGTATGTATGTCTTACATATTACATCGTTGCCCAACGATGCATAATCCTACTCTTGTCCAACTAACAGACACGCGACACAAACATGGGGAAAAAATTACACCACTGTCATGATGGTTGAGGAATCTTGTAGATACCAGCAACCATCATACATTTTCTTCTATGTTGGCTGCTCCGAGTAATGAAACAACCAAGTATTCAATAGGGGTTGGTCCAGAATTTGGCTTCACAAAAATATAGCAAATGACCCTCCCAGAACTATTAAACATTAGTTACTATATAGTATATTTTGAACTAAAACTTTATATACTTATTAGAAGGCAAAATCATATCATTGGCTCAACTATACATAATTAAAGATGAGAAGTTTTCTATGATTGTGGACCTACATTAAAAATGGTTCAAAATATAACTACAACTTGTAAAAATAATTCTAGCCATTTGTCCCATTTGTCCCACAGTGAGATAGCCTTAAAACTTTCATTGTTGGGGTTATCAATAGTACTAGTAGGAAAGCCACTGTTAGATGTTTCAGCAAGCTTCTTTACCAACTGCCCAATTTGAATCTCCAAGTTCTTCATAGAAGCTTCATGGTTTTTCTCCATTTTTTTCATAGCTTGCTCTTGAGATTGGAAAGTGGTCTTGGTCATTTGCATGAATTGGGTCAGAGCATCTGCCAAATGAGTTGCACAGCCGCCCTCATGGGCTTCTCTACCACTATAGTTGCACCTATCAACTTGCACTACTTGAGCAGTTGCTGGAGTTCGAGAACCAACTTCCAAAGTAGCAGCTAATTGTTTAGTAAAAATTTCAATTTGAAGAGATATTAGCTTTTTTTGAGCCAACACTGCACTGTTAGAGTCCAACTCCAACATTCCCTTTTTAACTGCTGCTCCTCGGTCATTTTGAATTTTGTACTCATTTGAAGCCATGTGCTCTACCAACTGTCTTGCTTCCTCTGAGGTTTTAGTTCCTAAAGACCCTCCTGTCGAGGCATCTAACATCATCATTGTTTGAGGTCGTAAACCATGATTAAAAAGTTTGCAACCGTAGAAAATCATCAATAAATTAAGGAACAAAAACTACTTCAACAAAAAGAAGCGGGAAAACAGGGAATGAGAATCACGACACCAGAGAAGAGAGAAAAAACAGAAGATGGAGAAAATGCGAGGTTAGAGCACGACAGAGGAGCAATAACAAAAGCCAGCTGCTTGGCTTGGGTTTTGTTGTTCCTGAGATAAATTGCAGTAGTGTTTCAACTCTCCTGGAAGTCAAGAAATTTTAACTTCTATCCTAAGCTCTACTCCCCTTCTTATTCTCAAGAAATTTTGTACTCCTGGAAGTCAAGAAATTTTAACTTCTATCCTAAGTCAAGAAAACCTCTAATACACTCAATTCAGAATCACAATACGTTATAGCATGTTGATCACAACATTACAACTTGGTTTTGTACCATTGAGTGCATACTTGAACCTTTGAGTGCATACTTGAAAATTCATCGGAATGCTACAAATGATAATTTTAAGCAGTAAAACTTGTTAGTTAAGCCCTAACCAAATAAAGAATGTGACATCAAATAAAGAGTAATAATGACTAATGAGCATACATGCACATGCTTTTTAATTAATTAATCTGGAAAAGTCTGCAGAAGTTGGTCCTATATCATATGCAAAAGTAACTTTGGTTTTGTACTTGCTAATATAAAGTGAAACACATAATCAAATACTTGCATATATAACGTGAAGATGTATTGTCGATTTGCAAGATAATGGTTTTTACATCTATTTGCTGCATATGAACCAAATAGGAGCATGAATAGCTCCAAACTCTGAACAACAAGCCTTAACACAAGAGTGCAATGAATCCTAATCCTAACATATTGGTTGGAGCCATAATTAGAGGTCCCAACCAGAATGATGGATTTCCAGATTATCGGTGATTACAGTCATCCTCAACCTGCAACTTATATCAACAGTACTGTTGTTGTTGGAGCTTTAGCATTCTTTGCTGGTTCCAATTAATGTTAGATTGTTGACTTTTGATAGCAAGGTTAAGACAGGAACTGGCCATCAATTGTAGATATTGTCTCATTTCCAGCCTCAAAAGGGATGTCAATCAACCTCAAAACAGATGGTGGACTATATATGAAGTTAGCACTAGCAATGTCCATTTCCAGTCTTTGAAACAAAATATATCTTTTCATATAGCTATAATCCAACATATTTACTATGGTTTTATATACACTACGTAATCATGTATTGCAATGACAGCCTCATCCATCCCTACACTCTTTTTCTTGTTTTTTTTCATCTTTTTTCTTCATGGTATTAGAAATGCCAAAGTGAGATCCTCTAAAATACATGATGCATTTTAAGGAATAATGTACAAAGTTGAAAAAAGTTAAATTTAAATGTAATGTGGAAAGAAGGTGGTTAATTAAGAAATTAAAATTTTCCAAGATACAAGTATAACGAATGGTGAAACTATGAGACGTCAACATAATCCTGGTTTCTGCATCAACAAACCAAGAAAAGGTGTTCCATTCACAATCTTAATCCTTAACTTCTTATTCAAAATTATTTTATTGTCATATTTTTAGATTAAAAATTTCTTCAGTTCTTTTTTAGAATCTCCTCCAAACACATTTTCAGACAGCGGGTATGTGCTTACTTATTTCCAAAAAAAATATCGAAAAGATCCAAACAGATCTTAAAACACTCACCACAAATGGCTTTTGGTGCTTAACACTTTCTATAAGAGCCAATATAATCAGTTTCTTTTACCAATAAGTGTTCTTTATATGAGACAAAGTCAACCCAAAGGGGCCCTTGATACCATCACAGTAAACTAAATCAAAATGAGACGATATGTTCCTAGCTCCTATAAACTCTATATCAAAAGTAGTCTAACACTACAAAAAAACAGCCAATTAGCGACGGATTATTCCCTCGCTAACCGCCTCAAATCCGTCGCTAATGCTCATAAGCGAGAGAATTAGCGAGGGACATGTTCCGTCGCTAATTGGCTCCTCGCTAATGGGATTAACGAGGGAATCTGATTCCCTCGCTAATTAGCAGCGGACCTATCCCTCGCTAATTCCCTCGCTAATTAGCGAGGGAATTCTTATCCCTCGCTAATTCTGACAGCCACACGTGGTTAAATTCTGACAGCCACGCGCCCAATTCCCTCGCTAATTCCGTCGCTAATTCCCAACTGATTGTAAAAAAAATTTTAACCAGCTTTTATACCTGTTTATTTTATTAATAAATAATAAAATCTAAAATACATAAAGCGGTTTAAAATAAAAATTCTGAGAATAAAATTCTTCAATAACATAAAATTCGATTCAACAACAGTTAATGTGAAATGTTATTACAAAATATTGAAATGTTAAAATGATACAACAAAATCTAAAAGCTGCCACCGTCAGACTCCTCAGTTTGCTCCTCATCTTCCTCCTCATCTTGCTCCTCATCTTCCTCCTCATCTTGCTCCTCATTTTGCTGCATATTCTTAAAATACCTAAACATCAGCTCCTGCCTACGGGCCACCTTCCCAAAGTCTTCCTGCATCTTTTTCATCGCCTCAGTAGAGGTCCCGACCTCCTGTCGAGTATCGTGCAACTCCTGTCGAGGAGACTGCAGCTCCTGCTCCAGCTGCCTAATATGCTCTGTCTTCGCAGGAGTAGAAGCTGGTCGACTGCGTCTTCTGCTGCTCCCGGCCACAGACTAACTCATACATGGAGCCAAGGGCCCCGTACCATACAGGCGACCCTTATACGAACCTACTGTCTTCTCCCAATGTTTGTTTTCCAAATCAATCATCTCAGGAGTAAGTTGGCCAACTGATTCAGTGTCCCAGCTCCCCTAAGTCAGCTGAGTCATGAACTCATTTATTTGCTCCTGTTTTGAATAACCACAAATTAGCGCTCCATTTTGACAAAGCAACATTATATAATACAAATCAAGTTGTATATTTACCTGAGTCATCTTGGAGCGCTCATCAACATACTCGCTAGTGCCTTTCCTCACATGGGTGGCTCTATGCAGCTCAGGAGCAGTGATAGGGCGTCCTGCCTTCTTACTCTGTAAAATGAAACACATTTTCAAAAATTGATAACTAATTAAATAATGTAAAAAAACACACAGATTTTTAAAATAATTTACCAATCTAGAAGCATGCTGAGCCTGGTTGATGGACCCGCCGCAGTGAAGCGAGCCACCCTTTTCCGAGTTTCTATTGTCCTTGGCTTTTGCAGCATTATTCTTGAAAGTCACTATAGCCCAATAGTTCTTATAGGCATTCCAGATCTCATCACTCATGTAGTCAGGCTTCTTATCTTTACAGCGCAGCTTATAAAGCAAATCTGGAATTTGAGCGCCCATCCTTTTGAAAAAAAGTCTCCGCACATTGTCATCATCTTCTATGTCCCAAGCTACCTTGGTCTGTATTAAGTAAAATGAAAATATGTATTAGTAATTATATTAAATGTTATTAAACATAAAATTTAAAAACAATATAAGTAATGACAAAATAATTGACACTTACCCTAAAGAAGTCTAACAGATCCTTCCTGTCATCTTCATCCACTTTGCTCCACTTTTTATGGAACTTTTGAAAATATCTTTTGCCGGTGACATGAGTGATGCTTGATGAAGCTGCCTTTGCAGGAAGAAGCCTGCATAATGAAAGACATATCAAACGATCAAATATCTATAAGTCGTTGCATAATTAACTTTAAAAAACAAACAATATAATACTTACGCGGTACCACGGCTATAAATGACTTTGAGTCTAACACCATTAATAACAACCACCTCCACTCTCTCGTCATCAGTCGATGAATCAGAATCAACATTACCACCACCAACATCATGCTCAATATCATCCTGGGGCTCTGGTGTAGGCATAGATAACCCAGCTGATGGGCCCATATGTCCAGCTGATGGGCCCATATGTCCAGATGATGAGCCTATATGCCCAACTGGTGGGCCCCATATGTCCAGATGATTAGCCTATATGCCCAGCTGGTGGGCCCATATGTCCAGATGATGAGCCCATATGCCCAGTTGGTGTTCCCATATGCCCAGTTGGTGTGCCCATATGCCCAGCTGGTGTGCCCATATACCCTGCTCCATACGCATTTGGTGGGCCCATATAATGCCCATGCGATGGTAAATGATACCATCCGGGGCCAGATGGAGGCGGAGGTTGTGGGGGAATCGGAGCGGTAGTTGGTGGGCCCACAAACGTATGAACCATCATATTCCCAATATTAAGTTCCACCTCACGATTACACCTCCTCTTAGGAGGTTCATCGGTCATAGTCTTCTTCCCTTTATGAGGGCGTCTCGGTGGGTCAGAACCTCCTCCTGGATCCATATCTATGAAAAAATAGAAACGAAATATGATACTAACAACATTAAGTGTCTTATGAATTGTATATGATGGTTTTTCTTAATATATTAATTTTAATTTTTTATAGGATGGTTTTTTTAATATATATCAAGTTGTTTTTTGGGATGTTATTGTAATTCTATTTTTTTTTTTAATTTTTAAAAACTTTTTGAATTTCCAGATACTGTGCCATGTATTATTGGGTAAACCCAGGTATCCACCGCACGGACAGTAGTGACTAATTGTGCAGAATGAGAGCCTTGTATAATGTTTTCCTTTTTCTGTTTCTACACAGCTTATTGTGCCACAACTTGAGCCTTTGACAGATCAACAAATTGCTAGCATTAACAAACTTAGGCTATCATCTCAGCAAGCTGAAGATGCCTTTCACAAGGACTAGATAAACTTCAGCAGAGTCTAGTTCAAGACATGGCAGTTGATCCATTGGATGCTGAAAGTTTCGGAATTCAAATGGCTGTTGCTATATATAGAAAAATTTGAGGCACTAGAAGGTTTTGTAAACCAGGTAATATAATGTAACACCAGATAATTTCACCATATTAATCATTTTCTGTACTAGATTGCTACAATTGTAAATGTGCCTCTGCATTGTAACAAAGTTGATAACTGAAATAGAATGATTTGTGTTGTCCACAGGCAGGTCACCTTAGGCAGGAAACTCTGGTGGACATGTCGCGCATTCTGTCAACGCACCAAGCTGCACGCGGCTTGCTAGCTCTTGGGGACTACTTTCACCGTCTTCGTACTCTTTGTTTTCTTTGGTCTGCTCGTCCATGTGACTCCATAATGTCACCTAAGATTGCTCCTTATAGTTAGAGGATGAGGAAGAGGAGACATGCTTCTGCTTCAAATTGAACTACCATAATATGGTATGTGGTTATACAGAACAGAACAGTTACACAAGTTTTGGATAAACGTATGTGTAGTGTATGAATGAAACTTAATGCTGTGTACAAAGAGGCAGAGTTATGTGATTTACTACTGCTCTTTAGCTATATTATATATCAAAGGGAGTTTATCTTCATTTTAGTATCTGTTGACAACAATCATTTCAATTCAATGGCACTGGTTGTGGTAAATTACATACAAATATTTCTAAACTAAAAGTAAAAAAAAATCATTGCTCTTAGAAAGAAGTGAAGATATATAAATTACATGTTACAAGCTATTGGTTGATTTGATAAAAAAAGTAAACATGTAAAAGACACAAAACTCTGCAAACTGAGAAATGCAAAATTTTTGATTTGTTCAAAGAAAATGATGGTTTCTAATTCTGTCAGCTATTTTGGGAGACACACATGAGCATAATGGTAATCTATCTGGAGAGAGAAGCCAAAACTGTCCACAAAAAAAAAGAAGATTCCCATTAACCAATAAATGAAAAAAAGAAAATCAGAATTTCCTCTTCAAGAAAAATTACACAAAGAGAAAAAAAAGACAAAATTCAAAGATTCTGTCAGAGTCCAAACGCAAAAAGAGGGGATTTTTCCATTTTGAGTCATTGTTGATTCTTCACGTTGAAACGGTTACCGTGAGGACCTTCGAAAACCAAAGGAAAACTTTGAGCAATCTAAGAACCCTATGCAGGCCTCACACGGTGTTCTCCTTCATTAGGTGCAGACAACAATTTCGATATAGGGTTTCGGTTTGGAACCCTAATTGCAAGCCTTGTTTGCTATTGCCGCTACCGTATTCTTCTTGGCTCGGCTCTTCGGATTCGCGCGCTATCTGTTGGCGAATGGGACACACTAAACAGAGTCTAAATAATAATAATAATAATAATAATAATAATAATAATAATAATAAGATTAATAATATTCCTTAAAAAATGAGATTATCGATAGACTCCCACTTATTTTCTACTATGAATACATCTAGAATGTCTGCATCCGAGTTGTTGGAATTGAAGGAGCAGCTTGAGGATTTGATTGAAAAGAAGTTTATAAGGCCAAGTGTGTCGCCGTGGGGAGCTCCGTTTCTGTTTTTGGTTCTGAAAATGTGAGGTGTGGTGCTCCGGTTTCGCCTGAATCAAAGGAGAACTGCGACGAAGGCATCAAATTGGGATGAACAAAAGTCTCCATATGAAACTCTTGGTAATTTTCACTTTCAAGCTAAAATGATTACTTTACTTATATCTCAAGGATATAATTTTCTAGGAAATTCGCTTGTATAATCATAATGCATCAAAGAAAAGTTTAAAGAATAATTATGTAAGTGAGAAACCCAGGGACAATTGTAGTTGTTTCCTTTTAAGTGTCTTATGAATTGTATATGTCAACTTGTTATTTGATAGTGCTGATTGATTGTGGTGGCCTAATGCTATTTTTAACCCTTTGTAATCATATCTAGGCATCTAGCAGCAATATATTCAAGTTTAAGCTAAGTAACAAGATGAGCATGTAACAAGATGACATTGCCAAGTAAATCATATCATTGAAATGTTCTAACTCCAACGTCCTTGCATTCATTGTGCAACTTTTATGTTAACAATCGACCATACTGAACAATTTTGATTGTTTTATCTTTTGCCCATCTTGACATCTCTCTATTGTGCTTGCCAATCTAATAGCATAAAAAAGGATCCAATAATTAGCATCTAGAATGGCTTTAGAAAATCCTACCAGTTCTAAGGTTAACCATGAAACTGCCTGCAGGTGCCTATTGTTATGCACAATGAAAGTGAGCAAGCTAGGGCATGGAGTCAAGTTTTTAGTGAAGATACAAAAAAAGCAGTCCATACCAGTCATAGCATCTTGGCAACTAAATGAAAGAATGTAGTAATATTTTTCCTGTTCATAATGTTTGCAATTTCTGCTTTACAATGTCGTGCATAACATGAACACATTATTGTTATATCATAATTCTTATCATTTCAGGTATGGGGCACTACAGGGTCCCAATAAGCAAGAAATACGAGAAAGAACAAGTGCATGAGAAGATGAAGAGGATTCATTCAACCAAATATATCAATCAGTAACTAAATTTCATAAGAAGAAGATGAAGAGGAAGAGGAATCTTCCCATGTAAAGGAAGAATCGTAATATTCCTCCGTAGGCTCCACCGCAGGAGCGATTGGGTCCCACTGATAACCAAAGGGAACTCAGGAATCTCGAGAAAGGGATCATCAAACGGATTAACCCCATCACCGGCAGGAGGAGGAGGGAGGCGCAGCATTATCCATAGGCGGAGGAACGGCATCATCCACACGCGGAAGAGCAAATACTAGAGCAGTTACAAATCCCAGAGCAAAAGCGGCGGCAAGAGGAGGCAGAGCTTCCACAATAGCTTCCACATCAGAATCATCAATAGTATGAGCTTCCATAGGAGGAGCTTCCACTGCTTCCACATGATCCAGTCGATTCGTGATGATATTCCAAACCCACATCGGAATACTCCAATTTCTCATCGTTGCAAACAACCCAGAAAAGAAAATTGCAAACGGTTTGAGTGAAGCTTGTTTTAAATAGCGCGGGAAAACTAAAATCTGTTCACAGCCGTCTCTACTTTTTTCTAATTTATTTTCAAACTCAATTGGTAGTGCGCGTGGTACCCACGGGTATCAAAAAATTTGTTTGAAATTATATTAATTTTTTTTATAGGATGGTTTTTTTAATATATATCAAGTTGTTTTTTGGGATGTTATTGTAATTCTATTTTTTTAAAAAAAAATTTCTTGAATTTCCAGATAATGTGCCATGTATTATTTCATTAAAAGCCACAAGAAAAAAATACGTGGCAACCATGTTATCAATTTGTTTATCTCGAAGAAAAAAAACGCCAATAGCATCATTCAGTATTGAATGCAAATCTGGCCACTTAATGCAATTCAAATGAGGCATTCAATGTGGTATTAATTTACAAATATAAACTAGCAGTATACCCGTGCCTACGCACGGGTGTTGTCGTTTTATTTTGATGTTTGAACTCATTCAAAATTTAATCAGTCCGAATATTGTCGCGTGAAAATTTTGACAAATTTAAAATAGACAAACTTAAATAGTCTGAACATTACCCTGTGTAAAAAAACAGAATATTAAAATTTTATCAAAGTTTTGATAATTTTTAAAATAGTAAAAAGGAAAAATGAAGGAGACATGTAGATGAAATTAGAGTAGATATATCATGAAAAATAAAGAAATGAGAGAGTTAGCGAAAGATAGAGGAGAACATAGTAAAAAAGTTTGAAAAAGTGAAAAAATAAAATTACCTAAATAAACTCCAATTGCTAACTTGGGAAAATGATAAATTTGGTACTTTGGTAGTGGGTAATGTATGAACTCAGACAAAATTTAATTAGTCAGAACATTATCCTGTGAAAATCAAGACAATTTTAAAGTTGACAGATTTAATTAGTCTAAATAGTACCCCCCAACTAAATAGATGGATCTTAAAATCTGGTCAAAATTTGAATTTTTTAAAAATAGTAAAGAGGAAAAATGAAGGTGACATATAGATGAAATTAAAGTAGGTATATTGCGAAAATAGAGAAATGGGAGAACTAGAGGAACAAAGAAGAGAAGAGAGGGTGAAAAAATATGAGAGTGAGTGAAAAGGTGAAGAAATGTGAAAAAGTGAAAATACCTAAATATACTCCAATTATTTAGTTGGGAAAAACATGAGATTGATATTTTGGTAGTAGGTAAATGGTAAGTTTGAAAAAGTGTGAGAGTAAAAAAGTTTGAAAAAGTCAAAAAATAAAATTACCTAAATATACTTCAATTGCTTAGTTGGAAAAAATGATAAGATTGATATTTTGGTAGTGGGTAATGTATGGACTCAGACAAAATTTAATTAGTCAGAACTTTATCCCGTGAAAATCAAGACAATTTTACAGTTAATAGATTTATTTTGCCTAAAACAAATATTAAAATTTTGTCAAAATTTGAAAATTTTAAAATAGTAAAGAGGAAAAATGAAGGTGACATATAGATTAAATTAAAGTAGGTATATTGTGAAAAATAGAGAAATGGGAAAATTAGAGGAAGAAAGAGGAGAAGAGAGTGAAAAAGTGTGTGTGAGAGAGAGTGAAAAAATATGAAAAATAGAGAAATGAGAGAATTGGAAGAAGAAAGAGGAGAAGAGAGTAAAAAGTGTGAGGGAGAGTGAAAAAGTGCGTGAGAGAGTGAAAAAATGTGTGAGAATGTGAAAAAGTGAAATTACCTAAATATCCTCCAATTATTTAATTGTGAAAAGGATAAGATTGGTATTTTGGTAGTGGGTAATGTATGAACTCAGACAAAATTTAATTAGTCAGAACATTATCTTATGAAAATCAAGACAATTTTAAAGTTGACAGATTTAATTAGCCTAAATATTACCCTGTGTAAATAGACGGATATTAAAATTTTGTCAAAATTTGAATTTTTTAAAAATAGTAAAGAGGAAAAATGAATGTGACATATAGATGAAATTAAAGTAGGTATATTGTGAAAATAGAGAAATGGGAGAATTAGAGTAACAAATAGGAGAAGAGGGTGAAAAAATATGAGAGAGAGTGAAAAAGTGAAGAAGTGTGAAAAAGTGAAAATACCTAAATATACTCCAATTATTTAGTTGGGAAAAGCATAAGATTGATATTTTGATAGTAGGTAAATGGTAAGTTTGAAAAAGTGTGTGAGAGTAAAAAAGTTTGAAAAAGTGAAAAAATAAAATTACTTAAATATACTCCAATTGCTTAGTTGGAAAAATGATAAGATTGATATTTTGGTAGTAGGTAATGTATGAACTCAGACAAAATTTAATTAGTCTGAACTTTATCCCGTGAAAATCAAGACAATTTTAAAGTTAACAGATTTAATTAGCCTAAAACAAATATTAAAATTTTGTCAAAATTTTAAAATTTTAAAATAGTAAAGAGGAAAAATGAAGGTGACATGTAGATTAAATTAAAGTAGGTATATTGTGAAAAATAGAGAAATGAGAGAAGTAGAGGAAGAAAGAGGAGAAGAGAGTGAAAAAGTGTGTGAGAGAGAATGAAAAAATATGAAAAATAGAGAAATGAGAGAATTGGAAGAAGAAATAGGAGAAGAGAGTAAAAAGTGTGAGGGAGAGTGAAACCGATATAAAGGAGAGATTTAAACTTGAAATTTCAGCATTAATCAACATAAGTTTTTTGGGCTTATCAAATAAAAAAAACATAAGTTTTTTGGCTAAACCCAGGTATCCACCGCACGGACAGCAGTGACTAATTCCTCGCTCATTGGAAGTGCCTCGAGTGGTAGAAGATGTGACATCCTCAAAATAATTAGGCGAATTATTTGGATGTTAACCCAATAGGAATGATTTAGTACTAGACTGGTAAATTTATTGAGTACTAAAATTATTTATGGGATAACATTAGATCGTTAACCGGATAATACGGGTCAATGAAGTTTTGAAATCGAAATAAGGGATTAAGATCAATACGGTAATTGGACCACGCTACCACTTATTTATTAATTAAATATGTGTTGTGTGTGTGTGTGATTAAAGAAAAGAAAGAATAAAGAGAGGAAAGAAGGAAGGAATTCACGCAGAGGAGAAAAGAAGAGGAGAAGAAGAAGAGAAAGAAGAAGAGGAAAAGAAGAAGAGAAAGGAAGAAGAGGAGTTAAGCCCACCTCCCCAAAATTCATCATCTTCATCATCTCACTCTCCTCATCATAACCCAAGAGCTAGGTAAGATTCCATCCGGTTTTCTCCCCCTTTTGTAACCTACGAATTTTAGGGGTTTTGAGGGAGGAAATTGTTGAAAAACTGGATTCAATGATGAAATTGATGGTTGGGTTATGTTTAGGAACAAAGCTAGGAGCGGATTGAACGCGATTGGAAGCTCGAAACGAAGATAGGAGCGATTCGGTGTTGATTGGGTTCGATTCGGTGATTTTGACACATCGGTAATCTCGGCTCGGCAACGGCTCTCGCTTCAAGGGTGAGTTTTACTCACGTTAGGCTTATTCCGTTTTGAAATGAATTGTGTGACTTAGTTTCGGAAGATTTTGAGTCGAAAACGTATTTTGAAATATATCGCGTTTTAATGAAATTCGTAATCGTTGAGTTTTTGATTGAATTGCTTGATTGTTTGATGTTGATTGGACTGGTATATTGTCTGGTACTGTCTGTTTTTGAGTTAGGAATCGATCGGGGGAAATTTCGGATCAATCGGAAAGCAAAATCTCATGAAACAGGGCATTTTTGGCAATGCTGTCAAATGCACACGACCCGTGCGTCCAGGGCGCACGACCCGTGCGCCTGGTTCGGGTTCAGTGTTCAAAAATTTTCTAACAGGGCGCACGACCCGTGCGTCCAGAGGCACGACCCGTGCGCCAAGTTCTGCCCAAAATTTTCAAAGTGCCCAAAATGATTCCGTTTCGATTCCGATCTTCTCCTAACCCTTTTCTAACCCTTCTATAATGAAATTAGGCTTATAATGCCATGACTTTAAATATGTTTCGAAAAAGTTTTACAAAATACCTTTGATGTCCAAATCTTCTCAATAAACCGAATAATAGCATACGTGTGCGGATATGTTTTACTGATAACAAACGGACTGTGAGTCTTATGTGGTAAGGTATAAATTGATGAACTAAAGGTTCATACGACTGTAGATATGCATATTATATCGAGTTTGGGTGACGACCCAGGTTGACATACTAGGCGGGGAAGTCATGAACCCTTACCCTAGGCTCTGTGCCATTAGGAAACACTATTGGTAATGGGGTTCGCCGGGATTAGCAAGTGGATTGCGGTCGGTGTTGTGTCAAAAGTTTGTCCTACGTTCATCGGGATTAGCAAGTGGATTGCGGTCGATGGTATGTAGAAAGGCCTAGGATATTAGTTCATCGGGATTAGCAAGTGGATTGCGGTCGGTGTCCTATTAGATCGAAGCCTTATTGTATGGTACACCGGGATTAGCAAGTGGATTGCGGTCGGTGTCGTGTCAAACCTTAAAAATGTTTTAAACGGACCGAGAGTGTTAGTAGGGGTTCCGGTAGAACTCACTGAGATTGTATCTCACTGTTTAAATGTTGTTGTTTTACAGATAAACAGGGACAGAAGAAACCTCAGAGGCACGAGTAGGTGGCTCCGAGAGAAGAATGATGACTTAGTTTATGTTTAAGTTTAATTTCCTTCTGTTGTCCATGTATCACAATACTATGGTATTAGTGTTTTATTTATCTTTTTCCGCTTTCTTGTATGACTCTGATTACCACAGTTGCTGACAGTTATGGTCTGTGTACCGTATGATCTTATTTGTGTATAAGATGGTTATGTTGTTTTTCAGCAAAAATTTTATAGTGGTATTCAGTGTCTGAACAGGAATTATTACCTCTGATGTTTATATTTTGGCACGCTTTGGTATTTTTACAAGTTAAATATACCTGGGTGTTACAGTTGGTATCAGAGCGGTTCGACCTAGTCGGACTTAGCTTTTAGGGTCTTTGCTTTCTCCAGTCGTGATTTTCTTAGTATGCTATTAGACATTGAGCTTGATCAACTTAATACTTTGTGCATATTTCGCAGAATCATGGCCAGAAGAGGTAGAGGCGTTCCTCCTCCTGTTGATCCAAACTTTGAATGGATGCAGAATGTCATTGAGAATCAACAAAAGATGATGCAGGATGTGTTGCAAATGCAGCATGACCAGATGGCTCTGCAGCAGCCCAATGTCCAACCTCATCAAGAAGATTCTAACCGGACATATTTCCAATTTCAAAAGATGAAGCCCCCGACTTACAAGGGTGGACCCGATCCAATGACTGCCTACTATTGGATTGATTCAATGGAGAAAATTTTTCAAACCTTGCAATGCGGGGAAGAAGAGAAGGTAATATGTGCGGCAAATGTGCTCGATGAAGATGCCCACACCTGGTGGTGTAATGCAAGACAAATGATGGAACTCCAAGGAACTCCTCTAACTTGGGACAACTTCAAGGAATTGTTTCTGAAGCAGTATTTCCCTTCGGTAAAGAAGCTGAGTAAGCAAGCAGAGTTTGTAAATCTTAAGCAAGGTGATATGTCGATTGGGGAATATGCTGCAAAATTTGAAAGACTGTCTCAGTTCTATGAGTTGGGAAGGTATGCCCCAAATGATATGTGGAAAATGCAAATGTTCAAAGAAGGTCTCCGAGCTGATGTGAGCCAAGGACTCAGTTCTTACACTTTGGTTAATTATCCTGCCTTAGTGCAACAAGCATATGTTGCTGAGGAGGATCTGAGGAAAATGTATGCTGAAAAGAAGGACTATTGGAAGGGCAAGAAAAAGGTTGCTGAATCTTCTACTCCAAGCAGACAATTCAAGGGAAACAATTACAAAGGGAAGCAGGTGCAATCCCATGAACCATCAAAGCTCCACAAGTGTGGCACTTGTGGAAAATTTCATTCAGGTGATTGTTGGCAAAAATCCAATCGGTGCTATCATTGTAATGAAGAGGGCCACTATGCTGATAAGTGCCCATCAAAGAAGAGCTTTCAAGGAGCCCCGAATGCGCAAAGGCAAGGACGAATCAATACGTTGGACGCTCGAACCATCGCGCCTACTGATAATCTTCTGAGGGGTACGGGATCTCTCTTTAATAACTCAGTCAATATTTTATATGATTCCGGTGCAACTCACTGTTTTATATCACAAGCGTGTGTGGATCGGTTGGGACTAGCATTGTCTGAGCTATCCGAACCGATAACTATTTTAACTGCTGCCAAGGGTCGTGTCCAGACCCATTTATTGTGTGAAAATTGCCTACTTGTCATAGGGGACAGACAATTCGTTGTGAAATTTATTTGCTTGCCTATGAGAAGTATGGACATTGTTCTGGGTATGAATTGGATGGCTGAAAATCATGTAACAATCAACTGTGCCGATCGAACCATTAGCTTCGCCTCCGAATCCGTAGGGTTGACACAGGCAGATTTTGAAGCAACGATCTCTTACACCGAAGCAAGCCAGTCATTATTCCAAGGTGCGGAAGCTATTCTTATTATGTTGTCTGCATCTACTGAAACGGGTTTAGACTTGTCATCTGTGCAAGTGGTAAATGAATTTCTAGACGTCTTTCCAGAGGAAGTTTCATCCTTACCTCCTGACAGAGAGGTAGAATTCTCAATAGAATTGATTCCTGGTACAGGATCGATATATATTGCCCCTTATAGGATGTCTCCTTTAGAATTGAAGGAATTGAAGTCTCAACTTGAAGAGTTAATATCGAAAAGGTTTATCCGACCGAGTGCATCTCCATGGGGTGCTCCAGTATTGCTAGTTAAGAAGAAGGACGGAAGCATGAGGTTGTGTATTGACTACCGCCAACTCAACAAGGTGACGATTAAAAACAAATATCCCTTGCCAAGGATAGACGATTTGCTTGATCAACTTCGAGGTGCAGTGGTATTTTCAAAAATTGATCTGAGGTCGGGCTATCATCAAATAAAGGTACGAGCCTTAGATATTCCGAAGACAGCTTTCCGTACGAGGTATGGACATTATGAGTTCGTAGTAATGCCCTTCGGTTTGACTAATGCTCCAGCGGTATTCATGGATTACATGAACCGAGTATTCCATACTTATCTCGATCAGTTTGTGGTAGTTTTTATTGATGACATCTTGGTGTACTCTAAGACCATTGAGGATCATGTTCAACATCTCCGCATTGTTCTGAACGTACTCCGAGAAAAGAAATTGTATGCCAAGCCGTCGAAATGTGACTTCTGGATGCCGGAAGTAAAGTTTTTGGGACACGTGATTTCCCAGTCGGGAGTTGCGGTGGATCCCAGTAAGGTGGAAGCTGTATTGAACTGGGAAAGACCAACATCTGTTACAGAAATAAGAAGTTTCTTGGGCTTAGCTGGTTACTATAGGAGGTTTATTCAAGGTTTTTCACAATTGGTTCTTCCACTTACTCGGTTAACTCGTAAGGCTCAACCGTTTACATGGGATGCCAATTGTGAGGAATGTTTTCAAGAATTGAAGGTTAGGTTGACTTCTGCCCCAATTCTAATTCTTCCAGATCCGACTTTGGATTTTCAAATTTTCAGCGATGCTTCTGGGAAGGGTTTGGGGTGTGTTCTCATGCAGAACCAACAAGTTGTAGCTTATGCCTCCAGACAGTTGAAGACTCATGAAGAGAATTATCCGACTCATGATTTGGAGTTGGCAGCTATTGTGTATGCACTGAAGATTTGGAGACATTACCTATATGGGTCTCGTTTCGAAGTCTTTAGTGATCATAAAAGCTTGAAGTATTTGTTCGATCAGAAGGAGTTGAATAACAGGCAGAGAAGGTGGGTGGAATTTCTGAAGGATTATGACTTCGAATTGAAGTATCATCCGGGAAAAGCTAATGTTGTAGCTGATGCACTAAGTAGGAAATCCATCCACGTAGCAGAGTTTATGATGCATGAAATGAAATTGTTGGAATCCTTTAGGGACTTAAATTTGGATGCAAGATCAAGGAAAAACCGGTTAGTGCTGAGCCACATGAGGATCTCTAGCTCATTAAGGGATTCTATTCGCTTGGCACAGGAAAATGATGTGAAGCTGCAATCACAGAAATTGTTGCCAGATTTTACTGAAGATAGGGATGGAGTGATTTGTTTCAACGGTAGAATCTGTGTGCCTGATAATGAAGATATTAAGAATCAAGTGCTAGAAGAAGCACACCGAAGTCTATTTTCTGTACACCTTGGATCCACCAAGATGTATAGAGATTTAAAACAGATGTATTGGTGGCAAGGAATGAAGTTAGAGATTGCTGAATTTGTATCAAAGTGCTTAACTTGCCAAAGAGTTAAGATAGAACATCAGAAGCCTGCTGGTCTTCTACGGCCACTAGATGTGCCAGTGTGGAAATGGGAAGACATTTCCATGGATTTTGTAATGGCGTTGCCAAAGTCTCAAGCCGGTAACGACTCCATTTGGGTAGTTGTAGATCGGTTAACCAAATCAGCTCATTTTATTCCGGTCCGTTCTAACAGTAAAGTATCCAAGTTAGCTGAGGTGTACTTGAAGAACATAGTAAGGTTACATGGGGTTCCTACCAGTATAGTGTCGGATCGAGATCCGAAGTTCACTTCTCGATTTTGGAAAGCTCTGAATGAAGCATTGGGGACCAAAGTTCTTCTTAGTACCGCTTATCACCCGCAGACAGATGGGCAGACCGAGAGAACTATCCAGACATTAGAGGATATGCTTAGGGCTTCGGTACTTGATAACGGGAAGAAATGGGAGGATCATCTTCCACTGGTTGAATTCTCATATAACAACAGTTATCATTCCAGTATCGGAATGGCGCCTTTTGAGGCCTTGTATGGAAGGAAATGTAGAACTCCATTGTGTTGGTGGGAAGTCGGTGAGAACCGATTGTTAGGACCCGAGGTGATTCAAGACACTACTGAAAAGATCCGCCAGATCAGGGAAAGAATGAAAGCTGCTCAAAGTAGGCAAAAGAGTTATGCCGACAAAAGGAGAAGGCCGTTAGAGTTTGAGTCAGGTGATCATGTGTTTTTGAGATTATCACCAACAATTGGCACAGGTAGAGCATTACGGGTGAAGAAGCTCAGTCCTCGGTATATTGGACCCTTCCAAATTATCGAGCGAGTTGGGCCTCTTGCATACCGCATCGCCTTGCCTCCTCCATTGTCAAATTTGCATGATGTATTCCATGTGTCTCAGTTGCGAAAGTACATTTCCGATCCAAGTCAACCGTTAGATTTTGAAACGATTGACCTCCGACCGGACTTGTCTTTCCAACCTCATCCAAATTACATCATGGAACGAGGCGAGAGGACGCTACGGACAAAGTCAATTCCCATTGTCAAGGTGGTTTGGGATGGTTTTTCCGTCGAGGAAGCTACTTGGGAGTTGGAGGACGATATGTGTAACACCCATTTTCTACCCCTTAATTTGCACGTCATTATCAGAGTACGTACTTTCATTTTCGAAAATAATATTTAATTAGTAGAAAAGAAATGTCACATCTTCATTTATAAAAACTCATCGCCTGCGCCATTAAATTTTTGTGCAACAACGCAATCGTCATAAAAGTTAAACTTCAAAATAATCTCATCACAGCGGAAATAGCAATAACTCACCAAGGTCGCTCAAACACGTCTCAAAACATCAATAAAATCATTAAACAGCTAGTTAAATAATTTATCAACTCCAACCCCGCCCCCTAGGTGCTACAATATCAGAGAGCGACTCAAAACATCCCAACAGCTATAAAGGAAGGCAGCATGTCCTTCACTCGCAGTCACCTGCAGCGTTGCCACAATAGAGCAACATTCCAAGCAGAAGGGGTGAGAATTTTCAACAAAACATAATTAAGCATACAGTAGAGTAATATGAGCAACCTATCACACAACACCATCATTATCATCAACTTCATCGTCATTACACACAAAAACCAAAGTCATAATCACATCACCAGTCACAAAAAAAATGTATGCGCCTGAAAATGCAACCCACACCTGGGCATATGCATGATGGTACCATACTCGTCATAAATAGCCACTTGGGCACATCGTCACTGGTTTTCGTCAATAAGAGGCCGAAGCCTATTCGTCATAATATGCACATGCCATGAGACACTATGGACACATGTGCAATCACCAATTTCAACTCACCCGGAGTACTCGTCATTGTCGTCATAAAACACTAATATAGTGTACTCGTCATAATCACCATAATCATATCTGTAACACCCTGGTATTTCTATTGACCAAAAATACCCAGGCGCACCTTAGTAACACATCAGAGATATATTTCCTGCTTAGACACTGAATATCACTATAAAATTTTCGCTGAATAAAACTCAAACAGTCTTATTTACAACAAGACAATATGGTTCTCAGACCATATTCCATCAGCATTTATAGCATTCAGTATCATACAAGAAAGCGGAAGAAAGATATACACTAAATACATAATGTCTTAGTATACAGACAACAAAAGGGAAATAAACTTGAACATAAAGCTAAGTCATCATTCTCCTCCCGGGGCCATCTACTCGTGCCTCTGAGGTTTCTTTTGTCCCTGTTTATCTGTAAAACAACAACATTTAAACAGTGAGATACAATCTCAGTGAGTTCTACCGAGACCCCTACTAACGCTCTCGGCCCAATTATGAAATGGTTTTGACTGTATACGGCATCGACTGCGCGAACGCTCCAAACCCGATGAACCGCATTATTTAACCCTTGACAGGTCATCGACTGCGCGAACGCTACATCCCCGATGAACCTGTTACAACCAAGTACGATACCGACTGCGCGAACGCTACATACCCGGTATTCGCACAACAAACAATTCAACACACCACCGACTGCGCGAACGCTACATACCCGGTGAACCACCTTACCAATAGTACTTTCCCTATTGCAAGAGGCCTAGGGTAAGGGTGCATGACTACCCCGCCTAGTATGTCTACATGGGTCGTCACCCAAACTCGATATAATATATATATCTACAGTACTATGAACCCACGGTCCATCCAATCAGACAATCAATGAAACACTTTAATCCACAGTTTTATAAAATCCAAGTTCACACTCGCAATCTAGTTGACCACTTTTCGACACAATTTTCAATATCAAAAACTGTTCATTTTGCCTTAAAAATAGAATATTCAGTTAGGCCTCTGAATAAGCTTTACAACGCATTTTAGAACACCTCAATCGGGTTCCCGGATCAAAAGATATCGCGAAACGAAAAACAGTGATTGGTTGCTGAAATTCTGCCAACTGGCGCGCGAGTGGCGCGTGGCGCGCAAACGGCGCGCGAGTTGACAGTCAAGTTCTGTCCAGTGGCGCGCGAGTTGCGCGCGGCGCGCAAACGGCGCGTGGACTGGCAGAAAGGGGGCCTGTCAAGTGCAGAATTTTGCGATTTTCGCGAAATCCGCTATTCCGCTCAATTCCGATTGTTGTTCCGATCGAAAACAGATTTTACAACCAGTAAAATGAATCCAATACAAACCACACAATCAATCAATCCAATCCAAAAACTCAATCAAAACGAATTTTATCAAAGACGACATATTTTTCCGAATAACGGTCTTAAATCAAAATCTCTCGAATCAAATCACCAAAAATTCCATTTTTAACGCGACGCAACCCGAGACTCGCTCCGATCGATTTCTAATCCGAAACAGACAATATCCAGAAATATTCCAGTCCAGCGAAAGCGATAAAACAGTTAATTAATAATTCGAAACATAAAATCCTAAACGTGAGTAGAACTCACCCTCGAAGCGTGTGCCGACACCGAGACTTCAAAATCACCGCTTTTCTGACAAAACCACACGAACGTTCCCCGCATAAACCTTCCGTTCCGACGTCGCTCCAATCCGCTTCCAAAACTTTCCGCTCGATCACGAAACCTCTTTTTGACCGAAATGCCGAATTCCTTGAAATCTTCCCCGAACACTATTCATCTTCTTCCTCAAGCTCAAAATCACTATTCATCCAAAAACCCCAAATTCGGATTCTCAAACCCTAACTCTCCCAACCTTCCAATCGAACATCAATCCGCTTTCCACCTCCATCGGGTTGCCTTCTAATCATCCGTAAACCATCACATCATCATCAAAAACCGAAATCCTTCCCCAAAACCTTCAATGTTCGAAAATGGCAAAGTGAGAGAAAGTGAGTTGATGATGAAAATCTTGGTACCAAATCGAAGAGGAAGTAACGCTGAGCATTTTTCGTGTTGGACGGAAGTCGTTTTGATGAGCCTAACCTTCCCATTTTTCCTCTTCTTCTTCCTTCCCCTTTCTTTCTCTCTTCTTTTCTTTTTCTCTGTTTCTCCCTCTGTCTCGTGCTTCCTTTCTTCTTTCTTTCTTTCTTTCCTTTTAATTAATTCTTTTCTTCTCCTCTCACTTGCACACACGTATACACATATATATTTATTTATTATATAAGTTGTAACGCGGTCAAATTACCATATCGATCGAAATCTCCTATTTCGATTCCAAAACTTCCTTGGTCCGTATTATCCGGTTAACGATCCGATGACAACAAATAAATAATTTTAGCACTCGGTAAATTTACCCGTTAAGTACTAAATTAATTCAATTGGGTTAACATCCCAATAATTCGGTTAATTATTTTGCGGATGTTACATTCTCCCCAACTTAAAAGAATTTTGTCCTCAAAATTTCGTCAAGTTTTTCATCTGACTAACCGAGTATCGACACCCTCAGAAAGGTCTTAAGTTGCTGGAACACAATCTTGAATTAACGAAATAAGCGTAGGAACTCTTCCCAAGTTGGCACATCAATTCCCAAGTATGATCCACTACTACCTTGATACGAACTCTCTGGTCACGCATCTACACGAGAAACTCATCATTCGCCTACGTCGGCTCGGCACCGCGTTTGAAAACGCTTTCGAAGCTTCATTCTAATTATCCTCATTTACTCCCCAACTTTGATTAATCTAAATCAAAGGGTGTAATATAAGACACTTGATAAACATACAGGTTGAAAATGAGATCCACAAACTGGTATTCCTCAGTGGAGGTAAAAACAAACACGATTTCCTCGAAGGGTGTAAACACTTTCTCAACAATTCTTCTAATATCCTTAACGGTTCTCGTACACACCGACAATGTGACGAAAAGGTCACTGGTGAAACTTCTTGACTTGCCCCCAAGACTTCGAGATAATACTTTTCGAAAGAAGATGAAATGAGGATTTACCAGAAACGTTTATCTTAAACATAGAAATAAACCACGGGGACATCAAATAAATCGAACGTAGTGAAAATCACCTCAGTTGTTGTCCAAACAACTATCAAACAGAACTTAGAGCTCCTTTCCGAATTAGTCAATAGCGTTGAGAGCTTCCCCTCAACCTAAGTAATCCTCCTAGGATTTTCCTCCTAATCATATCCTATTAGTCTCTTGATTCGTTCCCAAAATTAACCTTAGCATGCGGGTTTTCACAAAAACGATTTTTCAAAACTATTACACCGCACGCCAAGCTTCACTCCGGAAATTTCAGTCACCTACAAGTAGATCCATCAATTAATCCTTTGATGGTTATTCGCAACGTGAAAACAGTCAGCAGTTACCTCACTTACATATTTGCATTCACGTTCGACTTGTCGAACGGAATCTCATAATACTATCTCATTGCCAACTTTCACAAAGGAGAGGTTAACAGACTAATACTTCACCACTAATACCTTTGCTTAACATCTCTGTACATCTTGGTGGATCCAGGGTGTACAGACTATAAACTTCGGTGTTCTTCCTCTAACACTTGCCTTTTATTGTTCTCATCATCGGGCGTACAGATCCTACCGTTGAAACAACTGACTCCATCACTATCCATGGTAAAATCTGGAAATACCTTTTGTGATTGTAGCTTCACATCAACTTTCTGTGCCAAGCGAATAGAATCCCTTAGGGAACTAGAGATCCTCATATGGCTCAACACTAACCGATTCCTCATTGATCTTGAATTCAGATTTAAGTCTCTGAAAGACTCTGATAATTCCATCTCATGCATCATAAACTCGACCATGTGGATGGATTTCCTACTCAGTGCACCAGTTACAACACTGGCCTCTCTTGAATGCTACATCAACACGAATTTATAATCCCCCAGAAACTCATCACACTTCTCTACTTGCTATTCAGTTCTTTCTGGTCAACAGATACCTTAAATTCTTGTGACCACTAGAGACTTCGAAACGAGACCCATACAGGTAACGTCTCCAAATCTTCAGTGCATACACAATAGCTATTAACTCCAATTCGTGAGTTGGATAATTCTCTTCATGAGACCTTAATTGTCTGGACGCATAAGCTACCTCTTGTTGATTCTGCACAAGAACACCCTCTAAATCCTTCCCAGAAACATCGTCGTAAATTTGGAACTTCAAAGACGGATCCGGAAGAATCAGGATTGGAGCAGAAGTCAACCAAACCTTCAATTCTTGAAAACATTCTTCACAATCAGCATCCCGCGTAAAAGGTTGACCCTTTCGAGTTGACCGAGTAGGTGGAAATCTAACTGTGAGAACCCTTTAACAAATCTCTTATAGTAACCGGCTAGACCCAGAAACTTTTGATCTCTGTGGCTAACGTCGGTCACTCCCATTCAACACCGCTTCCTTCTCACTGGGACCTACAGAAACCCCCGACTTGAGAAATCACATGTCCCAAAGGCTTTGCTTCTGACACCCAAAAATCACACTTCGAAGGTTTCAAGTACAACTTATTTTCTCGGAGTACTCTCAGAACAATGCGGAGGTGTTAAACATGCTCCTCAATGGTCTTCGAGTACACCACGACATCATCGATGAAAATGACTACAAACTGATCAAGGTACGGGTGGAAGACTCGGTTCATGTAGTCCATGAATACCGCTGGAGCATTAGGTAGACCGGAAGGCATCACTACATACACATAATGTCCATACCTAGTACGGAAAGCTGTCTTCGGAATATCTAAGGCTCTAACTTTTATTTGATGATATCCTGACTTCAGATCAATTTTTAGAAAACACAGCAGCGCCTCAAATTGCTCAAGCAAATCGTCTATCCTTGGCAAAGGGATATTTATTCTTGATCGTCACTTTGTTGAGTTGTCGATAATCAATGCACAGTCTCATGCTACCATTTTTCCTATCGACTAACCACACCATATAACTTTCAACAGATTACCGACTGCGCGAACGCTACAAACCCGGCAAACCTGTTATAACTCAGCACGATACCGACTGCGCGAACGCTACAAACCCGGTAAATCGCACAATGAACCATTTAACACACCACCGACTGCGCGAACGCTACATACCCGGTGAACCATGTTATTCGACTAACCACACCAAAGCACTCCTTAGAGAAGCACTCGGTCGAATGAATTTCTTTAACATCGACTCTTCAAGCTGAGACTCCGTTTCCTTTAATTCTAAAGAAACATTCAATAAGAAACAATAGATATTGACCCCGTGCCAGGAACCAATTCTGCCGTAAATTCTACCTCTCGCTCTGGAGGTTCGGAAGAAACTTCATCGTGAAAACATCCAGAAAGTAATTCACAACTGGTACAGATGATAAATCTAATACTAGTTCCAGTGGATGAAGATAACCTACTAACATGTGCTTCCGCACCTTGGAATGAAGATTGACCGTCTAAGGTGAACTAGGTAACCGCTTCAGAACTTGTCCTAGACAATTCAACTGATTCTGAAGCGAAGCTGATAGCTGATTAATACAGTCGATTGCAACATGATTTGCAGTCATCCAATTCTTACCCAAAATGGTGTCCACACTTCTCACGGGCAAACAAATAATCCTTCTACGAAAGTTCTGTCTCCTATAACACGTAGACAATTCTGACACAAAGATTGGGTCTGGACACGACCCTTAGCCGCAGTTAAGATAGTTATCAGCTCGGATAGCGAAGATAAGGTTAATCCCAACCGATTCACATGCGATCGGGATATACAGCAATAGGTTGCACCCGAACCTTATAATATACTGATCGAGTCATTGAATAGGACTCCCATCCTTCTAAGTATACCGTCAGCATTCGTAACTGTCTAAGCATTCAAAGTGTTGACTCGTCCTTGCCTTGGAGCTGCTTATGACTCCTTGGAACTTTTCCTGGCAGGGCACTTTTTACCATAGTGACCCTCTACATTACTGTAATAGCACCGATTAGATCTTCACTTGCAATCACCACTGTGAGGCTTTCCACAGTTAGAACATCTTCTAACCTTTGAAGAATCAAGGAATTGCACCTGCTTTTCCTTTGATGAAATTATCTTAGGACTTTCCATTCGGAGCTGATAATTCAACTACCTTCTTTCCTTTCCCATATTTCCTATGGGATCATCCTCGGCGACATAGGCTGATTACACTAAGGCAACATAATTGGTAGCAGTATAAGAACTGAGACCATAAATCATAAAAACACTTATGCCCGTCTTATATTTCTGCATTCTCCGTTCGTCATCCGAAGCTTACTTTACCACTTGGTAAAACTGGGACAACTTCTCAAACTTAGCGGTGTATTCTTCCACCGTCATGTCACCTTTCCTGAGGATGCACCGGTTGGAGACTCCGGTCTTGGTCGAGGATTGCATCTTGATCATCCAGTCATAATTCCGCTTATGATGCACTAAGTATTAAGTTGATCAGGCTCAATGTCTCTTAGCATCACAAGTGTAATTACAAAAAGGACTAACAATGAATCGACTCAACCCTAAACTAAGTCCGACTAGGTCGAACTGCTCTGATACCAACTGTAACACTCTGGTATTTCTATTGACCAAAAATACCCAGGCGCACCTTAGTAACACATCAGAGATATATTTCCTGCTTAGACACTGAATATCACTATAAAATTTTCGCTGAATAAAACTCAAACAGTCTTATTTACAACAAGACAATATGGTTCTGAGACCATATTCCATCAGCATTTATAGCATTCAGTATCATACAAGAAAGCGGAAGAAAGATATACACTAAATACATAATGTCTTAGTATACAGACAACAAAAGGGAAATAAACTTGAACATAAAGCTAAGTCATCATTCTCCTCCCGGGGCCATCTACTCGTGCCTCTGAGGTTTCTTCTGTCCCTGTTTATCTGTAAAACAACAACATTTAAACAGTGAGATACAATCTCAGTGAGTTCTACCGAGACCCCTACTAACGCTCTCGGCCCAATTATGAAATGGTTTTGACTGTATACGGCATCGACTGCGCGAACGCTCCAAACCCGATGAACCGCATTATTTAACCCTTGACAGGTCATCGACTGCGCGAACACTACATCCCCGATGAACCTGTTACAACCAAGTACGATACCGACTGCGCGAACGCTACATACCCGGTATTCGCACAACAAACAATTCAACACACCACCGACTGCGCGAACGCTACATACCCGGTGAACCACCTTACCAATAGTACTTTCCCTATTGCAAGAGGCCTAGGGTAAGGGTGCATGACTACCCCGCCTAGTATGTCTACATGGGTCGTCACCCAAACTCGATATAATATATATATCTACAGTACTATGAACCCACGGTCCATCCAATCAGACAATCAATGAAACACTTTAATCCACAGTTTTATAAAATCCAAGTTCACACTCGCAATCTAGTTGACCACTTTTCGACACAATTTTCAATATCAAAAACTGTTCATTTTGCCTTAAAAATAGAATATTCAGTTAGGCCTCTGAATAAGCTTTACAACGCATTTTAGAACACCTCAATCGGGTTCCCGGATCAAAAGATATCGCGAAACGAAAAACAGTGATTGGTTGCTGAAATTCTGCCAACTGGCGCGCGAGTGGCGCGTGGCGCGCAAACGGCGCGCGAGTTGACAGTCAAGTTCTGTCCAGTGGCGCGCGAGTTGCGCGCGGCGCGCAAACGGCGCGTGGACTGGCAGAAAGGGGCCTGTCAAGTGCAGAATTTTGCGATTTTCGCGAAATCCGCTATTCCGCTCAATTCCGATTGTTGTTCCGATCGAAAACAGATTTTACAACCAGTAAAATGAATCCAATACAAACCACACAATCAATCAATCCAATCCAAAAACTCAATCAAAACGAATTTTATCAAAGACGACATATTTTTCCGAATAACGGTCTTAAATCAAAATCTCTCGAATCAAATCACCAAAAATTCCATTTTTAACGCGACGCAACCCGAGACTCGCTCCGATCGATTTCTAATCCGAAACAGACAATATCCAGAAATATTCCAGTCCAGCGAAAGCGATAAAACAGTTAATTAATAATTCGAAACATAAAATCCTAAACGTGAGTAGAACTCACCCTCGAAGCGTGTGCCGACACCGAGACTTCAAAATCACCGCTTTTCTGACAAAACCACACGAACGTTCCCCGCATAAACCTTCCGTTCCGACGTCGCTCCAATCCGCTTCCAAAACTTTCCGCTCGATCACGAAACCTCTTTAAAATAGTAAAAAGGAAAAATGAAGGAGACATGTAGATGAAATTAGAGTAGATATATCATGAAAAATAAAGAAATGAGAGAGTTAGCGAAAGATAGAGGAGAACATAGTAAAAAAGTTTGAAAAAGTGAAAAAATAAAATTACCTAAATAAACTCCAATTGCTAACTTGGGAAAATGATAAATTTGGTACTTTGGTAGTGGGTAATGTATGAACTCAGACAAAATTTAATTAGTCAGAACATTATCCTGTGAAAATCAAGACAATTTTAAAGTTGACAGATTTAATTAGTCTAAATAGTACCCCCCAACTAAATAGATGGATCTTAAAATCTGGTCAAAATTTGAATTTTTTAAAAATAGTAAAGAGGAAAAATGAAGGTGACATATAGATGAAATTAAAGTAGGTATATTGCGAAAATAGAGAAATGGGAGAACTAGAGGAACAAAGAAGAGAAGAGAGGGTGAAAAAATATGAGAGTGAGTGAAAAGGTGAAGAAATGTGAAAAAGTGAAAATACCTAAATATACTCCAATTATTTAGTTGGGAAAAACATGAGATTGATATTTTGGTAGTAGGTAAATGGTAAGTTTGAAAAAGTGTGAGAGTAAAAAAGTTTGAAAAAGTCAAAAAATAAAATTACCTAAATATACTTCAATTGCTTAGTTGGAAAAAATGATAAGATTGATATTTTGGTAGTGGGTAATGTATGGACTCAGACAAAATTTAATTAGTCAGAACTTTATCCCGTGAAAATCAAGACAATTTTACAGTTAATAGATTTATTTTGCCTAAAACAAATATTAAAATTTTGTCAAAATTTGAAAATTTTAAAATAGTAAAGAGGAAAAATGAAGGTGACATATAGATTAAATTAAAGTAGGTATATTGTGAAAAATAGAGAAATGGGAAAATTAGAGGAAGAAAGAGGAGAAGAGAGTGAAAAAGTGTGTGTGAGAGAGAGTGAAAAAATATGAAAAATAGAGAAATGAGAGAATTGGAAGAAGAAAGAGGAGAAGAGAGTAAAAAGTGTGAGGGAGAGTGAAAAAGTGCGTGAGAGAGTGAAAAAATGTGTGAGAATGTGAAAAAGTGAAATTACCTAAATATCCTCCAATTATTTAATTGTGAAAAGGATAAGATTGGTATTTTGGTAGTGGGTAATGTATGAACTCAGACAAAATTTAATTAGTCAGAACATTATCTTATGAAAATCAAGACAATTTTAAAGTTGACAGATTTAATTAGCCTAAATATTACCCTGTGTAAATAGACGGATATTAAAATTTTGTCAAAATTTGAATTTTTTAAAAATAGTAAAGAGGAAAAATGAATGTGACATATAGATGAAATTAAAGTAGGTATATTGTGAAAATAGAGAAATGGGAGAATTAGAGTAACAAATAGGAGAAGAGGGTGAAAAAATATGAGAGAGAGTGAAAAAGTGAAGAAGTGTGAAAAAGTGAAAATACCTAAATATACTCCAATTATTTAGTTGGGAAAAGCATAAGATTGATATTTTGATAGTAGGTAAATGGTAAGTTTGAAAAAGTGTGTGAGAGTAAAAAAGTTTGAAAAAGTGAAAAAATAAAATTACTTAAATATACTCCAATTGCTTAGTTGGAAAAATGATAAGATTGATATTTTGGTAGTAGGTAATGTATGAACTCAGACAAAATTTAATTAGTCTGAACTTTATCCCGTGAAAATCAAGACAATTTTAAAGTTAACAGATTTAATTAGCCTAAAACAAATATTAAAATTTTGTCAAAATTTTAAAATTTTAAAATAGTAAAGAGGAAAAATGAAGGTGACATGTAGATTAAATTAAAGTAGGTATATTGTGAAAAATAGAGAAATGAGAGAAGTAGAGGAAGAAAGAGGAGAAGAGAGTGAAAAAGTGTGTGAGAGAGAATGAAAAAATATGAAAAATAGAGAAATGAGAGAATTGGAAGAAGAAATAGGAGAAGAGAGTAAAAAGTGTGAGGGAGAGTGAAACCGATATAAAGGAGAGATTTAAACTTGAAATTTCAGCATTAATCAACATAAGTTTTTTGGGCTTATCAAATAAAAAAAACATAAGTTTTTTGGCTAAACCCAGGTATCCACCGCACGGACAGCAGTGACTAATTCCTCGCTCATTGGAAGTGCCTCGAGTGGTAGAAGATGTGACATCCTCAAAATAATTAGGCGAATTATTTGGATGTTAACCCAATAGGAATGATTTAGTACTAGACTGGTAAATTTATTGAGTACTAAAATTATTTATGGGATAACATTAGATCGTTAACCGGATAATACGGGTCAATGAAGTTTTGAAATCGAAATAAGGGATTAAGATCAATACGGTAATTGGACCACGCTACCACTTATTTATTAATTAAATATGTGTTGTGTGTGTGTGTGTGATTAAAGAAAAGAAAGAATAAAGAGAGGAAAGAAGGAAGGAATTCACGCAGAGGAGAAAAGAAGAGGAGAAGAAGAAGAGAAAGAAGAAGAGGAAAAGAAGAAGAGAAAGGAAGAAGAGGAGTTAAGCCCACCTCCCCAAAATTCATCATCTTCATCATCTCACTCTCCTCATCATAACCCAAGAGCTAGGTAAGATTCCATCCGGTTTTCTCCCCCTTTTGTAACCTACGAATTTTAGGGGTTTTGAGGGAGGAAATTGTTGAAAAACTGGATTCAATGATGAAATTTATGGTTGGGTTATGTTTAGGAACAAAGCTAGGAGCGGATTGAACGCGATTGGAAGCTCGAAACGAAGATAGGAGCGATTCGGTGTTGATTGGGTTCGATTCGGTGATTTTGACACATCGGTAATCTCGGCTCGGCAACGGCTCTCGCTTCAAGGGTGAGTTTTACTCACGTTAGGCTTATTCCGTTTTGAAATGAATTGTGTGACTTAGTTTCGGAAGATTTTGAGTCGAAAACGTATTTTGAAATATATCGCGTTTTAATGAAATTCGTAATCGTTGAGTTTTTGATTGAATTGCTTGATTGTTTGATGTTGATTGGACTGGTATATTGTCTGGTACTGTCTGTTTTTGAGTTAGGAATCGATCGGGGGAAATTTCGGATCAATCGGAAAGCAAAATCTCATGAAACAGGGCATTTTTGGCAATGCTGTCAAATGCACACGACCCGTGCGTCCAGGGCGCACGACCCGTGCGCCTGGTTCGGGTTCAGTGTTCAAAAATTTTCTAACAGGGCGCACGACCCGTGCGTCCAGAGGCACGACCCGTGCGCCAAGTTCTGCCCAAAATTTTCAAAGTGCCCAAAATGATTCCGTTTCGATTCCGATCTTCTCCTAACCCTTTTCTAACCCTTCTATAATGAAATTAGGCTTATAATGCCATGACTTTAAATATGTTTCGAAAAAGTTTTACAAAATACCTTTGATGTCCAAATCTTCTCAATAAACCGAATAATAGCATACGTGTGCGGATATGTTTTACTGATAACAAACGGACTGTGAGTCTTATGTGGTAAGGTATAAATTGATGAACTAAAGGTTCATACGACTGTAGATATGCATATTATATCGAGTTTGGGTGACGACCCAGGTTGACATACTAGGCGGGGAAGTCATGAACCCTTACCCTAGGCTCTGTGCCATTAGGAAACACTATTGGTAATGGGGTTCGCCGGGATTAGCAAGTGGATTGCGGTCGGTGTTGTGTCAAAAGTTTGTCCTACGTTCATCGGGATTAGCAAGTGGATTGCGGTCGATGGTATGTAGAAAGGCCTAGGATATTAGTTCATCGGGATTAGCAAGTGGATTGCGGTCGGTGTCCTATTAGATCGAAGCCTTATTGTATGGTACACCGGGATTAGCAAGTGGATTGCGGTCGGTGTCGTGTCAAACCTTAAAAATGTTTTAAACGGACCGAGAGTGTTAGTAGGGGTTCCGGTAGAACTCACTGAGATTGTATCTCACTGTTTAAATGTTGTTGTTTTACAGATAAACAGGGACAGAAGAAACCTCAGAGGCACGAGTAGGTGGCTCCGAGAGAAGAATGATGACTTAGTTTATGTTTAAGTTTAATTTCCTTCTGTTGTCCATGTATCACAATACTATGGTATTAGTGTTTTATTTATCTTTTTCCGCTTTCTTGTATGACTCTGATTACCACAGTTGCTGACAGTTATGGTCTGTGTACCGTATGATCTTATTTGTGTATAAGATGGTTATGTTGTTTTTCAGCAAAAATTTTATAGTGGTATTCAGTGTCTGAACAGGAATTATTACCTCTGATGTTTATATTTTGGCACGCTTTGGTATTTTTACAAGTTAAATATACCTGGGTGTTACAGTTGGTATCAGAGCGGTTCGACCTAGTCGGACTTAGCTTTTAGGGTCTTTGCTTTCTCCAGTCGTGATTTTCTTAGTATGCTATTAGACATTGAGCTTGATCAACTTAATACTTTGTGCATATTTCGCAGAATCATGGCCAGAAGAGGTAGAGGCGTTCCTCCTCCTGTTGATCCAAACTTTGAATGGATGCAGAATGTCATTGAGAATCAACAAAAGATGATGCAGGATGTGTTGCAAATGCAGCATGACCAGATGGCTCTGCAGCAGCCCAATGTCCAACCTCATCAAGAAGATCCTAACCGGACATATTTCCAATTTCAAAAGATGAAGCCCCCGACTTACAAGGGTGGACCCGATCCAATGACTGCCTACTATTGGATTGATTCAATGGAGAAAATTTTTCAAACCTTGCAATGCGGGGAAGAAGAGAAGGTAATATGTGCGGCAAATGTGCTCGATGAAGATGCCCACACCTGGTGGTGTAATGCAAGACAAATGATGGAACTCCAAGGAACTCCTCTAACTTGGGACAACTTCAAGGAATTGTTTCTGAAGCAGTATTTCCCTTCGGTAAAGAAGCTGAGTAAGCAAGCAGAGTTTGTAAATCTTAAGCAAGGTGATATGTCGATTGGGGAATATGCTGCAAAATTTGAAAGACTGTCTCAGTTCTATGAGTTGGGAAGGTATGCCCCAAATGATATGTGGAAAATGCAAATGTTCAAAGAAGGTCTCCGAGCTGATGTGAGCCAAGGACTCAGTTCTTACACTTTGGTTAATTATCCTGCCTTAGTGCAACAAGCATATGTTGCTGAGGAGGATCTGAGGAAAATGTATGCTGAAAAGAAGGACTATTGGAAGGGCAAGAAAAAGGTTGCTGAATCTTCTACTCCAAGCAGACAATTCAAGGGAAACAATTACAAAGGGAAGCAGGTGCAATCCCATGAATCATCAAAGCTCCACAAGTGTGGCACTTGTGGAAAATTTCATTCAGGTGATTGTTGGCAAAAATCCAATCGGTGCTATCATTGTAATGAAGAGGGCCACTATGCTGATAAGTGCCCATCAAAGAAGAGCTTTCAAGGAGCCCCGAATGCGCAAAGGCAAGGACGAATCAATACGTTGGACGCTCGAACCATCGCGCCTACTGATAATCTTCTGAGGGGTACGGGATCTCTCTTTAATAACTCAGTCAATATTTTATATGATTCCGGTGCAACTCACTGTTTTATATCACAAGCGTGTGTGGATCGGTTGGGACTAGCATTGTCTGAGCTATCCGAACCGATAACTATTTTAACTGCTGCCAAGGGTCGTGTCCAGACCCATTTATTGTGTGAAAATTGCCTACTTGTCATAGGGGACAGACAATTCGTTGTGAAATTTATTTGCTTGCCTATGAGAAGTATGGACATTGTTCTGGGTATGAATTGGATGGCTGAAAATCATGTAACAATCAACTGTGCCGATCGAACCATTAGCTTCGCCTCCGAATCCGTAGGGTTGACACAGGCAGATTTTGAAGCAACGATCTCTTACACCGAAGCAAGCCAGTCATTATTCCAAGGTGCGGAAGCTATTCTTATTATGTTGTCTGCATCTACTGAAACGGGTTTAGACTTGTCATCTGTGCAAGTGGTAAATGAATTTCTAGACGTCTTTCCAGAGGAAGTTTCATCCTTACCTCCTGACAGAGAGGTAGAATTCTCAATAGAATTGATTCCTGGTACAGGATCGATATATATTGCCCCTTATAGGATGTCTCCTTTAGAATTGAAGGAATTGAAGTCTCAACTTGAAGAGTTAATATCGAAAAGGTTTATCCGACCGAGTGCATCTCCATGGGGTGCTCCAGTATTGCTAGTTAAGAAGAAGGACGGAAGCATGAGGTTGTGTATTGACTACCGCCAACTCAACAAGGTGACGATTAAAAACAAATATCCCTTGCCAAGGATAGACGATTTGCTTGATCAACTTCGAGGTGCAGTGGTATTTTCAAAAATTGATCTGAGGTCGGGCTATCATCAAATAAAGGTACGAGCCTTAGATATTCCGAAGACAGCTTTCCGTACGAGGTATGGACATTATGAGTTCGTAGTAATGCCCTTCGGTTTGACTAATGCTCCAGCGGTATTCATGGATTACATGAACCGAGTATTCCATACTTATCTCGATCAGTTTGTGGTAGTTTTTATTGATGACATCTTGGTGTACTCTAAGACCATTGAGGATCATGTTCAACATCTCCGCATTGTTCTGAACGTACTCCGAGAAAAGAAATTGTATGCCAAGCCGTCGAAATGTGACTTCTGGATGCCGGAAGTAAAGTTTTTGGGACACGTGATTTCCCAGTCGGGAGTTGCGGTGGATCCCAGTAAGGTGGAAGCTGTATTGAACTGGGAAAGACCAACATCTGTTACAGAAATAAGAAGTTTCTTGGGCTTAGCTGGTTACTATAGGAGGTTTATTCAAGGTTTTTCACAATTGGTTCTTCCACTTACTCGGTTAACTCGTAAGGCTCAACCGTTTACATGGGATGCCAATTGTGAGGAATGTTTTCAAGAATTGAAGGTTAGGTTGACTTCTGCCCCAATTCTAATTCTTCCAGATCCGACTTTGGATTTTCAAATTTTCAGCGATGCTTCTGGGAAGGGTTTGGGGTGTGTTCTCATGCAGAACCAACAAGTTGTAGCTTATGCCTCCAGACAGTTGAAGACTCATGAAGAGAATTATCCGACTCATGATTTGGAGTTGGCAGCTATTGTGTATGCACTGAAGATTTGGAGACATTACCTATATGGGTCTCGTTTCGAAGTCTTTAGTGATCATAAAAGCTTGAAGTATTTGTTCGATCAGAAGGAGTTGAATAACAGGCAGAGAAGGTGGGTGGAATTTCTGAAGGATTATGACTTCGAATTGAAGTATCATCCGGGAAAAGCTAATGTTGTAGCTGATGCACTAAGTAGGAAATCCATCCACGTAGCAGAGTTTATGATGCATGAAATGAAATTGTTGGAATCCTTTAGGGACTTAAATTTGGATGCAAGATCAAGGAAAAACCGGTTAGTGCTGAGCCACATGAGGATCTCTAGCTCATTAAGGGATTCTATTCGCTTGGCACAGGAAAATGATGTGAAGCTGCAATCACAGAAATTGTTGCCAGATTTTACTGAAGATAGGGATGGAGTGATTTGTTTCAACGGTAGAATCTGTGTGCCTGATAATGAAGATATTAAGAATCAAGTGCTAGAAGAAGCACACCGAAGTCTATTTTCTGTACACCTTGGATCCACCAAGATGTATAGAGATTTAAAACAGATGTATTGGTGGCAAGGAATGAAGTTAGAGATTGCTGAATTTGTATCAAAGTGCTTAACTTGCCAAAGAGTTAAGATAGAACATCAGAAGCCTGCTGGTCTGCTACGACCACTAGATGTGCCAGTGTGGAAATGGGAAGACATTTCCATGGATTTTGTAATGGCGTTGCCAAAGTCTCAAGCCGGTAACGACTCCATTTGGGTAGTTGTAGATCGGTTAACCAAATCAGCTCATTTTATTCCGGTCCGTTCTAACAGTAAAGTATCCAAGTTAGCTGAGGTGTACTTGAAGAACATAGTAAGGTTACATGGGGTTCCTACCAGTATAGTGTCGGATCGAGATCCGAAGTTCACTTCTCGATTTTGGAAAGCTCTGAATGAAGCATTGGGGACCAAAGTTCTTCTTAGTACCGCTTATCACCCGCAGACAGATGGGCAGACCGAGAGAACTATCCAGACATTAGAGGATATGCTTAGGGCTTCGGTACTTGATAACGGGAAGAAATGGGAGGATCATCTTCCACTGGTTGAATTCTCATATAACAACAGTTATCATTCCAGTATCGGAATGGCGCCTTTTGAGGCCTTGTATGGAAGGAAATGTAGAACTCCATTGTGTTGGTGGGAAGTCGGTGAGAACCGATTGTTAGGACCCGAGGTGATTCAAGACACTACTGAAAAGATCCGCCAGATCAGGGAAAGAATGAAAGCTGCTCAAAGTAGGCAAAAGAGTTATGCCGACAAAAGGAGAAGGCCGTTAGAGTTTGAGTCAGGTGATCATGTGTTTTTGAGATTATCACCAACAATTGGCACAGGTAGAGCATTACGGGTGAAGAAGCTCAGTCCTCGGTATATTGGACCCTTCCAAATTATCGAGCGAGTTGGGCCTCTTGCATACCGCATCGCCTTGCCTCCTCCATTGTCAAATTTGCATGATGTATTCCATGTGTCTCAGTTGCGAAAGTACATTTCCGATCCAAGTCAACCGTTAGATTTTGAAACGATTGACCTCCGACCGGACTTGTCTTTCCAACCTCATCCAAATTACATCATGGAACGAGGCGAGAGGACGCTACGGACAAAGTCAATTCCCATTGTCAAGGTGGTTTGGGATGGTTTTTCCGTCGAGGAAGCTACTTGGGAGTTGGAGGACGATATGTGTAACACCCATTTTCTACCCCTTAATTTGCACGTCATTATCAGAGTACGTACTTTCATTTTCGAAAATAATATTTAATTAGTAGAAAAGAAATGTCACATCTTCATTTATAAAAACTCATCGCCTGCGCCATTAAATTTTTGTGCAACAACGCAATCGTCATAAAAGTTAAACTTCAAAATAATCTCATCACAGCGGAAATAGCAATAACTCACCAAGGTCGCTCAAACACGTCTCAAAACATCAATAAAATCATTAAACAGCTAGTTAAATAATTTATCAACTCCAACCCCGCCCCCTAGGTGCTACAATATCAGAGAGCGACTCAAAACATCCCAACAGCTATAAAGGAAGGCAGCATGTCCTTCACTCGCAGTCACCTGCAGCGTTGCCACAATAGAGCAACATTCCAAGCAGAAGGGGTGAGAATTTTCAACAAAACATAATTAAGCATACAGTAGAGTAATATGAGCAACCTATCACACAACACCATCATTATCATCAACTTCATCGTCATTACACACAAAAACCAAAGTCATAATCACATCACCAGTCACAAAAAAAATGTATGCGCCTGAAAATGCAACCCACACCTGGGCATATGCATGATGGTACCATACTCGTCATAAATAGCCACTTGGGCACATCGTCACTGGTTTTCGTCAATAAGAGGCCGAAGCCTATTCGTCATAATATGCACATGCCATGAGACACTATGGACACATGTGCAATCACCAATTTCAACTCACCCGGAGTACTCGTCATTGTCGTCATAAAACACTAATATAGTGTACTCGTCATAATCACCATAATCATATCTGTAACACCCTGGTATTTCTATTGACCAAAAATACCCAGGCGCACCTTAGTAACACATCAGAGATATATTTCCTGCTTAGACACTGAATATCACTATAAAATTTTCGCTGAATAAAACTCAAACAGTCTTATTTACAACAAGACAATATGGTTCTCAGACCATATTCCATCAGCATTTATAGCATTCAGTATCATACAAGAAAGCGGAAGAAAGATATACACTAAATACATAATGTCTTAGTATACAGACAACAAAAGGGAAATAAACTTGAACATAAAGCTAAGTCATCATTCTCCTCCCGGGGCCATCTACTCGTGCCTCTGAGGTTTCTTCTGTCCCTGTTTATCTGTAAAACAACAACATTTAAACAGTGAGATACAATCTCAGTGAGTTCTACCGAGACCCCTACTAACGCTCTCGGCCCAATTATGAAATGGTTTTGACTGTATACGGCATCGACTGCGCGAACGCTCCAAACCCGATGAACCGCATTATTTAACCCTTGACAGGTCATCGACTGCGCGAACGCTACATCCCCGATGAACCTGTTACAACCAAGTACGATACCGACTGCGCGAACGCTACATACCCGGTATTCGCACAACAAACAATTCAACACACCACCGACTGCGCGAACGCTACATACCCGGTGAACCACCTTACCAATAGTACTTTCCCTATTGCAAGAGGCCTAGGGTAAGGGTGCATGACTACCCCGCCTAGTATGTCTACATGGGTCGTCACCCAAACTCGATATAATATATATATCTACAGTACTATGAACCCACGGTCCATCCAATCAGACAATCAATGAAACACTTTAATCCACAGTTTTATAAAATCCAAGTTCACACTCGCAATCTAGTTGACCACTTTTCGACACAATTTTCAATATCAAAAACTGTTCATTTTGCCTTAAAAATAGAATATTCAGTTAGGCCTCTGAATAAGCTTTACAACGCATTTTAGAACACCTCAATCGGGTTCCCGGATCAAAAGATATCGCGAAACGAAAAACAGTGATTGGTTGCTGAAATTCTGCCAACTGGCGCGCGAGTGGCGCGTGGCGCGCAAACGGCGCGCGAGTTGACAGTCAAGTTCTGTCCAGTGGCGCGCGAGTTGCGCGCGGCGCGCAAACGGCGCGTGGACTGGCAGAAAGGGGGCCTGTCAAGTGCAGAATTTTGCGATTTTCGCGAAATCCGCTATTCCGCTCAATTCCGATTGTTGTTCCGATCGAAAACAGATTTTACAACCAGTAAAATGAATCCAATACAAACCACACAATCAATCAATCCAATCCAAAAACTCAATCAAAACGAATTTTATCAAAGACGACATATTTTTCCGAATAACGGTCTTAAATCAAAATCTCTCGAATCAAATCACCAAAAATTCCATTTTTAACGCGACGCAACCCGAGACTCGCTCCGATCGATTTCTAATCCGAAACAGACAATATCCAGAAATATTCCAGTCCAGCGAAAGCGATAAAACAGTTAATTAATAATTCGAAACATAAAATCCTAAACGTGAGTAGAACTCACCCTCGAAGCGTGTGCCGACACCGAGACTTCAAAATCACCGCTTTTCTGACAAAACCACACGAACGTTCCCCGCATAAACCTTCCGTTCCGACGTCGCTCCAATCCGCTTCCAAAACTTTCCGCTCGATCACGAAACCTCTTTTTGACCGAAATGCCGAATTCCTTGAAATCTTCCCCGAACACTATTCATCTTCTTCCTCAAGCTCAAAATCACTATTCATCCAAAAACCCCAAATTCGGATTCTCAAACCCTAACTCTCCCAACCTTCCAATCGAACATCAATCCGCTTTCCACCTCCATCGGGTTGCCTTCTAATCATCCGTAAACCATCACATCATCATCAAAAACCGAAATCCTTCCCCAAAACCTTCAATGTTCGAAAATGGCAAAGTGAGAGAAAGTGAGTTGATGATGAAAATCTTGGTACCAAATCGAAGAGGAAGTAACGCTGAGCATTTTTCGTGTTGGACGGAAGTCGTTTTGATGAGCCTAACCTTCCCATTTTTCCTCTTCTTCTTCCTTCCCCTTTCTTTCTCTCTTCTTTTCTTTTTCTCTGTTTCTCCCTCTGTCTCGTGCTTCCTTTCTTCTTTCTTTCTTTCCTTTTAATTAATTCTTTTCTTCTCCTCTCACTTGCACACACGTATACACATATATATTTATTTATTATATAAGTTGTAACGCGGTCAAATTACCATATCGATCGAAATCTCCTATTTCGATTCCAAAACTTCCTTGGTCCGTATTATCCGGTTAACGATCCGATGACAACAAATAAATAATTTTAGCACTCGGTAAATTTACCCGTTAAGTACTAAATTAATTCAATTGGGTTAACATCCCAATAATTCGGTTAATTATTTTGCGGATGTTACATTCTCCCCAACTTAAAAGAATTTTGTCCTCAAAATTTCGTCAAGTTTTTCATCTGACTAACCGAGTATCGACACCCTCAGAAAGGTCTTAAGTTGCTGGAACACAATCTTGAATTAACGAAATAAGCGTAGGAACTCTTCCCAAGTTGGCACATCAATTCCCAAGTATGATCCACTACTACCTTGATACGAACTCTCTGGTCACGCATCTACACGAGAAACTCATCATTCGCCTACGTCGGCTCGGCACCGCGTTTGAAAACGCTTTCGAAGCTTCATTCTAATTATCCTCATTTACTCCCCAACTTTGATTAATCTAAATCAAAGGGTGTAATATAAGACACTTGATAAACATACAGGTTGAAAATGAGATCCACAAACTGGTATTCCTCAGTGGAGGTAAAAACAAACACGATTTCCTCGAAGGGTGTAAACACTTTCTCAACAATTCTTCTAATATCCTTAACGGTTCTCGTACACACCGACAATGTGACGAAAAGGTCACTGGTGAAACTTCTTGACTTGCCCCCAAGACTTCGAGATAATACTTTTCGAAAGAAGATGAAATGAGGATTTACCAGAAACGTTTATCTTAAACATAGAAATAAACCACGGGGACATCAAATAAATCGAACGTAGTGAAAATCACCTCAGTTGTTGTCCAAACAACTATCAAACAGAACTTAGAGCTCCTTTCCGAATTAGTCAATAGCGTTGAGAGCTTCCCCTCAACCTAAGTAATCCTCCTAGGATTTTCCTCCTAATCATATCCTATTAGTCTCTTGATTCGTTCCCAAAATTAACCTTAGCATGCGGGTTTTCACAAAAACGATTTTTCAAAACTATTACACCGCACGCCAAGCTTCACTCCGGAGATTTCAGTCACCTACAAGTAGATCCATCAATTAATCCTTTGATGGTTATTCGCAACGTGAAAACAGTCAGCAGTTACCTCACTTACATATTTGCATTCACGTTCGACTTGTCGAACGGAATCTCATAATACTATCTCATTGCCAACTTTCACAAAGGAGAGGTTAACAGACTAATACTTCACCACTAATACCTTTGCTTAACATCTCTGTACATCTTGGTGGATCCAGGGTGTACAGACTATAAACTTCGGTGTTCTTCCTCTAACACTTGCCTTTTATTGTTCTCATCATCGGGCGTACAGATCCTACCGTTGAAACAACTGACTCCATCACTATCCATGGTAAAATCTGGAAATACCTTTTGTGATTGTAGCTTCACATCAACTTTCTGTGCCAAGCGAATAGAATCCCTTAGGGAACTAGAGATCCTCATATGGCTCAACACTAACCGATTCCTCATTGATCTTGAATTCAGATTTAAGTCTCTGAAAGACTCTGATAATTCCATCTCATGCATCATAAACTCGACCATGTGGATGGATTTCCTACTCAGTGCACCAGTTACAACACTGGCCTCTCTTGAATGCTACATCAACACGAATTTATAATCCCCCAGAAACTCATCACACTTCTCTACTTGCTATTCAGTTCTTTCTGGTCAACAGATACCTTAAATTCTTGTGACCACTAGAGACTTCGAAACGAGACCCATACAGGTAACGTCTCCAAATCTTCAGTGCATACACAATAGCTATTAACTCCAATTCGTGAGTTGGATAATTCTCTTCACGAGACCTTAATTGTCTGGACGCATAAGCTACCTCTTGTTGATTCTGCACAAGAACACCCTCTAAATCCTTCCCAGAAACATCGTCGTAAATTTGGAACTTCAAAGACGGATCCGGAAGAATCAGGATTGGAGCAGAAGTCAACCAAACCTTCAATTCTTGAAAACATTCTTCACAATCAGCATCCCGCGTAAAAGGTTGACCCTTTCGAGTTGACCGAGTAGGTGGAAATCTAACTGTGAGAACCCTTTAACAAATCTCTTATAGTAACCGGCTAGACCCAGAAACTTTTGATCTCTGTGGCTGACGTCGGTCACTCCCATTCAACACCGCTTCCTTCTCACTGGGACCTGCAGAAACCCCCGACTTGAGAAATCACATGTCCCAAAGGCTTTGCTTCTGACACCCAAAAATCACACTTCGAAGGTTTCAAGTACAACTTATTTTCTCGGAGTACTCTCAGAACAATGCGGAGGTGTTAAACATGCTCCTCAATGGTCTTCGAGTACACCACGACATCATCGATGAAAATGACTACAAACTGATCAAGGTACGCGTGGAAGACTCGGTTCATGTAGTCCATGAATACCGCTGGAGCATTAGGTAGACCGGAAGGCATCACTACATACACATAATGTCCATACCTAGTACGGAAAGCTGTCTTCGGAATATCTAAGGCTCTAACTTTTATTTGATGATATCCTGACTTCAGATCAATTTTTAGAAAACACAGCAGCGCCTCAAATTGCTCAAGCAAATCGTCTATCCTTGGCAAAGGGATATTTATTCTTGATCGTCACTTTGTTGAGTTGTCGATAATCAATGCACAGTCTCATGCTACCATTTTTCCTATCGACTAACCACACCATATAACTTTCAACAGATTACCGACTGCGCGAACGCTACAAACCCGGCAAACCTGTTATAACTCAGCACGATACCGACTGCGCGAACGCTACAAACCCGGTAAATCGCACAATGAACCATTTAACACACCACCGACTGCGCGAACGCTACATACCCGGTGAACCATGTTATTCGACTAACCACACCAAAGCACTCCTTAGAGAAGCACTCGGTCGAATGAATTTCTTTAACATCGACTCTTCAAGCTGAGACTCCGTTTCCTTTAATTCTAAAGAAACATTCAATAAGAAACAATAGATATTGACCCCGTGCCAGGAACCAATTCTGCCGTAAATTCTACCTCTCGCTCTGGAGGTTCGGAAGAAACTTCATCGTGAAAACATCCAGAAAGTAATTCACAACTGGTACAGATGATAAATCTAATACTAGTTCCAGTGGATGAAGATAACCTACTAACATGTGCTTCCGCACCTTGGAATGAAGATTGACCGTCTAAGGTGAACTAGGTAACCGCTTCAGAACTTGTCCTAGACAATTCAACTGATTCTGAAGCGAAGCTGATAGCTGATTAATACAGTCGATTGCAACATGATTTGCAGTCATCCAATTCTTACCCAAAATGGTGTCCACACTTCTCACGGGCAAACAAATAATCCTTCTACGAAAGTTCTGTCTCCTATAACACGTAGACAATTCTGACACAAAGATTGGGTCTGGACACGACCCTTAGCCGCAGTTAAGATAGTTATCAGCTCGGATAGCGAAGATAAGGTTAATCCCAACCGATTCACATGCGATCGGGATATACAGCAATAGGTTGCACCCGAACCTTATAATATACTGATCGAGTCATTGAATAGGACTCCCATCCTTCTAAGTATACCGTCAGCATTCGTAACTGTCTAAGCATTCAAAGTGTTGACTCGTCCTTGCCTTGGAGCTGCTTATGACTCCTTGGAACTTTTCCTGGCAGGGCACTTTTTACCATAGTGACCCTCTACATTACTGTAATAGCACCGATTAGATCTTCACTTGCAATCACCACTGTGAGGCTTTCCACAGTTAGAACATCTTCTAACCTTTGAAGAATCAAGGAATTGCACCTGCTTTTCCTTTGATGAAATTATCTTAGGACTTTCCATTCGGAGCTGATAATTCAACTACCTTCTTTCCTTTCCCATATTTCCTATGGGATCATCCTCGGCGACATAGGCTGATTACACTAAGGCAACATAATTGGTAGCAGTATAAGAACTGAGACCATAAATCATAAAAACACTTATGCCCGTCTTATATTTCTGCATTCTCCGTTCGTCATCCGAAGCTTACTTTACCACTTGGTAAAACTGGGACAACTTCTCAAACTTAGCGGTGTATTCTTCCACCGTCATGTCACCTTTCCTGAGGATGCACCGGTTGGAGACTCCGGTCTTGGTCGAGGATTGCATCTTGATCATCCAGTCATAATTCCGCTTATGATGCACTAAGTATTAAGTTGATCAGGCTCAATGTCTCTTAGCATCACAAGTGTAATTACAAAAAGGACTAACAATGAATCGACTCAACCCTAAACTAAGTCCGACTAGGTCGAACTGCTCTGATACCAACTGTAACACTCTGGTATTTCTATTGACCAAAAATACCCAGGCGCACCTTAGTAACACATCAGAGATATATTTCCTGCTTAGACACTGAATATCACTATAAAATTTTCGCTGAATAAAACTCAAACAGTCTTATTTACAACAAGACAATATGGTTCTGAGACCATATTCCATCAGCATTTATAGCATTCAGTATCATACAAGAAAGCGGAAGAAAGATATACACTAAATACATAATGTCTTAGTATACAGACAACAAAAGGGAAATAAACTTGAACATAAAGCTAAGTCATCATTCTCCTCCCGGGGCCATCTACTCGTGCCTCTGAGGTTTCTTCTGTCCCTGTTTATCTGTAAAACAACAACATTTAAACAGTGAGATACAATCTCAGTGAGTTCTACCGAGACCCCTACTAACGCTCTCGGCCCAATTATGAAATGGTTTTGACTGTATACGGCATCGACTGCGCGAACGCTCCAAACCCGATGAACCGCATTATTTAACCCTTGACAGGTCATCGACTGCGCGAACACTACATCCCCGATGAACCTGTTACAACCAAGTACGATACCGACTGCGCGAACGCTACATACCCGGTATTCGCACAACAAACAATTCAACACACCACCGACTGCGCGAACGCTACATACCCGGTGAACCACCTTACCAATAGTACTTTCCCTATTGCAAGAGGCCTAGGGTAAGGGTGCATGACTACCCCGCCTAGTATGTCTACATGGGTCGTCACCCAAACTCGATATAATATATATATCTACAGTACTATGAACCCACGGTCCATCCAATCAGACAATCAATGAAACACTTTAATCCACAGTTTTATAAAATCCAAGTTCACACTCGCAATCTAGTTGACCACTTTTCGACACAATTTTCAATATCAAAAACTGTTCATTTTGCCTTAAAAATAGAATATTCAGTTAGGCCTCTGAATAAGCTTTACAACGCATTTTAGAACACCTCAATCGGGTTCCCGGATCAAAAGATATCGCGAAACGAAAAACAGTGATTGGTTGCTGAAATTCTGCCAACTGGCGCGCGAGTGGCGCGTGGCGCGCAAACGGCGCGCGAGTTGACAGTCAAGTTCTGTCCAGTGGCGCGCGAGTTGCGCGCGGCGCGCAAACGGCGCGTGGACTGGCAGAAAGGGGGCCTGTCAAGTGCAGAATTTTGCGATTTTCGCGAAATCCGCTATTCCGCTCAATTCCGATTGTTGTTCCGATCGAAAACAGATTTTACAACCAGTAAAATGAATCCAATACAAACCACACAATCAATCAATCCAATCCAAAAACTCAATCAAAACGAATTTTATCAAAGACGACATATTTTTCCGAATAACGGTCTTAAATCAAAATCTCTCGAATCAAATCACCAAAAATTCCATTTTTAACGCGACGCAACCCGAGACTCGCTCCGATCGATTTCTAATCCGAAACAGACAATATCCAGAAATATTCCAGTCCAGCGAAAGCGATAAAACAGTTAATTAATAATTCGAAACATAAAATCCTAAACGTGAGTAGAACTCACCCTCGAAGCGTGTGCCGACACCGAGACTTCAAAATCACCGCTTTTCTGACAAAACCACACGAACGTTCCCCGCATAAACCTTCCGTTCCGACGTCGCTCCAATCCGCTTCCAAAACTTTCCGCTCGATCACGAAACCTCTTTTTGACCGAAATGCCGAATTCCTTGAAATCTTCCCCGAACACTATTCATCTTCTTCCTCAAGCTCAAAATCACTATTCATCCAAAAACCCCAAATTCAGATTCTCAAACCCTAACTCTCCCAACCTTCCAATCGAACATCAATCCGCTTTCCACCTCCATCGGGTTGCCTTCTAATCATCCGTAAACCATCACATCATCATCAAAAACCGAAATCCTTCCCCAAAACCTTCAATGTTCGAAAATGGCAAAGTGAGAGAAAGTGAGTTGATGATGAAAATCTTGGTACCAAATCGAAGAGGAAGTAACGCTGAGCATTTTTCGTGTTGGACGGAAGTCGTTTTGATGAGCCTAACCTTCCCTTTCTTTCTCTCTTCTTCTTCCTTCCCCTTTCTTTCTCTCTTCTTTTCTTTTTCTCTGTTTCTCCCTCTGTCTCGTGCTTCCTTTCTTCTTTCTTTCTTTCCTTTTAATTAATTCTTTTCTTCTCCTCTCACTTGCACACACGTATACACATATATATTTATTTATTATATAAGTTGTAACGCGGTCAAATTACCATATCGATCGAAATCTCCTATTTCGATTCCAAAACTTCCTTGGTCCGTATTATCCGGTTAACGATCCGATGACAACAAATAAATAATTTTAGCACTCGGTAAATTTACCCGTTAAGTACTAAATTAATTCAATTGGGTTAACATCCCAATAATTCAGTTAATTATTTTGCGGATGTTACAATATCACAACTTTCTCATAAACATCCCATTCAAAATTGGAGTAACAACGTCCTTAAATCTTAAATAACAATACATTAAAATTTAAGTGACAAACTATATAAAAAAAAATATTCGAGTACAACTTGTTTAAATTTTTGTACAAACATCTCATTTTCAACATCACAACTACACTTGAGAAAAACAGTGTGGAAAACAGCGGTATTTTTCGAGTCCAAAAACAGCATCAAATTAGTGGCCTTTTTGCGCAAACAGCAGTAAGGAAACAACACAATTTTTTACACCCAAAAACAGCGCTTTACTTTTGTGAATTAGTAGCGCATTTCCTTCATAAACAGCAACTCTTTTATAAAAAAAATAACAGCAAGACAGCACCTTTTTATTTAGATAAATGACCCCCTTTTTATTTTGATAAACAGCAAATTTTTATTTGATAAACAGCAAACTTTTGTTTGATAAACAGCACTCTTTTTATTCTGCAACAGCAGCATTTCTCCTTGACAAAAACAGCAAACAGCAACACATTTAAATGGTTAACAGCAACATTTTTGTAGTTCAGCAACAGCAGCATTTTTCTTTGACAAAAACAGCAAACAGCAACACATTTAAATGACAAACAGCAACATTTCGAAATTGACATACAGCAGCACTTTAATTCTGCAAACAGCAATATTTAAATGGACAAACAGCAACATTTCGAAATAGACATACAGCAACATTTAAATGGACAAACAGCAACATTTCTTTTACCAAGACAGCATACAGCAGCACTTTAATTCCAGGGACAGTAACATCATTTATTTTAAATTTCTTGGAGTCATTCAAACAATTATACTCATATCACCCAATTTATCAAAGTTGCATTTCCAACCCCAACAATTCACCAAACATAGAAATTAACCACACCACATTCACCAAGAATTCGAATTTCATCTCCTCACCTCCTAATACGATTCGCATATCAACCCCAATAATTCAAATCTTTCATCCATCATAACATACACATCCCTAAAATCATCACAACATCTAAACCCCATACAACCCACCATATACCCAATTATATTTAATTGAAAACGCTCACCCTTACCTGATATCGAAGCGTCTTCCAAGGCAAATCTCTACAGAGACAGATTACGAGTTCTCAAGCGTGAATCAATTCCAGCAGAACAATGTTTGACTCGAACGCGTATGGTTATGTAATAACAACAAACACGGTCGTTACATACACTAAAAATAATAAATATAATAGCTCTAATGAATTAACTGTACTATCCTTCAAAAGTAATATAATAAAATATTTTTGAAAGATTAAAATCTTAAATCATTATATTATAAAGCATTTTCCACCGTGAAAATCAAATTGTATAAGTCCTCTTAACGACATATTATTCATAAAAATGTATTGAAAAGTTAAAAGCTTCTGGCTTCATATACATACATATATTAGACTAATATAACTTGTAAATAACAATCTTTTAAAAATATATATTAAACTAATATAACTTTTCTAAAAATATATATAAAAACATTTAGTAAAGCTGCATATAAAGATATGTATATAGCTCATCTCTAATAAAATGGATTGACGTACCGTTACATACATCTATGGGTAATGACGACGGGTCAAAGCAATAGTTCTCTTTTTCATCTCTGCTTGTCTGCCTTGTAAGGAATACGACGTAAGGAATATCACCTATGGTTACACCTTGCTACTTTGAGGTTAGCTAGTAGTGAAAGCTACTAAGCAATCAGAATGGGGGATAAATGCTTTGGAGGTTATAGTGTGTGTGCCGGACATTGAAAAATAGAGAGGGTTCTAGATAAGAGATGGGAGACGGCTGGACCAACATGAGGGAAGATGGAAGGATAGGAAATTAAAATTAGGTCCTATAGAGAGTGTATCAATTTGAGCCCAAATACTAATTTTAAGTATTTTCAAAGCCCACTTGATTCTAAATACTCAGTTTAACACTTTTTTTTTTTTCGCTAAAACAACTTCTCAAGGTAAATAACATCTAAAATACTATTATTTTATAAAAACAAAATAAGTATATAATAACAATTATATATTACCAATAGCATATAAAAATACATTCAAATATGATTTTTAGCTATTTTTAATAACTCAAACACATAATAAACTAAAATAATTTGATCTTATCAATAACAAAATAATTCATAAAACAAGCACACACTAAGAGAACCACAACGCACGAAAATCGGGGTGTTACAATATGCGGACTCAGTATCCGTATTTGTTTTCTTGAGGTACGTTGAGTTTAATTTTGAGGACAAAATTCCTTTAAGTGGGGGAGAATGTGACATCCTCAAAATAATTAGGCGAATTATTTGGATGTTAACCCAATAGGAATGATTTAGTACTAGACTGGTAAATTTATTGAGTACTAAAATTATTTATGGGATAACATTAGATCGTTAACCGGATAATACGGGTCAATGAAGTTTTGAAATCGAAATAAGGGATTAAGATCAATACGGTAATTGGACCACGCTACCACTTATTTATTAATTAAATATGTGTTGTGTGTGTGTGATTAAAGAAAAGAAAGAATAAAGAGAGGAAAGAAGGAAGGAATTCACGCAGAGGAGAAAAGAAGAGGAAAAGAAGAAGAGAAAGAAGAAGAGGAAAAGAAGAAGAGAAAGGAAGAAGAGGAGTTAAGCCCACCTCCCCAAAATTCATCATCTTCATCATCTCACTCTCCTCATCATAACCCAAGAGCTAGGTAAGATTCCATCCGGTTTTCTCCCCCTTTTGTAACCTACGAATTTTAGGGGTTTTGAGGGAGGAAATTGTTGAAAAACTGGATTCAATGATGAAATTGATGGTTGGGTTATGTTTAGGAACAAAGCTAGGAGCGGATTGAACGCGATTGGAAGCTCGAAACGAAGATAGGAGCGATTCGGTGTTGATTGGGTTCGATTCGGTGATTTTGACACATCGGTAATCTCGGCTCGGCAACGGCTCTCGCTTCAAGGGTGAGTTTTACTCACGTTAGGCTTATTCCGTTTTGAAATGAATTGTGTGACTTAGTTTCGGAAGATTTTGAGTCGAAAACGTATTTTGAAATATATCGCGTTTTAATGAAATTCGTAATCGTTGAGTTTTTGATTGAATTGCTTGATTGTTTGATGTTGATTGGACTGGTATATTGTCTGGTACTGTCTGTTTTTGAGTTAGGAATCGATCGGGGGAAATTTCGGATCAATCGGAAAGCAAAATCTCATGAAACAGGGCATTTTTGGCAATGCTGTCAAATGCACACGACCCGTGCGTCCAGGGCGCACGACCCGTGCGCCTGGTTCGGGTTCAGTGTTCAAAAATTTTCTAACAGGGCGCACGACCCGTGCGTCCAGAGGCACGACCCGTGCGCCAAGTTCTGCCCAAAATTTTCAAAGTGCCCAAAATGATTCCGTTTCGATTCCGATCTTCTCCTAACCCTTTTCTAACCCTTCTATAATGAAATTAGGCTTATAATGCCATGACTTTAAATATGTTTCGAAAAAGTTTTACAAAATACCTTTGATGTCCAAATCTTCTCAATAAACCGAATAATAGCATACGTGTGCGGATATGTTTTACTGATAACAAACGGACTGTGAGTCTTATGTGGTAAAGTATAAATTGATGAACTAAAGGTTCATACGACTGTAGATATGCATATTATATCGAGTTTGGGTGACGACCCAGGTTGACATACTAGGCGGGGAAGTCATGAACCCTTACCCTAGGCTCTGTGCCATTAGGAAACACTATTGGTAATGGGGTTCGCCGGGATTAGCAAGTGGATTGCGGTCGGTGTTGTGTCAAAAGTTTGTCCTACGTTCATCGGGATTAGCAAGTGGATTGCGGTCGATGGTATGTAGAAAGGCCTAGGATATTAGTTCATCGGGATTAGCAAGTGGATTGCGGTCGGTGTCCTATTAGATCGAAGCCTTATTGTATGGTACACCGGGATTAGCAAGTGGATTGCGGTCGGTGTCGTGTCAAACCTTAAAAATGTTTTAAACGGACCGAGAGTGTTAGTAGGGGTTCCGGTAGAACTCACTGAGATTGTATCTCACTGTTTAAATGTTGTTGTTTTACAGATAAACAGGGACAGAAGAAACCTCAGAGGCACGAGTAGGTGGCTCCGAGAGAAGAATGATGACTTAGTTTATGTTTAAGTTTAATTTCCTTCTGTTGTCCATGTATCACAATACTATGGTATTAGTGTTTTATTTATCTTTTTCCGCTTTCTTGTATGACTCTGATTACCACAGTTGCTGACAGTTATGGTCTGTGTACCGTATGATCTTATTTGTGTATAAGATGGTTATGTTGTTTTTCAGCAAAAATTTTATAGTGGTATTCAGTGTCTGAACAGGAATTATTACCTCTGATGTTTATATTTTGGCACGCTTTGGTATTTTTACAAGTTAAATATACCTGGGTGTTACAGAAGAGTTGGCCCAGAGTTTATCAACATAAGTCGGCAAAGCTCTCATTCAAGAGATTTAATACTACTGCATGCCCAATACTAAATTCGAATTCAGGACTTTGGCTAAGCTGAGATCTCTACCATCCCATTCTAGTGCTCTTTATGCTTTTTGTGTAATATAACTCCATCTCACTTTGAATTACCATTAATTGCGAAGATTCTGTTTAGTTCAAATTCCAATAGTATCCATATTTGCATAAAAAGTTAGTTAATGGCTTTATTATACTAGTATGAAACCGTGCAGGAAACAATTTTCATATTATATTAAAATTAAATAGTATTGTTAAGAAAATATTAATTTATTTATTAATATACATATTAAGAGATGCATGTGGAATAATTTTCGTATTATATTTTTCGTTAAAAAGTATTGTGGATAAAATATTAAGAAATTTATTAAAACCCACAAGAATATGATCAAATTATTTTTGAATTTATGAAACTGGTATAACAATAAATCACGTAATTGGTTAAAAAATAATGCCACCTTTTTATATTAGGATATATTTAGTGGTATTTGATACAACCAATAAAAAAATAATTTATATTAGATTGTAAAAAGTAATATAAAATTATTTATATTTTATTGTAATATTATAGGAAAATTTAAACAATTGTTAAGTCCTAAAGTAACTATTTTGATTTTATGTTTAAATTTATCCGGATGAGAAATATTTTAAATGTTAAAATGGGATATGTCATATGACTCATGTCCCATATGACTATGTGGACACGTGTCATTTCAATTGATATATTAAAGTTTATTTTATAGTTTGAAATTGTATGATTTATTTGCTTTTTTTTTCTTATCAGAATGATTTATTTTGTTATATATACTAAATATAAATATTAAATATGATTTATGTGTAAACCTGTACACAGATTACACCTTCTCAGTACATTGTCATTGCACTTTCCTTTTTTTTGTTATAAAATATTAGACTTTTTTTTTGACAAATAATATTGGACCTTTTAAACACAGATAAATACGCAACTTAGCAGTTAAATTAATTTATTTATGTTAATGAATTAAAAGAATAGCAAAAAGCTTGTAAGCACATATGTACTTAGATATTTTACGGTTCGGTCTAAGTGGTAACTGGACTTGGATCCTGTAACATCCTCAAAATAATTAGTAGAATTATTTGGGTGTTAAACCAATTAAACCAATTTAGTACTTAACTGGTAAATTTACCGAGTGCTAAAATTATTTATTGGTTGTCATCGGATCGTTAACCGGATAATACGGACCAAGAAAGTTTTTGAATCGAAATAGGAGATTTCGATCAATATGGTAATTTGACCGCGTTACAACAAATATATTAAATAAATACATATATGTATACGTGGGTGTGTGTGAGTGAAGAGAGAATTAATTAATTAAATAAATAAATATAAGTGTGTGTGTGTGTTAATAAAGAAAGGAAAGAATTAAAGAAAGAAGAAGAAAAGAAAGAATGCGAGAAACAGAGGGGAGAAGAGAAAAAGAAAAGAAGAGAGAAAGAAAGGGGGAGGAAGAAGAAGAGGAAAAATGGGGCAATTCCGCTCATCAAAACGACTTCCGTCCAACACGAAAAATGCTCAGCGTTACTTCCTCTTCGATTTGGTACCAAGAACTTCATCATCAACTCTCTCTCTCTCATTTTACCATTTTCGACTTGAGAGGGAAAATCGGAGTTTCGATGGTTGTAACTCAAGGGAAAGCTAAGGACGATGTTTAGGAGCGAGCACGAGGTGGATTACTCGAGTATTGAAGATCGATTGGGTGGTTTGGAGTTGAAAATCAAAGATTGGGGTTATGGATGAATAGTAGCTTTTGGAGGTTAGGGATGATGAATAGTGTCCGTGGAGGATTTCGAGGAATTCGGCATTCCGGTCAAAAGCGGTTTCGTGATCGAGTGGGAAGCTTTGGAAGCGGATTGGGTGTCGCCGGAGCGGGGAGCGTTCGTGTGGCTACTCGGTGATTTCGGCTCGATCGTGGATCACGCTTCAAGGGTGAGTTCTACTCACGTTTAGGATTTTATGTTTCGAATTAATTAATTAACTGTTTTACCGCTTTCGCTGGACTGGAATATTTCTGGATATTGTCTGTTTCGAGTTAGGAATTGATCGGAGCGAGTCTCGGGTTGAGTCGTGTTGAAATGGAATTTTTAGTGATTTAATTTCGGAAGATTTTGAGTCAAAAACCATTATTTTTAAATATGTCGAATTTTGATAAAAATCGAATGTGTTGAGTCTTTGATTGAATTGGTTGATTGTGTGGTTTGTATTGGGTCTATCGTATTGGTTGTCAAATCTGTTTTGGACTGGAACAGGTATCGGAATTGATCGGAACGACAAAAATTGTGAAAACGGGATAAAATTTAGTGCTGACAAAAGCGCACGACCCGTGCGTCCCAGGCGCACGGACCGTGCGCCCCATTCGGTTTGTGTTTTAAAAAGGTGCATTACAGGGCGCACGACCCGTGCGTGTGGGCGCACGAACCGTGCGCTGTGTTCTGTCCAAATTTCCAAATTTGCCCGAAACGATCCCGATCGATTCCAATCCTCTTCTAATTCTTTCCTAACCCTTCTATAATGATATTAGGCTTATAATGCCATGATTTTGGGTATGTTTCAAAAGGGTTTTATAAAATACTTTCGAAGTTGAAATTGTTTCGAAAAGCCGAGTAATAGTACACGTGTGCGAATATGTTTTATTAATAATAAAGTGGACTATGAGTCCTACGTAATACGGTATAACTGACGTGGGACGATTATCATTTATTCTCTAAACCGGTCTACGATTCACGATATATATATTATATCGACTATGGGAAACGGCCCAATGCGGGTATTATGCTCGACTAACGGTCAAATGTAGATGGACTAACTATTCATTGAGTATAGGTGAACTAACAGGTCATCGAGTGTAGATATATTTAATATATATTTACGTGGTATGGGTGACGACCCATGTTGACATACTAGGAGGGGCAGTCATGATCCCCCACCCTAGGCTCCGATGCCAATAGTTAAACTATTATTGGTAAGGGGTTCGCCGGGATTACCATGTCTGGGGTCGGTGGTGTGTCAAAGATTAAATAACGCGGTTCATCGGGATTACCATGTCTGGGGTCGGTGCCGTGTTATGTAGTGCGATTCATCGGGATTACCATGTCTGGGGCCGGTGTCGTGCTAGGTTTAATTGCGTGGTCTATAAAATAAACTACAAGAAAGAAAGATATCTATAGTATGGTTACCGGGATTACCAAAGCTGGGGCTGGTATCATACTATGTTGACTAGTACGAGCTCACCGGGATTACCAAAGCTGGGGTCGGTGTCGTGCTAAATTAAAAAGAATGTAGTTTATAAAGTAAACTACGAATGTATAAAAATGTTTTAAATGGACCGAGAGTGTAGATAGGGGTCTCGGTAGAACTCACTGAGATTGTATCTCATTGTTTATATGTTGTTGTTTTTCAGATAAACAGGGAAAGTGGAAATCCAAGAGGCACGAGTAGGTGGTACTCGGATGGTTGCTGAAGACTTAGCTTTTATGCTTAAGTTATGTTTTCCCTTGTTAGTTACGTATTTTATTTTCCGCTTTCTTGTACGATATTGAACACTGTATTTCACTGATGGTTTATGGTCTTATTTATGTTTAAGACTGTTCTGTTGTTATTCAGTGAAAATTTTATAGTGGTGTTCAGTATTTAAACAGGAAATATATCTCTGATGATTTAGGTTTGGTACACTTGGGTATTTTTACTCGATAAAAATACCGGGGTGTGACAGTTGGTATCAAAGCAGTTCGACCTAGTCGGACTTAGTTTAGGGTTGAGTCGATTCCTTGTTAGTCCTTTTTGTAATTACACTTGTGATGCTAAGAGACATTGAGCCTGATCAACTTAATACTTAGTGCATCATAAGCGGAATTATGACTGGATGATCAAGATGCAATCCTCGACCACAATCGGAATCTTCAACCGGTGCATCCTCAGGAAAGGTGACATGACGGTGGAAGAATGCACCGCTATGTTTGAGAAGTTGTCTCAATTTTACCAAGTGGTAAAGTAAGCTTCGGACGACGAACGGAGAATGCAGAAGTATAAGACGGACATAAGTGTTTTGGTGATTTATGGTCTCAGTTCTTATACTATTACCAATTATGTTGCCTTAGTGCAATCAGCCTATGTCGCCGAGGATGATCTCATAAGGAATATGGGAAAAGAAGGAAGGTGGTTGAATTATCAACTCCGAATGCAAAGTCCTAAGATAATTTCATCAAAGGAAAAGCAGATGCAATTCTTTGATTCTTCAAAGGTCAGAAGGTGTTCTAACTAAGGAAAGCCTCACTGTGGTGATTGCAAGCGAAGATCTAATCGGTGCTATTATAGAAATGAAGAGGGTCACGATGGTAAAGAGTGCCCTGTAAGGGAGAGTTTCAAGAAGTTACAAGCAGCTCTAAGCCAAGGACGAGTCAACATTCTGGATGTTTAGGCAGTTACAACTTCAGACAATCTACTGAGGGGTATGGGATCAGTTTTCAATAACTCGATCAGTATGTTATATGGTTCGGGTGCAACCTATTGCTGTATAGCCCGATCGCGGGTGAATCGGTTGGGATTAGCCTTATCATCGCTATCCGAGCCGATGACTATTTTAACTACTGCTAAGGGTCGTGTCCAGACATAATCTTTGTATAGGATTGTCTACTTGTCATGAGAGGTAGAGTTTTCTATAGAATTGATTCCGGTACAGGATCAACATCTATTGTTTCTTCTTGAAAGTTTCTTGAGAATTAAAGGAAATGGAGTCTCAACTTGAAGAGTCGATGTTAAAGAAATTTATTCGACTGAGTGCTTTTCTAGGGAGTGCTCTGGTGTGATTAGTCAAAAGGAAATATATAGTAGCATGAGATTGTACGTCGGTTATCGACAACTCAACAAAGTGACGATCAGGAATAAATATCCCTTACCAAGGATAGACGATTTGCTTGAGCAATTTGAGGCGCTGCTATGTTTTCTAAGAATCGACCTGAGGTCAGGATGTCATCAAATAAAAGTTAGAGCCTTAGATATTCCGAAGACAGCCTTCCGTACTAGGTATGGACATTACAAGTTAGTAGTGATGCCTTTCGGTCTACCTAATGCTCCAGCGGTATTCGTGGATACATGAACCGAGTTTTCCACGCGTACCTGGATCAAATTGTAGTTGTTTTCATTGATGATGTCGTGGTGTACTCGAAGACCATTGAGGAGCATGTCCAACATCTCCGCATTGTTCAGAGAGTACTCCGAGAAAATATGTTGTACTTGAAACCTTCGAAGTGTGATTTTTGGATGTCAGAGGTAAAGTCTTTGGGACATGTGATTCCCCAAGTCGGGAGTTTCTGTAGGTCCCAGTGAGAAGGAAGCGGTGTTGAATGGGAGTGACCGACGTCAGCCGCAGAGAACAAAAGTTTCTGGATCTAGCCGGTTACTGTAAGAGGTTCGTTAAAGGGTTCTCACAGTTAGTTGTCCACTTACTCGGTTAACTCGTAAGGGTCATCCGTTTACGTGGGATGCTGATTGTGAAGAATGTTTTCAAGAATTGAAGGTTTGGTTGACTTCTGCTCCATTCCTGATTCTTCCGGATCCGTCATTGGAATTTCAAATTTTCGATGACGCTTCAGGGAAGGGTTTAGGATGTATTCTGATGCAAAATCAACGAGTGATAGCTTATGCGTCCAGACAAGTAAGGTCTCATGAGAAGAGTTATCTGACTTATGATTATGAGTTAATAACTATTGTGTATGCACTGAAGATTTGGGGACGTTACCTGTATGGGTCTCGTTTCGAAGTCTCTAGTGGTCACAAGAGTTTAAGGTATCTGTTTGATCAGAGAGAACTGAATAGCAGGCAGAGAAGTGTGTAGAATTTCTGAAGGATTATGACTTCGGGTTGGAGTATCATCCAGGAAATCGCTCGACACGGCAGAATTATGATGTATAGATGGAATTATTAGAGTCTGATAGAGACTTAAATCTGAATTCAAGATCGAGAGGAACCTGTTAGTGTTGAGCCATATGAGGACCTCTAGTGCCCTAAGGGATTCTATACGCTTAGCATAGGAGGTTGATGTGAAGCTACAATCACAAAAGGTATTTCCAGATTTCTCCATAGATAGTAATGGAGTCAGTTGTTTCAACGGTAGAATCTGTGCGGCCGATGATGAGATCAATAAAAGGCAAGTGTTAGAGGAAGCACACCGAAGTTTATATTCTGTTCCAGGGTGTACAGAATATAAAGCAGATGTATTAGTGGCAAGGTGTTGGTTTGTTAACCTCTCCTTGGTGAAGGTTAACAATATGATTGTCTTACAAGATTCCGTTCGACAAGTCAAACGTGAATACGAATGTGAAAATGAGGTGACTGTTGACTGTTCTCATATTGCAAATAGCCACCAAAGGATTAATTGATGGATCTGCTTGCAAGTAGCTGAAATTTCCGAAGTGAAGCTTGGTGTGTGGGGTGATAGTTTTGAAAAATCATTTTTGTGAAAACCCGCATGCTAGGGTTAATTTTGGGAACGAATCAGGAGGTTAATAAAATCTGATTGAGGATGAAAATCCTAGGAGGATTATTTAGGTTGAGGAGAAGTTCTCAACGCTATGGACTAATTTGGAAAGGAATCCAGCGCGTCGTTGATAAAAACCTCGTGATGAAGTTGCAATAGAGGAAAAAGAGCTCTGAGTTCTGTTTGAAAGTTGTTTTGAGAACAACTGAGGTAATCTGCATTGCGTTCAAAATTTATTTGATGTCCCCGTGGTTTATTTCTACGTTTAAGGTCAGAGCTTTTGATAAAACCCAAATCTCATCTTTTTGAAAAAGTTTTACCTCGAAGACTTGGAAGCGAGTCAAGAAGTTTCACAGGTGACTTTTTCGTCACATTGTCGATATGTACGAGAACCGTTAAGAATATTAGAAGAATTGTTGAGAAAGTGTTTACACCTTTCGAGGAAATCGTATTTGTTTTTACGTCTGCCGAGGAGTACTTTGATTTGGATTAATCAAAGTTGGGGAGTAAACGAGGATGATTGGAATGAAGCTTCCGAAGTGTTTTCGAACGCGGTGCTGAGTCTATGTGGGCGAAAGAGGAGTTTCTTGTGTTGATTCGTAGCAAGGGAGTTCGGACTGTAATCTTAGAAGTGTTCTAGGGTAATGGTCGGATGTTTCTACACTCATTCCGTTGATTCGAGATTGTGTTCCAGCAGATTTAGACCTTTCCGAGAATGTCGATTCTCGGTTAGTCGGATGAAAGACTTAGCGAAATTTTGAGGACAAAATTCTTTCAAGTTGGGGAGAATGTAACATCCTCAAAATAATTAGTAGAATTATTTGGGTGTTAAACCAATTAAACCAATTTAGTACTTAACTGGTAAATTTACCGAGTGCTAAAATTATTTATTGGTTGTCATCGGATCGTTAACCGGATAATACGGACCAAGGAAGTTTTTGAATCGAAATAGGAGATTTCGATCAATATGGTAATTTGACCGCGTTACAACAAATATATTAAATAAATACATATATGTATACGTGGGTGTGTGTGAGTGAAGAGAGAATTAATTAATTAAATAAATAAATATAAGTGTGTGTGTGTGTTAATAAAGAAAGGAAAGAATTAAAGAAAGAAGAAGAAAAGAAAGAATGCGAGAAACAGAGGGGAGAAGAGAAAAAGAAAAGAAGAGAGAAAGAAAGGGGGAGGAAGAAGAAGAGGAAAAATGGGGCAATTCCGCTCATCAAAACGACTTCCGTCCAACACGAAAAATGCTCAGCGTTACTTCCTCTTCGATTTGGTACCAAGAACTTCATCATCAACCCTCTCTCTCTCATTTTACCATTTTCGACTTGAGAGGGAAAATCGGAGTTTCGATGGTTGTAACTCAAGGGAAAGCTAAGGACGATGTTTAGGAGCGAGCACGAGGTGGATTACTCGAGTATTGAAGATCGATTGGGTGGTTTGGAGTTGAAAATCAAAGATTGGGGTTATGGATGAATAGTAGCTTTTGGAGGTTAGGGATGATGAATAGTGTCTGTGGAGGATTTCGAGGAATTCGGCATTCCGGTCAAAAGCGGTTTCGTGATCGAGTGGGAAGCTTTGGAAGCGGATTGGGTGTCGCCGGAGCGGGGAGCGTTCGTGTGGCTACTCGGTGATTTCGGCTCGATCGTGGATCACGCTTCAAGGGTGAGTTCTACTCACGTTTAGGATTTTATGTTTCGAATTAATTAATTAACTGTTTTACCGCTTTCGCTGGACTGGAATATTTCTGGATATTGTCTGTTTCGAGTTAGGAATTGATCGGAGCGAGTCTCGGGTTGAGTCGTGTTGAAATGGAATTTTTAGTGATTTAATTTCGGAAGATTTTGAGTCAAAAACCATTATTTTTAAATATGTCGAATTTTGATAAAAATCGAATGTGTTGAGTCTTTGATTGAATTGATTGATTGTGTGGTTTGTATTGGGTCTATCGTATTGGTTGTCAAATCTGTTTTGGACTGGAACAGGTATCGGAATTGATCGGAACGACAAAAATTGTGAAAACGGGATAAAATTTAGTGCTGACAAAAGCGCACGACCCGTGCGTCCCAGGCGCACGGACCGTGCGCCCCATTCGGTTTGTGTTTTAAAAAGGTGCATTACAGGGCGCACGACCCGTGCGTGTGGGCGCACGAACCGTGCGCTGTGTTCTGTCCAAATTTCCAAATTTGCCCGAAACGATCCCGATCGATTCCAATCCTCTTCTAATTCTTTCCTAACCCTTCTATAATGATATTAGGCTTATAATGCCATGATTTTGGGTATGTTTCAAAAGGGTTTTATAAAATACTTTCGAAGTTGAAATTGTTTCGAAAAGCCGAGTAATAGTACACGTGTGCGAATATGTTTTATTAATAATAAAGTGGACTATGAGTCCTACGTAATACGGTATAACTGACGTGGGACGATTATCATTTATTCTCTAAACCGGTCTACGATTCACGATATATATATTATATCGACTATGGGAAACGGCCCAATGCGGGTATTATGCTCGACTAACGGTCAAATGTAGATGGACTAACTATTCATTGAGTATAGGTGAACTAACAGGTCATCGAGTGTAGATATATTTAATATATATTTACGTGGTATGGGTGACGACCCATGTTGACATACTAGGAGGGGCAGTCATGATCCCCCACCCTAGGCTCCGATGCCAATAGTTAAACTATTATTGGTAAGGGGTTCGCCGGGATTACCATGTCTGGGGTCGGTGGTGTGTCAAAGATTAAATAACGCGGTTCATCGGGATTACCATGTCTGGGGTCGGTGCCGTGTTATGTAGTGCGATTCATCGGGATTACCATGTCTGGGGCCGGTGTCGTGCTAGGTTTAATTGCGTGGTCTATAAAATAAACTACAAGAAAGAAAGATATCTATAGTATGGTTACCGGGATTACCAAAGCTGGGGCTGGTATCATACTATGTTGACTAGTACGAGCTCACCGGGATTACCAAAGCTGGGGTCGGTGTCGTGCTAAATTAAAAAGAATGTAGTTTATAAAGTAAACTACGAATGTATAAAAATGTTTTAAATGGACCGAGAGTGTAGATAGGGGTCTCGGTAGAACTCACTGAGATTGTATCTCATTGTTTATATGTTGTTGTTTTTCAGATAAACAGGGAAAGTGGAAATCCAAGAGGCACGAGTAGGTGGTACTCGGATGGTTGCTGAAGACTTAGCTTTTATGCTTAAGTTATGTTTTCCCTTGTTAGTTACGTATTTTATTTTCCGCTTTCTTGTACGATATTGAACACTGTATTTCACTGATGGTTTATGGTCTTATTTATGTTTAAGACTGTTCTGTTGTTATTCAGTGAAAATTTTATAGTGGTGTTCAGTATTTAAACAGGAAATATATCTCTGATGATTTAGGTTTGGTACACTTGGGTATTTTTACTCGATAAAAATACCGGGGTGTGACAGATCCCACACTAAAGTCTCGGGTTTGAATCTTGGGTGTGGCAAAAACTCTGTTGGAAAGAGAGAACCACACGGGTCGGCAAAGCCGGGTACTCGGCGCAAGCAGCGTGACCTAGTGAATGTTGCCCTGACTTTAGCGGAAGCACAATCAGCATGACGGCACATTAATGAGCCGTTAAGAGACAAAACAGGAAAGAATTCTAGGTTTGCAGCGCGGTACCCGGGAGCATGGGCCCAAAATGATGCGCCTCGTGGAGAGCTATCTATAAAAGCACAGTCGACCCTAGAGAAAAACATAGAGAAAAAAGGAGAGAGGAAATACGAGAGATTCATTCCCTAACTCTGAGAATACGGCACCATCCATTCCATCGCTGTACCTCACCGTCCCCGTCCATCGTCCACCACACTCAGTACCCAACCTCCATCTTCGAGTGCTGTTAATACAGAAGCAGCCGCATAGACTTGCGTGTGCATAGAACTAAGGCTGGTGTAATACTGTTTACTGTTCTGATGGTATCGTTTATGAATTTTGAATTCTGTTTTATCATGTCCGGGCTCGCTATGAGCTAAACTCTTTTATAGTCAAGACTATGGTGACGTAACTATGATTTATTGATGTTTTATATGACTTTGGCTTGAAGCTTCATTAACTTGTGTGTTTTAATGCTATACGCTCTGCCAACAATAGGGTAGCGTACGTTAATATCCGGAAAGAGTTGACACACCGATTTCACAAGTTAATATAGTTTTAAAGGTAATAGGAATATTATCTTTTCTTAGCGAAGAATAGGAATATGAAGCTAGGGCTATAGTGTGACCTGAAACGTGCTTTTCAACCTACGTAATGAACCTCATGGGAGCTTAGGAATAAGGAAACCTTGAAAACATTGCGTTTCACAGTGATAGGAATATCCATATTCATTATGCACACTGAATGCTATCGTAGCACTAGTCATAGCACTGCATCAATATTGATAAGTTACTGACCTTTGTCTTGGCTATTCCCACCTCTCGTATTTTACATCCGTATTACTATTTTACTGTCTTCGTCCCTTCACTTTTAACCTTTGCACAACAATTATTGGCTACTTTACTGTTACTTATGCTCATTAAATCAAATACTACCGAGTACATTAGTTGTTAAACATTAATCCTCGTGGGAACGATCTTTCTTTCACTTTATTACTTGTTAGACTGTGTATACTTGCACACGTTTTTTACACAACAAGTTTTTGGCGTCGTTGCCGGGGATTAACAGATTTAATTTCTAATCCTTAGTAGTAGTTCATTAGTGATATTTTTGTGCTTCTCACCTTGTGTGTTGTGACTTTCAGTTTTAAGAGAATTGTATGCGCAGAGCTCAAGGACCTGAACTTCCTCTTGATCCTGAGATTGAAAGAACAGCAAGGAGGCTGAGAAGAGAAGCCAAAGAGAGGCTTGCAACACCAGAAACTGTCATCATGGCAGAACCGAATCCTGTGATTCAAGTTGATGGTCACGGGCAGGCAGTTATAATCCAACCACCAAGAAATATTGAAATGGCTAACGACAAAGAGAGACCTATGAGGGATTATGCTGTATTTGATCCCACCACCATGGATACTGGCATTGTGACACCCGCGATCACCGCTGCTCACTTTGAATTCAAGCCAATGATGTTTCAGATGCTGCAAACAGTGGGGCAATTTGGTGGTGGTCCAAACGAAGATCCTCACCTGCATCTGAGGTAATACCTTGAAGTCTGCAGTAACTTTAAGATGCCAGGGGTGACTGAGGATGCATTCAGGCTAAGGATATTCCCTTACTCATTGAAGGATAGAGCCAAGGCATGGTTGAATTCTTTGGAGCCCAACTCTGTGGATAGTTGGAACAAGATGACTGAGAAATTCCTAGTCAAGTACTTCCCTCCAAGGGAGGGGTGAATTCAGCAGGATGTATGGAGGAAAACTCCACTGATGCTCCAGGTAATGCTGGTGAGGTCAGTGGAGAAACTAGTGCTGCTGCAGAGAGGGAGAACAAGTCAAAGCATGACGAAGAAAGAAAGAAACCCCCTGCCAACCCAACAAGTGTTGTGGGACGTGCTCCCACAACATCCTTCCCAAGCCCAAAGAAGAATAAGACCGTTGATACCTCTCCTACTGCTGTCCCTATCCAGCTCCCACCAAAATCAACCTGGACAAGAAGAAAAGTCTGTGCTGTCAGGCCCCCAAGAAGGAAGAGGGTGCTGATGGAAGAAGAGAGTGAAGAGGAGAAAGAAGAAGAAGAAGAAGCTGAAGAACCCCACCAGAGCAAGAAGAGGAAGTAATCCCACCCCTGTCCTTTGTTTAGTTTTTCTGCATTTTAGTTTTTCTGTTTTAGTTTTTTTTTCTTTTCCTATTTTCTGTGTTGTGCATTGCCCATCCCTGGTTTAGCAATTCAACAGTGAGGACACTGTTAATGCTTAAGTTTGGGGGTGGCACAGTCAGCCCTTTTGCTCTGCAGTTTTTACTGCACTAATAGTAAATGCCTGTTTGTCTACTGTTTTGCTGTGCTTGATGTTTGTCTACTGTTTTGCTATGCTGATGTTCTGTCAGCACTAAACTGTGCAACTACACTTAGGGTGGTGCTACCATAGCAGCGGTGATAGCATTAATAAATAAAATATCAAGGCAGAACCCAGTGAGGATAGCCAGAAATGGTGTGGACTTAGAGCCGTGAAGGAAATAGCTTAGCCTCTAGTAAACACTTAACTTTTGCTCTTTGAAAGTAGGTGCAAGGCATTACTTAGGTAGAAGTTAGGGGAAGGCTTAGCAAGGACTGAAGCTAAAACTAAAGAGGCAACCCTTGTGTAAATCATCATAACTCTGCATGCAGCAATTGAGAAGAAAAGGCAGCATAGGAAATCTAAGTGGGAACCGAAGCCAAACCTAGTAAACTGTCGGAGCCTATGGAAGGAGTGCGGGAGAGCACACACACCTTTAAGCCAGGGGGCGAAGGCTATGAGTTCACATGTTGCTAAAGGTTCTAAAAGTGTTAAGTCCGAAGGGAAAGTCTTGAGGAAAGTTTTTGCTGAAAACATGTTTTAAGAATGCTATCACTGGTTGTTTGTTGGATGCTACCCAGTTTGTATGTTGTCAGTAATGCTGCCAGCACTATATCCTTGATCCAAGAGTAAGTTCTGCAAATAAATGTGATAAGTATTCATAAATTAGATACAAATGCATTTGGTTAGGAAAAACATAATTGGGGCACACAAGTGCCATTTTGTGGAGTTTAATGTGTTTGCTAGTGTGCAGGATGTTTTTAGTTGATTCAGTGCTGAGAAGCATGCTATGGCAGCACCGTGACATGTAAGTGGAAAGAGCGCAAGAGTGAAAAGCGGCGCAAGCAGCGTGACCTAGTGAATGTTTCCCTGACTTTAGCGGAAGCACAATCAGCATGACGACACATTAATGAGCCGTTAAGAGACTAAACAAGAAAGAATTCTAGGTTTGCAGCGCGGTACCCGAGAGCATGGGCCCAAAATGATGCGCCTCGTGGAGAGCTATCTATAAAAGCACAGTCGACCCTAGAGAAAAACATAGAGAAAAAAGGAGAGAGGAAATACGAGAGATTCATTCCCTAACTCTGAGAATACGGCACCATCCATTCCATCGATGTACCTCACCATCCACGTCCCCGTCCATCGTCCACCACACTCAGTACCCAACCTTCATCTTTGAGTGCTGTTAATACAGAATCAGCAGCATAGACTTACGTGTGCATAGCACTAAGACTAGTGTAATAATGTTTACTGTTCTGATGGTATCATTTATGAATCTTGAATTCTGTTTTATCATGTCCGGGCTCGCTATGAGCTAAACTCTTTTATAGTCAAGACTATGGTGATGTAACTATGATTTATTGATGTATTATATGACTTTTGCTTGAAGCTTCATTAACTTGTGTGTTTAAATGTTATACGCTCTTTTTGAACTTGATCACTTTAAATAGGGTAGCGCACGTTAATATCTGGAAGGAGTTGACGCACCGATTTCACAAGTTTATATAGTTTGAAAGGTAATAGGAATATTATTTCTTCTTAGCGAAGAATAGGAATATGAAGCTAGGGCTATAGTGTGACCTGAAACGTGCTTTTCAACCTACGTAATGAACCTCATGGGAGCTTAGGAATAAGGAAACCTTGAAAACATTGTGTTTCACCGTGATTGGAATATCCATATTCATTCTGCACACTGAATGCTATCGTAGCACTAGTCATAGCACTGCATCAATATTGATAAGTTACTGACCCTTGTCTTGGCTATTCCCACCTCTCGTATTTTACATCCGTATTACTGTTTTACTGTCTTCGTCCTTTTACTTTTAACCTTTGCACAACAATTATTGGCTACTTTACTGTTACTTATGCTCATTAAATCAAATGCTACCGAGTAGACTAGTTGTTAAACATTAATCCTCGTGGGAACGATCTTTCTTATCATTTTATTACTTGTTAGACTGTGTATACTTGCACACGTTTTTTGCGCAACAAGTTTTTGGCGCCGTTGCCGGGGATTAACTGATTTAATTTCTAATCCTTAGTAGTAGTTGTTTAGTGAGATTTTTGTGCTTCTCACCTTGTGTGTTGTGACTTTCAGTTTTAAGAGAATTGTATGCACAGAGTGTTGTGGGTTTATATATACGCAAGTATACGCAGTCACACAAGTAATATAATGATAAATAGAATTCGTTCCCACGAGGATTGGATTTAATTTAAGAGATTAAGGGATTAAGCAACTTAGTGAAATAAGAAAAGTGACAGTAACAGGGTTATAAGTGCAAACATAATAAGTGGTTGTCAAAACAGTGGAAAAGTTTAGAAGTAATAAAGTGAGTTGGATAGCTCATTTGTTATGTAAATTCCCAAGAGTAAAGCGCTATAGCGTTAGACGCTGTAGCGGTATGGAAGCGTGCCTTTCAGTCACTGTCGTCAGGGTTTGGTTACAAGACTCCTATGTCTAGGCTCTAAATAAGTTCACCCCTGTATAATAAAGATCTTACAGCTTTTACCTTATGAATATTACTTCCCTATGTCTAAGGTTAAGTACAAGTTATCTAAATGTCTTTAAATAACCTTTCATTCATATTATTCCTTGAGTTCTTATTCATAGACCATGTCTGTACCTATGAATCTACTTGCTTTAGTTGATCATTCCCAAAACAAGTTTGAAAGCATTATGTCACAAGGAATAAAACGCAAACGTCATAACATTATATAAACTTTACTCAAGGTTCATTACAAACATGAGAACAATCCAACTACAAAAGTTTAGCTCATGACAAGCTTCATCATAACAATATAAACTGAAAAGCTTATATTACCGTAGGTGAGCAAGAGAAGAGTGGATGATGCGATGGCGTGAGTAAACCGTAGGTGAGATAAGAAAACTACACTAAAACTTAAAGCTTAAAAGTAGAGTAACAATGGAGGAAGTCTAAAATGTCAAGTTAGCTTGTTCCAAAATTACCACACTCTCTGTTTTTCTCTATGCGAATATGTCTATGATTAGTGTGGATGATAATAATATGGAGAGGATAATTCTTAGCTATTATCCCTAATTTCATAAAGTGGCTTTACAAAAAGGGCAATGATTGAAAATCATCACCAACTATCACCTAAACATCAATTAGGAGACGCCAAGTGTTTTATTGAGTCCACCTGCATGCTTCAATGTCAGGCTGAGAAGAAGAAGATCAGGATGATGACTCATCAGGCAACAAGTGGCTGCGTAAATATCTAAGTGACCAATTACCTCAAGGCGCTGTAGCGCTTACCGTTGCATAACGCCCACCGCTGCAGCGCTCAAGCAAACATCAAAATATTCACAAAGGCATCTATTATGCCCAATATTTAGGAAACTAACTATCAACCTCTAATTATACTTTCAACCACATATTCACATATTAAAGTACTAAATTTACTTGGGAACTTGCTTTGATTTATGTAGTAAGGGCATAAATAACTTATACAAATATGAGTTATCACAGAGCTCAAGGACCTGAACTTCCTCTTGATCCTGAGATTGAAAGAACAGCAAGGAGACTGAGAAGAGAAGCCAGAGAGAGGCTTGCAACACCAGAAACTGTCATCATGGAAGAATTGAATCATGTGATTCAAGTTGATGGTCATGGGCATGCAGTTATAATCCAACCACCAACAAATATTGAAATGGCTAACGACAAAGAGAGGCCTATGAGGGATTATGTTGTATTTGATCCTACCACCATGGATACTGGCATTGTGACACCTGCGATCACCGCTGCTCACTTCGAATTCAAACCAATGATGTTTCAGTCACACAAGGCTCTACGACAGTAATTTCCTCCAATGGAACAAGGGATTGTGAAACTACCTGGATCTTTTAATTTCTGGGGGACCTTACTCTGTAACAACATGCTGGTTTCTTGAGTCATTGCCCCACTGTTTGGACCACCACCGAATTGGACTACCCTCGTTTGGACCACCACCCTCGTTTGGACCACCACCGAATTGCCCCACTGTTTGCAGCATCTGAAAAATCATTGGCTTGAACTTGAAGTGAGCAGCGGTGATCGCGGGTGTCACAATGCCAGTATCCATGGTGGTGGGATCAAATACAGCATAATCCCTCATAGGCCTCTCTTTGTCGTTAGCCATTTCAATATTTGTTGGTGGTTGGATTATAACTGCGTGCCCGTGACCATCAACTTGAATCACAGGATTCGGTTCTGCCATTATGACAGTTTCTGGTGTTGCAAGCCTCTCTTTGGCTTCTCTTCTCAGTCTCCTTGCTGTTCTTTCAATCTCAGGATCAAGAGGAAGTTCAGGTCCTTGAGCTCTGCGCATACAATTCTCTTAAAACTGAAAGTCACGACACACAAGGTGAGAAGCACAAAAATCTCACTAAACAACTACTACTAAGGATTAGAAATTAAATCTGTTAATCCCCGGAAACGGTGCCAAAAACTTGTTGTGTAAAAAACGTGTGCAAGTAACACAGTCTAACAAGTAATAAAGTGAAAGAAAGATCGTTCCCACGAGGATTAATGTTTAACAACTAATCTACTCGGTAGCATTTGATTTAATGAGCATAAGTAACAGTAAAGTAGCCAATAATTGTTGTGCAAAGGTTAAAAGTAAAGGGACAAAGACAGTAAAATAGTAATACGGATGTAAAATACGAGAGGTGGGAATAGCCAAGACAAGGGTGAGTAACTTATCAATATTGATGCAGTGCTATGACTAGTGCTACGATAGCATTCAGTGTGCAGAATGAATATGGATATTCCTATCACTGTTTAACGCAATGTTTTCAAGGTTTCCTTATTCCTAAGCTCCCATGAGGTTCATTACGTAGGTTGAAAAGCACGTTTCAGGTCACACTATAGCCCTAGCTTCATATTCCTATTCTTCGCTAAGAAAAGATAATATTCCTATTACCTTTCAAACTATATTAACTTGTGAAATCGGTGCATCAACTCCTTCCGGATATTAACGTACGCTAACCTATTTAAAGTGATCAAGTTCAAAAAGAGCGTATAGCATTAAAACACACAATTTAATTGTAACATCCCTAATTTTTTTAAAAAAACTCGTACTATGATGCCTAGGACCGAGTAATTATTGTGGGAATAATTGGTCGTGTCTCGGGGATTTATAGTCGAGGAATTTGTCAAGAAATTCCTATTCTCCATTAAATTGTGGCTTAGTCATAGTTTTAATGAAAGAATTAAGCTGAGGGGCAAAACTGTCTTTTTACCCCTTTAGTGTATCAGCCCTTGTACCTGAACTTAGTCTCACACTCTCATTTGGTCATTTCCTTCCAAAATTTCAGAAGAGAGAAACTGAAAACAGGGGAGAGAAGAAAGAAGAGGGGCGCGAAGGAGGAGAAGAGAAGGGGAAGGGAGATTCTCAAATCATGTTGCATGTAAGTACTCTCATCACATTCCCACTCCAAATTCGATTTCCCTTCCATTGATACCACCTTCAAGGTTTGATTCTCACCCATTCTCTCTATCCCATTTTCTGTCTTGTGGTTGAAATGGTAAAGATGGTCAAGTTTGGAGCTGCCATCCTCTTGCATGTTCAAGTGTAGCGGTCTAGAAGAAGACTTGTGCCTTGCATTTCGAATTGAAGAAAAGTCTGGTGAAGTCAGTCGCTGTAGTTTAGTAGTTGCTGTGGGTGACTTTGTTGGTGCCCTTCGGTTCTCGTTCGCGCGTTTCACTATTCGGTCATTTAGTGTCTCGGTGGAAGCTCCTAGCGAAATCGACATCACGGTGAGTTCTACTCACGGATAGGGTTAATTGATATTCTGAAATGATTTTGTTTTAAGTCATAGGTCCAGTTTTCGAAATTCTGAAACCGAGAAACGTTTTATCGAGTCAAAAACTGTTTTTGTCGGAAAACACTATTTTACGATTCCAATGAAAATATATATCTATACCCTGGTTGTGTGCTGGAATATAGTCTGAATGTTGTCGATAAACTTCTGTTTTCAAGTCTCGGGGTTCATGGGAAGTCTCGGTATACTTTGGGATCGAATTGGGGAAAAAACTGGGTTTCAGAACAACTGTTTTCAGCCAATCTGCCAAGGGTCGCGTCGCAGCCCGTGCTCATCGCCTCGCGACCAGCCTTGTTTTTGTAACGCAAATGTTTCTGTCTATTTTCGCGTCGCGACGGATTCTGTTCGCGTCGCGACGGTTTGCAGTTTTCACTAAAAAGTTCCCGAACTTGTTTTTGCAATAACTTTTGATCCGGGAATCCGATTGAGGTGTTCTCGGATGCGTTGGAAAGCTTATTCAAAGACCTAACTATATATACATAATTTGAAATGGAAATCATACTGTTTTTTAAAGTCAAAGCTGTTTTCAAAACCGAAACTTAGACACGTGTGGGTACACCTATTGACTGGACTGATTGATCATAATTTTATATATATATATATATATATATATATATATATATATATATATATATGATATTGTGTATGATTATAATGTCGGATGTCTAACTATTGAATTTATCTAAACGGGTTATAGATCGATATGGATATAAATTATCTAAAAAGCTTATGTGATCGAAAAGATATAAATTAATTATCTAACTCTCGAGAATTGATATGTATTGTTATATATATCGCGTTGGGTGACGACCTGACAAGTAGCATACTAGGGAGGGTAGTCATGACCCCTTACCTATGGCCCTGAATGTGTTTTGGCGTGGTCAATTCACGGGTTACCGATATTCGTGACGTTGGTTTCACAATCGGTTTATGCTAAACTAAGACCCTGGCATTATTCGGATAGACATTTGAATTGGGGCATTACCGTAGATATTGGGCAACTAGATTGTCTGGCATTATATCTCGGGTTGTGTAAAACTAAATTGTGAACACGAATTGCTTGGCATTTCGATTATAGCTTGTGATAGCTAATTATCTATTTTTGATAACGGTTTAATAAACTGAACCGAGTGTCGGTGAGGGGGCACGGTAGGACTCACTGAGATAATGTTATCTCACCCAATCCATATTTGTTGTTTTTCAGAGAAGCTGGGAAAAAGGAAGACTATTGTGCACGAGTAGTTGACATACACTCGGAGGTGCTGAAGACTTAGTCATAACTATCCTTTGTTCTTTTGTTGTTCTGTTTGGTTGCATAAACTTGTATGGGTTATGAGTTATACGAACCGCTTTATGTTTCTGTTTGGTATTTGGACTTGGATATTGTATTCCGTTCGGTATGAAACCGATGAACTTCTATTTTTATGAAGTAATGTTATTTCTGACTGTGTGTTTATTTTGGAAAAAGTTTGTATGTCCAATACTTAAACAGGAATTGTGTCCTCTGATCTTCCGCATCTGTGCATCTTCGGTGTCTCTACATGTTAGAAATATTGGGGTGTCAAATTAATGAAGCTTCAAGCAAAAGTCATATAATACATCAATAAATCATAGTTACATCACCAAAGTCTTGACTATAAAATAGTTTAGCTCATAGCGAGCCCGGACATGATAAAACAGAATTCAAGATTCATAAACGATACCGTCAAAACAGTAAACAGTATTACACCAGCCTTAGTGCTATGCACACGTAAGTCTATTCTGCTGCTTCTGTATTAACAACACTCGAAGATGGAGGTTGGGTACTGAGTGTGGTGGACGATGAACGGGGACGGTGAGGTACAACGATGGAATGGATGGTGCCGTATTCTCAGAGTTAGGGAATGAATCTCTCGTATTTCCTCTCTCCTTTTTTCTCTATGTTTTTCTCTAGTTTCGACTGTGCTTTTATAGATAGCTCTCCACGAGGCGCATCATTTTGGGCCCATGCTCTCGGGTACCGCGCTGCAAACCTAGAATTCTTTCCTGTTTTGTCTCTTAACGGCTCATTAATGTGCCGTCATGCTGATTGTGCTTCCGCTAAAGTCAGGGAAACATTCACTAGGTCACGCTGCTTGCGCCGCTTTTCACTCTTGCGTTCTTTCCACTTACATGTCACGGTGCTGCCATAGCAATCCTTCTCAGCACTGAATCAACTAAAAACATCCTGCACACTAGCAAACACATTAAACTCCACAAAATGGCACTTGTGTGCCCCCATTATGTTTTTCCTAACCAAATGCATTTGTATCTAATTTATGAATACTTATCACATTTATTTGCCCAACTTACTCTTGGATCAAGGTAATTCTTATTTGGATTGATATAAATAACTCACATTTCTGTGAGTTATCAGGAAACTTCATGTAAACCTCTTCTTGAAGCTCCCCATTTAGGAAGGCATTATTGATGTCCAATTGGAGAAGATGCCACTTGAACTGAGATGCCAATGATAGGAGAATTCTGACTGAGGTGAGTTCAGCAACAGGGGAAAAGGTGTCTGAAAAATCTATGCCTGCCTGCTGAGTAAACCCTTGGGCAACCAACCTGGCTTTGCATCTATCCATAGAGCCATCAACCTGATATTTTACCTTATAGACCCATTTGCAACCCACTACCTTTTTATTAGCAGGAAGGGGCATGATGGTCCAAGTGTTGTTGGCTTCTAGGGCAGCTAACTCTTCAGCCATGGCAAGCTGCCATTTAGGATACTGGACAACTTGGTGAAAATGTTGTGGCTCAAACACAGAGGAAACATTGAGGACAAATGTTTTATATGGCAGGGAAAGGTTGTCATAAGTGAGATGGGAGTTGATGGGATATAGGACTGAGTTACACTCATATTCTTGGAGGTGAGCAAGTGGTCTGTGTGATCTAGTTGATTTACGAACAGTAGATGATGTATCAACAGTAGGTGGTGTATCAGTGAGAGTAGTAGGTGGTTCCTGGGTTGGTAAATCTAAAGATGGTTCATCTATAGGTATAGGAATGACTGGTGCATCTGGAATAGTCAGGTTTTCTGAGTTAGTGTGTGTGGGAAGGAGGGATGCAGGAAAGAGGTTGTCTATATATAGGTGAAGTCTTATGGACATTGTGATAGGGAAATGTTGTTTCATAGAAAACAACATCTCTAGAGATTATGAATTTGTTGGCTTGAGGATCAAAGAGTTTATATCCCTTGATACCTAGAGGGTAACCTATGAAGATGCAAGGTGTGGCTCTAGGGGAAAATTTATGACGTTGAGATGGTATGGTAGATGCAAAAGCCAGGCAACCAAATACTCTTAAAACAGCATAGTCAGGCACTTTTTCATAGAGAAGATCATAAGGTGATTTACCTTTAAGAGCCATGGAAGGAGTCATGTTGATCAGGTGAGCAGAAGTGGCAATGCATTCTCCCCAAAACTGAATGGGCACCCTGGATTGAAAAAGGAGGGCACGAGAAACATTGAGCAGGTGTTGATGCTTTCTCTCCACCACAGAGTTCTGATGTGGTCTGTGAGGACAGGACAATTGATGAATGGTCCCTTCTGCTTGGAGAAAGGAGTGTAATGCTAACTCACGAGCATTATCTGTGCGCAAAGCCTTGATCTTCTTACCAAATTAAGTCCTCACATACTTAAAAAAACACTGAATCAGGTGTGGGGCTTCAGACTTGCACTTCATGAAGTGAACCCAAGTGAACCTCGTGGAGTCATCAACAAGTGTGAGGAAGTATTGTTTCCCATCATGAGTTGGTTTGTGAAAGAGGCCCCATACATCACAGTGCACCAAATCAAAAGCAGAATCAGAGAAATTGTTATTACAATTGAATGGTAAGCGATGCATTTTTGAAATAGGACAAATAGAACAAGATTTATTATTGCATGATGAATGAGGGCCTAATGACAATGTATGAGATAACAATTTCAAAACATTATCTGACAAATGGCCTAGCCTAGAGTGCCACAATTGGGCAAAATCAACTAAAACATTGTTACAGTAAGGATCAGAATGTAATACAGGGGTTTTATTACAAGAAGAATGGTAAAAATAGAGACCATGCTTGAATTCACTCGTGCCAATCACCTTCTGTTGGTTGGTGTCCTGGATTATGAACACATTATCAGTGAGTGAAATGTGGTAATCAGGATCATTGTGAAGGCAACTAACAAAAATGATGTTAACATAAAATTGAGGAATGCACAGTACATCTTTCAAAGATAAACTGGAATTTATGATAACAGTACCCCTAGCTATAACAGGAATTTGTTGACCATTTGGAAGGGTGACAAAGGTGTTTTGCAATGTGGTATATGAATGAAAACTAGACAGGGAAACACATATATGGGCAGTAGCACCAGAATCAATCAACCATTGGTATATATTAAAAAAACTGAATGCAAGAAACAGGGTACATATCATACCAAGGCATGAAGCATCAGTGTTGGGAGCTGAAGTGGTGGATGCCTTTGCCATCTGAGCCTGCATATATTCAATCAGCTGTTGATATTGAAGATGATCCACTTGAGGTTCATTTGCAGAGAGGGAACCCGCAGTAACTTGCAAGACGATCTTGGAGGATCCATCAGCAGATTTCTTCTCGTAGCTGGGAGGGAAGCCATGAAGTTTAAAACACTTCTCCTTGAGGTGACCACGAACACCACAATGGGAGCATTAAGGACGATCCCGTCGTGGTCCTCTGGTGTTGTTGGCAACAACAAAGGCAAGATGTGTAGAAGATTCAGTAGTGGTAAGACCGATCTCCCTCTGCTTCTCATCTTGGATGACAACAGAGAAGACACTGTTGATATCAGGTAATGGATTCATTGGCAGTATCTGGCCACAGATGTGGCTAAAAGACTCATTTAATCCCATGAGGAATATCATAACATGCTGGCGCTTCAGATAGGAAACGAGAGCGTCGGAGCCACCGCAAGTGCAGGTGTTTTCAGGGTTGTGCTTGGTTAGGGCGTCCCAAAGCCCCTTGAATTTGCTGAAATTGGTGCTCCCAGAAAGCGTACCTTGAGTGCAATTTAAGATTTGCTTGTTGAGTTGGAAGATGCGAGGTCCGTTTGCTGAATTAGGCGCTCACAGAAGCAAAGTACAGAGCACTGGCAGCAGTAACCAGCGAGCTGCTATGGTTGAAACAACTATTGAGGGCTTTTGAAGTTGATGTAACTTCCACTATGGTGCTGTGTGATAGCAAGTCAGCCATACAACTTGCAGAGAACCCAATGTGTCATGAAAGGACCAAGCACATTGACATCGATTGCCACTTCATCAGAGAACATGTGCTGGCAAAATTTCTAAAGTTAATTCATGTCAGAACAGGCCAACAGTTAGCAGATCTGCTAACCAAAACATTATCAAGAGTCAAGTTTGAAGAGCTCGTTATCAAGTTGGGATTGAAAGACATATACCTTCCAACTTGAGGGGAATATCAAAGTTAACCATTAGCTTATTTTAACGTAACTCTAGTTGTAATGTTAATTTAGTTAGGTTAGTTGGCTTTAGTTCAGTTAGAATGTAACTAATTCTGTTAGCATCTAGTGGATAGACAAACAGTGGATATATATTGACTTGTAAATACACTATTGGTGATTCGGTTCATGAGAGGACAGAAATTGGTAAAGATGAAAAACCTAATTTCAGAGCCTGAAGGACGAAACGGAAGGAAATTTGCAAATGATACCATATCAATTTACATGGAGATGGATGATTCAGTTCATGAGAGGAGAGAAATTGGTAAAGATGAAAAACCTAATTTCATTGAATTTCATAAGGTTAAGACTGAACCGAATCACCAATAGTGTATTTACAAGTCAATATATAGCCACTGTTTGTCTATCCACTAGATGCTAACAGAATTAGTTACATTCTAACTGAACTAAAACCAACTAACCTAACTAAATTAACATTACAACTAGAGTTAAGTTAAAATAAGCTAATGGTTAACTTTGATAGACCCAGAATAAGAAATTAAAAAAGATTCTTTTTTTATTGTGCAGATCATTAGAGCTATATCTGAGTGTAGAAGAGAAGCTGTTGGGTTAGAAGAAAAGAATCGTGCTTTAATGGAAACAAGGGTTCAACCACTTTCATTACGTTTTGATGAAAGGGTATCAATTGAATTGAAGTTGAATGGTTTCAACGGTTTCAGAGGTGTTCTTTATGCAATGAGAAACGTGAGTTCGTTGTTATTAATGATATTGATATATGGGTTGGTTTTTTGTTGGCCAGAATCATCGGATTTGGTGGTCGGAATAGGAGGTTATGAGTACGAGGATTGTTTGTTTTTAGGATCAGCGTTTATGATGTCGACGGCGAGGTTACAGCAGAGAGTGGCGGCGGAGATGGGGAGCTTGAGTGGTGGGCCAGGGATGTTGTTACATGAGTTTAGAAGATCAAAGGTTGTTATGGAAGATTTAAGAGGAGAATTGGAGAGAAGAGGTTCTGTTTTGGAATGGGAAAATGAGGTTGGTGTTAGAGACAGAGTTGATAATCTTAGAACATCCTTTGGTGTTCTTAGATCTGGTGCTGATAATATTATTGCTCAACTTGATGATTTCTTTGATGAGATTGTTGAAGGAAGGAAGAAGCTTTTGGACTTTAGCAGTCATAGGTGAAACAATTGAAGGACAAAAACCAGTAGAGAGGAATAGTTTATGGGGTTGTTTGTTTTGTACCTTTTTTATTAACCCTTTTTTTTTTCTTTTCCTTCTATAGTCATTACAAGTGCAATTTCCATTTTGTCCTTTCCTTTTCAATTGTACTACACATTCTAGAATTTGTACTTGGTGTACTAGTAAGGGAATATTCCCTTAAATGATTGTATTGAATGTGGCTATATCACCACCTAATCATTAATGAAAGAGATCATCAATCATTACACAATTAAATCTTCTATCTTATATTCTCTCATTTCAATGATAATATCTATCCTAGATTTATCTTAGATTCATCTTTTTCGAGCACCATTCTACCATTGGAGCTCCTAGAATGAGTCCATGACTGTTCCTGTTTATCCCTTGCAGTCAGAACCGTCACAGGAAATGAAGAACACAAGAGGCACATGAAATTCTGAGAAGAAGGAAATAAAATGGTGGGGTTAATAATAATAATAATAAGAAGATGAAGAAGGCGAAGGCATTGAATGAGTGGTAGGTGATGGGTAGTGACATGACTCACCAGGGCCGGCCTTGGGCCTGTGCTACCGCACAGGGCCCAAGCCCAAAGTCATTTTTTAGGGCCCCCAAAAACTTATTGTGTACCAATATATTATATAATTAATATTCCAGATTAATTGAGGCAAATCGCCACTACTCCAGCGGAAAAAGTTCCGCTTTATGACTCACATTTCTTCGTAGGTTTGAACTTGCAGGAGACTTTTTGCTATTTCAAAGTAGTTTTTTAAAATATTGAATTGAATTACCCGCAAAATGTAAAATCCAATTTCGATCCCCGAAGTATTTTGTCACCAAGGAAAACTAAATGCCATTACACCACTAACGGTTTTCTTAAATATTTGCAAAGAATTTTATAATATTATCTTTCTTTGCAATATAAAAACAAACTTTGCATAAATTCTTTTTTTTTTCGGAAAGCAATCTCCAATTTTTTGTACTCTTTATGGCTGTTATATTTTTTTATATAAAAACATAGTCTTTTTTTTATAAAGTGAAATTCAATGCATTAGTTTTCATGAGTTTAATTTTAGTATGCCAAGTTTTAAGTTGTATTGAAATATTATTTGAAATTTAAATAAAACAGTTTGAGGCTTTGGTCTTAGGGGCCCAAATTTTAAAATCTGAACGGGGCCTCCAAATTGTTTGGGACGGCCCTGTGACTCACATTACCTACAATAAAAGAGAAGGCATGAAAATATAAACTTTCTTTGCTGTTTCTTTTTTTTAAAATCTTTTACAGCTCCTAACCTTCTGATAAGAGTCCTATTAGCCTGGTTATCCCGCATAATAATACATTTGTTTCTTCAATTCTCTTCCCTCCCCACACCCTCCTCTTTTGGTTAGTCTTCAATCTCTTTCTCTCCTCTTCATGTCTCCCTTTTTCAATGCCCCCTTCCTTCTATTACTCCTTCATATTTTATTTATTTTTTGTATATATATTTTAATTGTTTTTATTATTCATAAATGTTTGCCTACCCAAAATTGTTAGTAGTTATTGCAAACTTTTTTATTAATGTGTTATTGGTGCGCAGTATTGACTTTGCAGGTGATTAATCTACGCCGAGGAACCTGGCTGGCCACTGTATACCCCAACCAGAGACCTTGGGTGTGATCAGCTCAGTTACCACTTGGACCAACCCTTGTTGATAGTAATTATTGCAAAATAATAATATGCTTCTAAAGAATTTTCTCATATCTCCTTCAATTGTTTGCGGTCACAAATTATAAAAGCGAGAAAAGAGAAATGATGATTAAAAAATTGAAAAATAACTATAATAGAGAGTGGAACTTGAATCCTCTATTATAGATGCACATTGCAGCGGCCTGCACAATCCTTCGATATAGAGAGGGTTTCTCTCTAGATCGAACAGCTATGCAAGTCGATGCACTATTGGGCATCAACTAAGAATCCACATTCGAGAGAGTAAGAATAGAAGAGATAAAGAGGATGAAGGGAGAGAGTGAAAGAGATAATCCATGTCGGATTTTACATATAGTTGACAACTTTGGATCCCATCCTTCCATTTATAGTGGGCCAAAGATCATGGGCTGGGCCTGGAAGTCGAATCAACACGTCCAATCAAGATCCAAAGGTCACGCACTAAAAACGAGACGTCACCATCATTAGCCGCCATCGTAATGCGTGCCGTGTCAGAAGCATTTAATGCCTGACACAATACGAAGCGTTGATTCCTTTGTTCAAAACAAGCTCGGTACATCTCATGATCGACTTAAACTGCTTTCTTTGAGTCCCTCAAAGACAAGCTCGGTACATCTTATGATCATTCAATGAATCAAGCTCGAAATATCTCATGATCGACATCATAAGGTCGCGTCAATTTATCAAGTCAAGATCGCCCCTCAGGCGACCAGACTTGGGGGAAAGCAAACATCACTCAAACTCTATAAATACCACATTCAATGCTCATTAATGGTAAGCAATTTCTCCAACTAACACTGATTCACTCAAATACTGACTTGAGCGCCAGAGTGTTCTTGCAGGTACAACACTGTCATCTCAAGATCGAACACAACAGATCAAGGTCGACATCTACCAACTACTTCGGTCTAAACCATTAAGATCGGAAGTACGGTACATAACAACAGGGAATCGAACACGGGAGCAAACCGTAACGACCCCCAAGTGCCCATAGCTATAGATTTATATATAGTTATAGATTATATATAGTTATAGATAATTAGTATTCTTTTGAGTGTTTTTTGTTAGACTTGAGAGTCTATAAAGTAACCTTAGAGGGGGGGTGAATAAGGTTATAGATGATTAATGGATTCTTTTTTCAATTTAAAAAACTTTTTCGATATTGGTTTGGATTAAATGCGGAATAATAATATTTGACCAATATAGAAGGAGAAGAGGAGTAGAATGAGATAATGGACAGATCAATATTGTATACAGCAATAAAATAGAGAGATCTGGATAAGATTACAATATGATATATTTGCACAGTTCTATTGAGAATATGATAAGCAGTTAAATCAAGTATATGATAATATCAATATTATAAGCAAATAAAGTGCAAAATATAAAGAGATAGAGAAGAAATTGTGAGAATAGGTGTTGTCTGAAGGTGAAGCTCAACCTATGTATTTATAGGCTTAGGCACCGTTGAAAATTTTTGAAAAGCATTTAATATAGGTGAAGAATCGATTCATAGACCAAGTTAAAATGTGAAGGAATCGATTCATTGCCTTTAAAAAATAAAAGAATCGATTGTTTGTTTCTTTAGAAATAGGTGAGAATCGATTTTCAGGACATCCTGAATAAGGTAGGAATCGATTCTTACTTTGTTTAAAATGAGGAGGAATCGATTCATAGCCTATAGGATTGCTTGAAAAATCGATTTCATAGTCTTTTGAAATAGAAGGAGATCGATTCTTACCTTTGGCTTGAGAATATGTAGAAATCGATTACATGCTTCAAACATAGGATAAGGAAATCGATTCTTGGCCTATAGGTGAGCCTAAAATCGATTTCATAGCCTATATAAATTATATAAATCGATTTCATAGCCATTGGAACAAAATAGAAAATGATTTTTGATTTCCACAAAATCGTTTTTAGGTTTAGGTGCCACCTTATGCATGCATGCAATTTTGTGAAATATTTTTTCAAAACTATTTTTATGCATCATGCATGTTTTGAAAAGTCATCTCTCTCAATAGCTAAAGTGCCACACACTTTAGGTGATAGGACCTTTACAAAGAGTCCTAAAAAAGGCTTAGACACAAAATAGGGTTTTGAACTTCTTATAATGCTTCTTCTTCAAGCTTCTCCTTTTTTGAGTCTTCTTCCTTTTAAATTAAGTCCTGCACTTTGCTCAATGTGAAACATTAGTAGATATATGTAATTTGTTATCATTCAAAATAAAGGACTGTTTTACCCTTGGTTCAACAAACTCCCCCTTTTTGATGATAACAAATTACATTATGCATAGGGATTAAAAATCTTAAAAAAAAGGCTCCCCCTAAGCATATGCATAACAATAATCAGCATAATACCACATATAACATGAGCATAATATTTTCTCCCCATATATAACATGCATAATAATATTCTCTCCCCCTTTGTTTTCATCAAAAAGGAGGTGGGGTGAAAAAAAACATTTTATAAACTAGCATAATAAATAAGCAGTATTGCATAGCATATGATATATCAAAAACAGTAGTTCATGCTATGCTCCCCCTTAATAATTTTAGAATGCAAGGCTTTAGTAAAAAGAGGGTGGATCATCATGGTTTTAAAAATATGATACCCAAGATAATCATCCTTGGTTCAACAATATAGGTATCATTTTTAACAACAAATATGTTTGCATCACAAAATCCAGCACAATAGAGAGAAGAAAAAAACTTTGATGCACACAAAGAAAATTTATTTCACACAAGTGATAAATTATTCTTAAGGTGAATAGAACTTTTCCAATCTAACCTTCACCGGTGATTCTTCCTCTATTGTTGATATTACTGGTCACATGACTGCTGTTTCTGAGTATTAAGAATCTTTTTGCGTCTCCAGTCATGAACTTTGAGTCTCTGCTATCAAGGTATTGATCTGTCCCCCATACCTTGTAGCATACCTGCACTAAGATCAAGTAGAAAATTTTGGTACCCAATTCTCTTTGGGTCCTTTGGGGTCAGTCATCAAGGGGTTTGCTTTCACAATCCACCTTGGTTTCTTCCAAGTAGGTACAAGGGTTCCAAGCTCACATATTTTACGGATGGGGCATGAAGAGGAGCTATGGTTTCCCTTTTGGCAATATGTGCATTTGAAGATAGTAGGTTTATGATTAGAGGTAGAAGCTACAAAGGTGATATTTTTGTTTGAGCTGGAGGTGGTGGAATTACCTTGGTACCCAATACCTCTCCTATCAACATATTCATGTTGGGAGTGAAGTAGCTTGGTTAAGGTCTTTTCACCAACCTCAAACTTTTTCAAAGATTCTTTCAAAAATTCATTTTCAACCTTGGTTTTTTCAAAATTTTGTTTAAGCTCAAGAAACTCAAGGTTGACAGATTTATGTAGTTCATTCTTTAATCTATCTACTTCATTTTCAAGTGTCTCAATTTGAGTGAGCATGCTTTTGTTACTCTTTGCCAATTTCTTAGATTTTAACAAAAGAGTTTCATGTTCAGAATAGAGAGCATCAAAAGCCTCACTTAAATCGTGACTACTACAACCATCATCAAGTAAATCATCATGTATAGAAGAATCAGAAAGACTAGAAGAGTTAAGGCTTACCTTAGATGAGTCATTTGCCATATGACAAACACCATTTGCAATTTGCTCTTCTTTGTCTGTGTCGCTATCAGTGCCAAGACAATCCCATATAGTAGCCTTAGGTGTTTCACATGCCGTGAGACAAATGGCATTTGCAACTTCCTCTTCTTCACTGTCAGAATAGTTGTTCCATGTAGCCTTCTTAGCTTTCTTGGATTTCTTTGAGTTATTTCTCTTTTCAAGTTTGTTGAATTTCATGAATTCTTCAAATAATTCAACCATGTCTTCATCATCAGATTCTTCACCAGACTTACTTTGTTTCCTTGCTACTTTAGGAGTTTTAGCAGCAAGGGCAAGAGATTTCACCACTTCCTTTTCTTGATTCTTTTTAGCAGCCAATACTACCTCAAAGGCTAGTAATGATCCAATAAGGTCTTCTTGAGGTAAAGTGCCAATGTCTTTGGCTTCGGTTATAGCACAAGTCTTAGGGAAGAATTCACCAGTTAAGGATTCAAGGATCTTTCCATTCAAATCCTTGTTGGTGTATTTCTTTCCTAAGGCCCTCAAGTTGTTTACAATTAAATTTAATCTCTGATGCATTGCTGCGACAGACTCACCTTCTTTCATTTTAAAACTTTCATATTCAGAGGTGAGAATTCTAATTTTAGTATCTTTTACCTGGCTTGTCCCGACATGAGTGGCTTGTAGGCAGTCCCAGATTTCCTTTGCACTTTGACACCCTTTTACTCTACCATATTCTTCTTCACAGAGTGATAGATGAAGGATATTCATGGCCTTTGCATTTTGGGATATCTTGTCAAGCTCAGATTTTCTTAACTCACTCAGGTCGATGGTGTAGATGTCTTCTACCGGTACTTCTTCAGCTTTGCCGGTGGCTTGAATTTTTGAAGTGTCACCATCAGTATTACCTGGTTTTGTGATCTTGATCTTCATCGGGATTAGAGGACCATCCACTATGATTCTCCATAGAGTGAAGTCAATTGCCTGCACATGACATTTCATACGACTACTCCAGTAATCATAGTTAGTACCATCAAATACAGGAGGCCTATTAGAAGACATTCCTTCTTTCATGAATGAACCCATAATCACAGATATATAACAGGATTAATTTAAATTGCGAGATGTAAAGCTCTAAAGCAATTACTAGCTACTGATACCACTTGTTAGACTTGAGAGTCTATAAAGTAACCTTAGAGGGGGGGTGAATAAGGTTATAGATGATTAATGGATTCTTTTTTCAATTTAAAAAACTTTTTCGATATTGGTTTGGATTAAATGCGGAATAATAATATTTGACCAATATAGAAGGAGAAGAGGAGTAGAATGAGATAATGGACAGATCAATATTGTATACAGCAATAAAATAGAGAGATCTGGATAAGATTACAATATGATATATTTGCACAGTTCTATTGAGAATATGATAAGCAGTTAAATCAAGTATATGATAATATCAATATTATAAGCAAATAAAGTGCAAAATATAAAGAGATAGAGAAGAAATTGTGAGAATAGGTGTTGTCTGAAGGTGAAGCTCAACCTATGTATTTATAGGCTTAGGCACCGTTGAAAATTTTTGAAAAGCATTTAATATAGGTGAAGAATCGATTCATAGACCAAGTTAAAATGTGAAGGAATCGATTCATTGCCTTTAAAAAATAAAAGAATCGATTGTTTGTTTCTTTAGAAATAGGTGAGAATCGATTTTCAGGACATCCTGAATAAGGTAGGAATCGATTCTTACTTTGTTTAAAATGAGGAGGAATCGATTCATAGCCTATAGGATTGCTTGAAAAATCGATTTCATAGTCTTTTGAAATAGAAGGAGATCGATTCTTACCTTTGGCTTGAGAATATGTAGAAATCGATTACATGCTTCAAACATAGGATAAGGAAATCGATTCTTGGCCTATAGGTGAGCCTAAAATCGATTTCATAGCCTATATAAATTATATAAATCGATTTCATAGCCATTGGAACAAAATAGAAAATGATTTTTGATTTCCACAAAATCGTTTTTAGGTTTAGGTGCCACCTTATGCATGCATGCAATTTTGTGAAATATTTTTTCAAAACTATTTTTATGCATCATGCATGTTTTGAAAAGTCATCTCTCTCAATAGCTAAAGTGCCACACACTTTAGGTGATAGGACCTTTACAAAGAGTCCTAAAAAAGGCTTAGACACAAAATAGGGTTTTGAACTTCTTATAATGCTTCTTCTTCAAGCTTCTCCTTTTTTGAGTCTTCTTCCTTTTAAATTAAGTCCTGCACTTTGCTCAATGTGAAACATTAGTAGATATATGTAATTTGTTATCATTCAAAATAAAGGACTGTTTTACCCTTGGTTCAACATTTTTCTCTTATCTTCTCCTGGAAATGAATTTATAACTGTCTTCACTATTTCCTATTTCCATATTCACTATATTATATACCGCAATAACATACCAAGTGGCCGGGTGTGGCACAAGTGGTAAGTTGCTTGGGCCCCTTAAGCATTTGGTCAGGGGTTCGATCCCTGGCCGGTGTGTATGGAGAGACATCGCTTGGGAGAGGTCGGCCCTTAAATGAACTCCAGTACCTCGAGAAATTAGTCTCCACAGTAACCGTGGAGGATACTCGGGTTTACCCAAAAAAATATACCGCAATGACATCCTAATATCCTATTATGAAAAGAAGGCAATGTATCCTTTTACTATGGGGAAATCCAAATTTCAATAGTTGATCTCCTTCAATACTGATGTGGAAGCTGGCCTCTTATAGATGCGATTAATTAGAGCTTCTAGACTTGATGGAATCAATGAGAAACCATTGCCAAAGTGTATGTGTTATTTTTGAAATCTGGGACTGAAATACAAATAACTATATCTAGACTTTTTCATGAGCTTGATACTCCAATTTTTTATTATCAATCTGGATTACAAGTTCCTTCTACTGATTGTGGAAATTGTCTATTCACTATAGGTTGGATTGCTGGGGGATGAATTAGAAGTGCATGATCAATATAGCAGGGACATTCAATGGACTCACAGCATGTCGTCTTCCTTTTGAATATTTTTTAGGAGGCCTACTTTTTTGGAATTCCTTAGAAATGTATATGTGGGTCAATTTGTTTTATAGAACTTAGGGTTTCGCTTTTTTATTAATTGGTTTGTACATTTTTTGTATCTTTTTAAAACGTACGTTGTTACGTTGTTACTACTGTCATTATGAATTTAGTATTTTTTTCATGTTATTGCTCGCCCTGTCCCCCACATATATTTCGATTATTATTTCGACAATTACAAATTTACAGAAAAATTGTGTTAATAATAATTTTTCACTCTCTTTCCATTATAGCTGAAATGGTTAATAATATGTCAATATTTTTGTAATAACAAGTAAACTAAGGATAGAAATTAAATAAAAGAATGGATATATAATAAAATAGGATTGTACGTAAGTATCGACTGTAGCGCAAAAGGAAAAGGGGGAGTGGCTAGTTCTGATAACCTCAACTTAAACTTAACATTAATCTCCAACTCCACCTAAAGCAAGTAAAGAAAGCTGCACCCAATTCCCAAAAGAATCCTATGCGAAAAAAGGTAGCAGCTATATTGCTCACCAGAAAATCACAAGCTCCTACTATACTAGCCGCCATTGTATACATGTTAGTAACTGCCACTACAACAGATTTAAGCAATGGGAGCGCTTTTTTTAGGCCATAGGGAGCGCTTTCGGGCGCTCCTAAAGCTAGCGCTCCTGTTGCAAATCACCCAACGGTAGCGCTCGGAAAGCGCTCCCAAAAAACAGGGAGAGGAACATTGGGGGCATCCCCATTCCACTCATTGGAAGGATAATTACATGAAAGGGAGAGGAACATTGGGGGCATACCCATGGAAGGCATGCCATAAGGAGGCATTGGGGGCATCCCCATTCCACTCATTGGAGGGAGAGGAACAAAGCCTCCCCACATACGCATAGGTGGTGCAGGCAAAGCAAGAGGCAACAATTGAGCATACATCTTCTGCAACAGAAAACACATTCATATCAGTATTACTCGAGTGTCCAATATCTTTTAAGAATGAATAATGAGGTGGATAGAGGGTTGATTAACGGTAGACTATTCTGAACATTCAAACTGATGACATTAATGCACAACACAAATTAATACTAGGGCTACAGAAAATAGCAAAGATAATTACATGTTGTGCACCTACTTCCTTTCTTCGTTCTCTTTAGCCTTCACTTTTTTTGTGCACCTACTGCCATTGTTTCTCTTTGTGATTTAGAATTGCACAAGCTTATAAGAGGTACCACCGTACCACTAATATGCAAAAACCATTGCCACAAAGAAGGTTGTGGAATAGCTATGTACAAAAACATGATGATTTAATTTAAAGATGATGATATAGATTTTATAGAACAAAAAAAAATGATGAACTAGGTATTTATAGTAATTTAAAGAAACATGTTAGTCAAGAGTAAAAGTAAACCTAGCCAATTAGTGTTGGGCGTTAGAAAGTGTATTGGAAAAGTCTCACGTTAACTAGAGATGGTGCCAAATAAGAGTTAGCTTTTGCGATTGAGTTAGGCCCAAAGGGAGAGTCTATCTAAAACCAGTCCAACCACCCACAAATGTCAAATCCTACAAATTTCATGCTCCACATGCCATGGGGTCTTTATTGAGAGTCCCACAACGGATAATAATATGGCCTTAAAAGTGGTTGTAACTTACAAGAAGAGGGCAACTCTCACCCCATGAGTCAACTTTTAGGGATGAACAAAGCACAAACACGATTTCTAAAAGGGATGCTGCAGGAGAATGAATTATTTATATATGCACTTCAAAACTAAGTTAATTTAGTACCTGATCAATGAAATAAACAACCAAATCCTCGGCAAGATCACGCTCGCCAGATTGCGAGGTTGTCTCCATGGCATCTTTGTAAAGGTTATCCTTCTTTGACAAAATAATAGACTGCTTCCACCTACCTGCCTTCTTGTAAATGTAGGCAGCGACATGTCTCATCTCAAGAAGCTGGTGCTTTTCAATCTATGTCACAAATACTAATCTATCAGGTTTCCATAATTGAAACTGAAAAAATAGTAACCATTAAGAGCAAATGCAGCTCACCTTTTGTGCAAGGCCTATTCAATCAAAGTTGTCGTGCAAATCAATAGACTCACACAACCTATCATAATCTTCCTCCCCAACATATATCTCGTTTAGGGCTTCATTTACAGCTAATACGTTGTTGCTCTGAACTGCGGCCATATATGGCTTCACAAGACGAAGGTGACCAGCCTAAATCACATTACAGGGAAAATCTCTATTAGTGTTACAGCAAGCAAGTCAAAAACTAAGCTAATGAATTATTTGCTACTGATAATTCTACCTTACGCATGATGTCAACAACGCGTGCATGGTCCACACGAAGTGCAAGGACATTCAGAATATTATTGATAAGATCTGGATGCTCTTCCAAATAGAAGTGAACGGCCTTGGAATACAACTCAATGTTAGCAAATTTGACAATAACATCTTTAAATTGCATGTGATCCCATGCTTCAAGTGAATGGTTCATGGTGGTAGTTGCAGCATTATCAAACTCATCATATTGGATATACAAATAGGCCAACTCTTTCCAATGTTGTTCATCACAAGCTCTAATGAGTTTTGGAATATTGAGCCGCGTTGAGAATAATTTGATATGCTCCAGAAGCCACTACAACATTTAAGATTTATGGCATCGCTATAGTTAAAAAAATTGTTTCTCTTTACTTTCAAGAATGGTTTTCGAACTGTGATAACTTAAGGCGTTGCCTATTCCTTTGAGACGGTTTTACATAAATAAAAGACAACATCAATAAAAAAAAACCGTTGTCTATAAGAGGGTCAATAAAGGGTTTTGAAATTATACTATAAGAACGGTTTTTCTCTGTTGTTGCAAATGGCAACGGTTTTCCATCATTGCTAGGAGAAAACCGTTGAGATGCTTATCAAATGACACAGTTTAAAACCGTTGCCATTGTTGATGACAAATTAAAAAATATACAAAAAAAAAAGCCAAAAAATTCCTTCAGTGTTTGATATATATTTCTATGAGAAAATGAAAAATTATACACTAATTAAGCGTAGCACTAGATTTTGGCATTCAACCATATGGAGAATTATAATCCAACAAAATAAACTAACTCTAACTCTAGGCAAGCACAAGTAGGTAACCAGAATCTTTGCTACCATATCTCACTTGTAGGACAAAAACAATTTAAATTTAACAGAGTAAATTGTATTACAGTGAATGAACACAAAACCAAATAGAGTTCGCTAATATTTTACAGGACAATCATTATCAGTTAGCACCATAGAGCAGGCAATGGTTGCAGTTTCAAAGCAGCTCTCATTATCTTGATTTTTTTTTGGGAAGTCATTATCTTGATTTACTGTGTGAGAACTGTGACCAAATTATCTCTTCACAGCTTTGGCAAGACAAACCCTACAATGAAACAAAACGTTATTAATGCGAGGAATCAAATGATGTAAGTGCAGACAAGTGCATGCAACAACAAATAATGATAGAGGGAAACACCATTAAGAAGTGTAGTAAGCACAAGATATACTTTCAGCATAAGACATAGCATGGACTAAAGATCTTTTGATTATCGAGGGGGCATATAAAATGACATACCAGCATATCAAGAATCAATTTCCCCCCTCCACAATTCTGTTCGGTCAAAAAGTCTGCATTCACGAGGTCACCAACATTGAGTGCTTCTACAGACAAGGAAAAAAAAGTAAATACGGAAGATAACTAATTCACATCTAAGACTTTAAACTTATAACTAAACAAGTAAAATTTGAAATACACTATGAAGGAACCAATAGTAGTCTGGCCAAGAACTTTCGAACTCTGGTCTAGACAATGATTAAAATGAAAGCCAATATATAAAACGCTAAATATGCAGGCTGAGAAAAATGTTCAACATGCTGTAACAGATTTGAAGCAACCTATGAATTAAACATCAATAATGTTTGATAAGTAAACAAGCACCTGCTTAGAGTCGATCAGCATCTTGTCAAACTCCCCCCTCAGCCAAAGCAGCAACAACTTTTGGAGTAGCTACGGCTTTCATATATATTTCTAACGCAAGATCATTGTCTACAGTGAGTCTACAAGGGGGATTGCTGTAACAGATTTGAAGCAACCTATGAATTAAACCTCATTAATGTTTGATAAGTAAACAAGCACCTGCTTAGAGTCGATCAGCATCTTGTCAAACTCCCCTCTCTCAGCCAAAGCAGCAACAACTTTTGGAGTAGCTACGGCTTTCATATATATTTCTAACGCAAGATCATTGTCAACAGTCTACAAGGGGGCATGCCCATGAAAATTAGTAGAAATACACCATTTCTAACAGGAACTAAGATTAGAATATTGCCTTATTAGGAATACAATAAGGTAAAAACTAAAAATACAAACAAAAAATTAAATGTAAGAACACAATTTGATTTGCAAAATGTTTAGTCAAACCCAACCTTAACAAGATCTCCTAGCTCCTCACTGCATTCAAGCTTGCCTTCTGCCAACCAATTTCTCAAAAGAATTTTCTTGTGCTTGTTCTTGTTCACAACGAACCGAGACAATTCTAACGATTCAAAGGCATCCAGCTTTCCCCGCTTTAAAAGTGCTCTAAAATACAGCTGCAGTGGCGGAGTTTCTCCAGCTTGCACAGGTACACTCTGCCATGTAGAGAAGATAATCACATCACATTTTAAACATTATTATCATAAGAAAGAGATGGAAAGTGTGAGAAAATTTAGAGTTGAAGAGAATATCTTTTGAAACTAAAAATCTATCTATTGAGTTGAGAGAAACTACAGAGTGATCGATTTATTTATAGAGGTCCAGTTCATATAATTGGATGTGAACTATACATAGTTATTAATAGCAGCAAATAGCGGCGGAGTAAAATGAAGGCCGGCTGGCCACTATTCCCCAAATAGCGACGTACAGCGCTCATTGGGGTAGGGATGGGGTATTTTGGGGATTTCGTGCCTAAATTTGTTTGTTTCTTTTACTTTTGGTTCTATCTACTTGTATGTTTTGATTAAATACTACGAGATTTTATTATTAACTATGAAATCTTAAAGATTTGAAAAATTGTCCAATGGTTGAGGTGAGGGGGCATATCTAGTGAGAGGGCCTTTTTTATGTGAGAGGTGAGAGGGTTCATTATTAGCCATTAGATCCAAATAGATGGCTAGGATTAAAAAGTGACTCACGTGACTTATATTTGTCACTATTGCACGTTTTCTTCTCCATCTCGAAGTCTTTTGGGTTCTGAGAATACCAACAGTCTTTCTCACTCAAACCATCTTTTTATACTTCTCCATTCATTCCTCTACATGGCTCTATCCTTTTTCGATTTCATCTGCCTTTACCATCGTTCGTTAATCCATATCACATAACAAAACCTTTGATTTTTGGCCAATGTTTTATTCATTTCGATTATTGTATTGTTTACTGCAAGTTATTGAGTAAAATGTAAGCTTCATCAATGAATTAATGAGACTAAAGAAAGAAAGAAAGAAAAAAAATCAAGTTGCATCAAAGAATCTGTAAAATACAATGAAAGTCAAATAGAAAAGAAAACCACATTAAAAATAGAAGCCCTCTTTTGTATCGACATTATCCCCATTGAAAAAAACCTTTTTCTAAGAATAAAAACACAAAACATAGATCTAATTTTTGTGTAAGCAGAACCTTGTGCTCTTCAATAAACAATAAAGCAATGAGGTGGTGAACGTCCGAAAAAAATCGGGGAAAGGAAGGAGCAATGAAGAAGACAGTTGTGTGTTGGTGTTGTCAGAGTCGAATTTTAAGATCAAGCTGAATAGAACCTCCATTTGGATGTCCGCTCAAGCTGTAGACTTCTCCTTTGAGAAAACCCCTATTCTACGGTGGAAGAGGAGAGTAGTCGGCGTATAGACAAGGCAGCGTCTCCGTCGAATATTTTTGGAATGAGCAGAAGAGGGATTAGTCACGTGAGTTACTCTTAATCCTAGCCATTTATTTGGATCCAATGGCTAATAAAGAACCCTCCCACCTCTCACCTCTCACATAAAAATACCCCTCTCACTAGATATGCCCCATATATATATATTTGGTTACAAAAAGTTTAAGTGAGTTGGGCTCCGGGGGCTCACCAGGGTCAGGGCAGGCCTCAATGCTCTTTGAGCGCTTACAGAGGTAATTACAGATCACCCACCAAAGGAGTCCTTACGCTGGCAGTGGGAGTTGAACCCACGCCCTTGTGGGGAATGAGACAGCTCCTTACCAACTGAGCCAATCCTCATTGACTGCCCCATATATATATATATATATATATATATATATATATATATATATATATATATATAAAATATGCTGCTACACATACACTATCCCAGATTCGGAGTCTGCCATTCTGCGCGGGATTATGGACCTAAGTGAAGCTGATAGAAGAATTCTGTTAATTTAAAAATTACACTTGTATTTAATATAGTGACTGAAAGCCTATGAGCTAAATACTTTTACTCTACACACTAATAATTATAATCTAATTGACCAAACAAAAGAACGCCACCCAAAGACAAACAATAAACCAAAGATGACTGACTCTTCAACTGAAGTAGCAGAAAGAGCATGAGAAAATTGCTGGATAGCTACATCTATCAAGAAACCTGAAATTTGGCAACTGTGTCAGGTGTACGAAGGATTCCTTGTGGAGATTCAGCAGCAAGCTCGGCTGCTTCTTTATACTTTGTTTGGGCAAACAGTTCATGAAAACGTTCCACCACCTGTGAAGTCAACAAGTATTTCCATCATGTCTATGAATAAAAAACAAAAATACAACAATAATCACCATTTCTTGATAAACGAATGTACAACACAATCACATGATCAATATCAAATAAATATGATTAAAAAACAGATTAAAGCAAAATCATATTGGTTGGGTATACAACAATGAAATAATGAAATAATGAAATAATGAAACAACAAAACTGCATGGATACGACTTTCACAAACATGATAAAAAGGATGACAATTGATGAGTATCTAAAACAGAGGAAGTAAAAAGGAAAGGAAACCTTGTATTATAAACAATTCAGAGGATCTCTCTGAAATGTGAAGGCAGATTACAAGGTTGAAGATGAAAAACAATGAAACAGTGAAATGGCAATCCAATTGCCAAGTCCCAAGCCCAACTCTATTCCCAATACCAGCCTACCCCTATCTGTCACATAATTCCTGCCTTAACATTCTCTCTCCAAATCAACCTAAATATCCCTCCCTCCACTCACAGCTTCCACGTAGGCAGTTTGTTATATCAAATTGCGTGAGTGTGTGCTAGTGGTCCCCAAGTAATTGGCTTCCACTTCTTTCTTTCATAAACTTTAGGACTCTTCCCATTATACCCTTCATTAACAATGTCCCCATCAACAATGCAAAACAAATATACAACAAATGTTGGAACGGTAAGGAAATGTAAGGCAAACACTGACTGAACAAATTGAGCTAGTGACAGCTAAAAAGAAAGATTAGCAACCATTAAGTATTGCACTTTTGATTACAAGCACCAAACATCATGCAAGTTAGTATTTAGCAATGTGATGCTTTCAAGTTCTTGGGATCCCCCATACAACACCCCTAACGAAGAAACATTATTACTAATAATAAAGTTGCGCTTTCCACAAAACTGACATACCACTACCAGCTTCTCAGCCCCAGGAAGATTTCCTCATTTGGCAAGACTAACAGCCAGCTCCAAATTGTTTAATTGGAATTGTTAAATAGAGACGAAGAATAGAGAGACGATATTGGTCACGCAGTTCGGCCAATGTTTGCCTACGTCTACGACTACACAGCAGCTGTAGTTCTGTCTTATTAACTGTATATGTTGTTGTGTAAAGAGTACAAGCACTAATGAGTTTAAATAGGCTATACTATATGAAAACCTAGCGGGCCTGGGCCGAATACATATAAATAAATCTACTATTTACACCACATCTCAACACTCCCCCTCAAGCTGGAGCGTATAGATTGTAGGCATCCAGCTTGTCACATATGTAAGTTATCCTTGGTCCTCGAAGAGCTTTTGGGAAGATGTCTGCCAATTGATCATTAGAACCAACAAATGAAGTAGCAATGTCGCCGGACACAATCTTCTCACGAACAAAGTGACAATCAACTTCAATGTGTTTGGTTCGCTCATGAAAGACTGGATTGGACGCAATATGTAGGGCTGCTTGATTATCACAGATGAGACTCATAGTGCCTATTTTACAAAAACGCAATTCTTGGAGAAGATGTTTCAGCCACGTGAGCTCCTGAGTGGTAAGCGCCATAGCTCGATATTCAGCCTCAGCACTGGATCTGGCAACAACATTTTGTTTTTTACTTTTCCATGAAATTAGATTTCCACCAATAAGAACACAATACCCAGATGTGGACCTTCTATCAAAGGGGCAACCAGCCCAATCAGCATCTGTGTAAGCGACAATATTTGAATCACCTCTATCCGTGTAAACAAGACCTTTTCCAGGAGCTCCCTTGATATACCTCAGGATTCTAACAACGGCATCCCAATGACTGTCACAAGGAGAATTTAGGAATTGACTCACCACACTAACAGCATATGAAATATCTGGCCTCGTCATGGTCAAGTAATTTAACTTTCCAACTAGCCTCCTATACCTTCCTGGATCTGAAAATGGCTCCCCCTGATCTGGTAGGATCTTGACATTAGGATCCATAGGAGAGCCAATTGGCTTGCAATCCAACATTTTGGTTTCTTCTAAAATATCCAAAGCATACTTTCTCTGGGAAATAGCAATCCCTGCCTTAGAATGAGCTACCTCAATGCCAAGAAAGTAACGTAACTTTCCAAGATCTTTGACCTGAAAGTGGTGGACTAGATGTTGTTTAAGTCCTGCAATCCCATCATGATCATTACCTGTAATGACAATATCATCGACATAGACAACCAGATAAATACATTTGTGAGAGGAGAACTTATAAAAGACAGAGTGGTCAGCTTCACTCTGAATCATGCCATACTCTTGAACAACACTACTGAATCTCCCAAACCATGCTCGAGGGGATTGTTTAAGACCATACAAGGCTTTGTGAAGTCGACAGACATACCCACGACACTCCTCCTGAGCAACAAAACTAGGTGGTTGCTCCAGATAAACTTCTTCTTCTAGATCTCCATGGAGAAACGCATTCTTGATGTCTAGTTGATACAATGGCCAATGTCGCATTGCAGCCATAGAAAGGAATAGACGAACAGAAGCCATTTTAGCCACCGGTGAGAAAGTATCACTGTAATCAAGGCCAAAAATCTGAGTAGCCCTTAGCAACGAGGCGTGCTTTCAGACGATCAATACTCCCGTCTGGACCAATTTTAACAGTATATACCCAACGACACCCAACAATAGATTTACCAGGAGGAGGCGGCACAAGAGTCCATGTCTGGTTAGATTCTAAGGCTGTCATCTCATCAATCATAGCTTGTCTCCAACCTGAATGAGAAAGAGCTTCCTGCGTGGACTTAGGAATGGTGATGGAAGAAATAGCAGAGACAAATGTATAATGCGAAGGTGATAAGCGGTGATAGCTGAGGAAATTATAAATAGGATGAGGGTTACGGGTGGAACGTGTACCTTTCCGCACTGCAATAAGAGGGTCTTCTGACTCGGGAGGCGGATCCGGAGTAGAAGAGGGAACCGGGGCAGGAGATGAGTCACTATGATCTTCGGTAGGAGGTGGGTCGACAGGAGGGAGACGAGCGCGGCGTTGATAAGTTTGCAAAGGGGGGGGGACTAGAAGGACTAGGAGTTTCCGTAGGAGAAGGGTGATCTATCTGGTCAATGATGGGTGGGAGAGGAACTACCGGGACAAGGTTAGGAATAGGTAATACTTGAGAGACAGACTCAGAGTCAATGGGAGATGCAAAGAAGGGAGCATCCTCAAAGAAGGCGACATCAGCAGACATGTAGAAGCGATGTGTGGAGGGACAGTAGCATCGATATCCTTTTTGAACTCTTGAATAGCCAAGGAAGACACACTTAACTGCACGAGCAGACAATTTATCAAGTCCCGGAGTAAGATCATGAATAAAACAAGTGGATCCGAAGACTCGAGGAGAGATACGGAACAAGGGCTCATCGGGAAACAATATGGAATGAGGAACCCTATTCTGGATAGCAGAGGATGGCAATCTATTAATCAAGTGCCTTGCAGTGAGGACAGCATCCCCCCAAAACTTCAAAGGAACATTAGCATGAATAAGTAAGGTGCGTGCTGTTTCAATTATATGACGGTTCTTACGTTCAGTAATCCCATTTTGTTGTGGGGTATGGGGACAAGATGATTGATGTATGACGCCATTTTCAACCATAAGAGAATTAAATGATGTAGAAAAATATTCTTTCGCATTATCACTGCGTAAAGTGCGAATAGAACAACCAAATTGATTTTTGATTTCCTTAAAGAAATTTTGAAAAACACCAAGAAGTTCAGATCTGTCCTTAAGTAGGTAGATCTATGTACATCTAGAAAACTCATCAATAAAGGTGACAAAATATCTATGTCCTACAACTGAAGTGACTCGACTCGGTCCCCATACATCTGAGTGAAGAACATCAAAAGGAGAACGAGCTTGAGACCGAGTACTGCTAGGGAAGGAAGAGCGAACATGTTTCCCAAACTGACAAGACTCACAATCTAATGACTGCAGATGAGACAAATGAGGAACCATAACTTTGAACTTCTTGAGACTTGGATGACCTAACCGACGATGAAGAAGACTGAGGGACTTTGTAGTAGAAGTGGAGGCAATTGTAGATGAAGGATGGATGGGCTGGAGGTAGTAAAGTCCATGTGACTCATATCCTGTACCAATCGTCCGCTTCGTACTTCGATCCTGTATAACAAAATAATCATCATCAAAAGTTACAGAACATTTTAGGCTTCGAGTCAGACGACTAACTGAAATTAAATTAAATGGGCAATTGGGAACAAGAAGAACATTGTCAAGGGATAAGGAGGGAAGAGGAGTGGCTTTACCAATGCCACTAGCTTTAACTTTTGATCCGTCGGCAACGGTAATATAGTGTGGGGTGTTAGGTTGGGATATTTCGGATAAAAGAGATGGATTACCAGCCACGCAATCGGAAGCTCCAGTGTCCATAATCCAGAAGTCAACAGGTGATGATTGAGAGAAATAGACTGTAGAATTACCAGAATGAGCAACTGTTGCTGATGATGAAGCCTGGGAAGTCTTATACTGCAGGAATGCCTTACACTCCTCATCAGAAAGAACATTTTGTTTAGTGCTTCTCTGTTCAGAATCATTAACCTGAGTCACATTTACTGGTTTCTCTGGAAAGCCATGAAGGGAATAACACTTGCCTTCAGTATGACCAAGTTTCTTACAATAAGTGCACTAAGGACGTCCTCCGGCACGACCTCCTCGACCACCCCCACGACCACAACCGCGTCCCCCACGACCTACAAAATTAGAAACAAGAGCAAAAGATTCTATGTTAGTCTGAGATCCATTCCCTCCAGTTCCTTCCAATCCAGGAAGACGTATGAGACGCCTGATAAGATCCTCTGTTGAGGGAATATCTGATGCAGAAAGAATGTTGCTCCGTACTGACTCATACTTTTGATGGAGACCATGAAGAACATAGATCATACACACATTATCTAGTTTTTCAAGCATCTTCTTCGGGTCATTGTCGGTCACAAGGAGCTTGAACTCATTTGCTGCTGACTGAGCTTTATTAGCATATGTCATGATGTTATCTTCTGTCATCTGAAGGGTGGCTAAATTATGAATAACACCATAGAGACGCTGGATATCATTAGAATAAACATTCTTAGCCTTCTGCCAAATATCATAACAAGTGGTGTATGAACGATAATGGACCAGCAATGAGGGTTCAATGGATTGCCACAAAAGAGAGACCAATTGACAATCTGCTTGTTCCCAATCTTCACGCAAATCGTTACCAATATCTGTAGAATTGTTAGTGAGGTGATCTAAAAGCCTTTGTCCCATAAACCACATCGACCGCCGTACGAAATGAACAGTAACGCCGTACGGATAAAACATCGACCGTCGTGTGGGTAAACAGTAATGCCGTACGGAATGAACAGTGGCGTCGTACGGATGAACAGTAACTTCCGTATGGGCGAACAGGCACGCCGTACGAACGCCGTACGGACAGTGACGTCGTACGGATGATTAGTAACTTCCGTACGGGGCCGAAAGGGACTGTATGAACAATCAACGGGACAGCTAGGGTTCAATAGCGTGACGGCGCGACGGCTAGGTTTTCAGGCCCAGTGATCATAGGCTTTTGATACCATGTTAAATAGAGACGAATAATAGAGAGACGATATTGGTCACGCAGTTCGGCCAATGTTTGCCTACGTCTGCGACTACAGAGCAGCTGTAGTTCCATCTTATTAACTGTATATGTTGTTGTGTAAAGAGTACAAGCACTAATGAGTTTAAATAGGCTATACTATATGAAAACCTAGCGGGCCTGGGCCGAATACACATATAAATAAATCTACTATTTACACCACATCTCAACAGGAATAGTAACCGATATGAATTAAAATGAAAGGCAATATATGCAATGCTAAATATGCAGGCTAAGAAAAAAGTTCAACATGCTGTAACAGATTTGAAGCAACCTATGAATTAAACCTCATTAATGTTTGATAAGTAAACAAGCACCTGCTTAGAGTCGGTCAGCATCTTGTCAAACTCCCCCCTCTCAGCCAAAGCAGCAACAACTTTTGGAGTAGCTACGGCTTTCATATATATTTCTAACGCAAGATCATTGTCTACAGTCTACAAGGGGGCATGCCCCTGAAAATTAGTAGAAATACACCATTTCTAACAGAAACTAAGATTAGAATATTGCCTTATTAGGCATACAATAAGAAAGGTAAAAACTAAAAATACACACAAAAAATTAAATGTAAGAACAATTTGATTTGCAAAATGTTTAGTCAAACCCAACCTTAACAAGATCTCCTAGCTCCTCACTGCATTCAAGCTTGCCCTCTGCCAACCAATTTCTCAAAAGAATTTTCTTGTGCTTGTGCTTGTTCACAACCAACCGAGAAAACTCTAACGATTCAAAGGCATCCAGCTTTCCCCGCTTTAAAAGTGCTCTAAAATACAGCTGCAGTGGCGGAGTTTCTCCAGCTTGCACAGGTACACTCTGCCATGTAGAGAAGATAATCACATCACATTTTAAACAATATTATCATAAGTAGAGCAGATTCAAGATGCAAGAAAGAGATGGAAAGTGTGAGAAAATTTAGAGTTGAAGAGAATATCTTTTGAAACTAAAAATCTATCTATTGAGTTGAGAGAAACTACAGAGTGATCGATTTATTTAGAGAGGTCCAGTTCATATAATTGGATCTGAACTATACATAGTTATCAATAGCAGCGGAGCAAAATGAAGGCTGGCTGGCCACTATTCCCCAAATAGCGACGTACAGCGCTCGTTGGGGTAGGGATGGGGTATTTTGGGGATTTCGTGCCTAAATTTGTTTGTTTCCTTTACTTTTGGTTCTATCTACTTGTATGTTTTGATTAAATACAACGAGATTTTATTATTAACTATGAACTCTTCAAGATTTGAAAAATTGTCCAATGGTTGAGGTGAGGGGGCATATCTAGTGAGAGGGCCTCTTTTATGTGAGAGGTGAGAGGGTTCATTATTAGCCATTAGATCCAAATAGATGGCTAGGATTAAAAGGTGACTCACGTGACTTATATTTGTCACTATTGCACGTTTTCTTCTCCATCTCGAAGTCTTTTGGGTTCTGAAAATACCAACAGTCTTTCTCACTCAAACCATCTTTTTATACTTCTCCATTCATTTCTCTATATGGCTCTATCCTTTTTCGATTTCTTCTGCCTTTACCATCGTTCGTTAATCCATATCACATAACAAAACCTTTGATTTTTGGCCAATGTTTTATTCATTTCAATTATTGTATTGTTTACTGCAAGTTATTGAGTAAAATGTAAGCTTCATCAATGAATCAATGAGACTAAAGAAAGAAAGAAAAAAAATCAAGTTGCATCAAAGAATCTGTAAAATACAATGAAAGTCAAATAGAAAAGAAAACCACATTAAAAATAGAAGCCCTCTTTTGTATCGACATTATCCCCATTGAAAAAAACCTTCTTTTTCTATGAATAAAAACACAAAACATAGATCTAATTTCTGTGTAAGCAGAACCTTGTGCTCTTCAATAAACAATAAAGCAATGAGGTGGTGAGCATCCGAAAAAAATCGGGGAAAGGAAGGAGCAATGAAGAAGACAATTGTGTGTTGGTGTTGTCAGAGTCGAATTTTAAGATCAAGCTGGATAGAACCTCCATTTGGATGTCCGCTCATGCTGTAGACTTCTCCTTCGAGAAAACCCCTATTCTGCGGTGGAAGAGGAGAGTAGTCGGCGTACAGACAAGGCAGCGTCTCCATCGAATATTTTTGGAATGATCAGAAGAGAGATTAGTTACGTGAGTTACTCTTAATCCTAGCCATTTATTTGGATCCAATGGCTAATAATGAACCCTCCCACCTCTCACATAAAAATACCCCACTCACTAGATATGCCCCATATAAATATATATATATATATATATATATATATATATATATTTTGGTTACATAAAGTTTAAGTGAGTTGGGCTCCGGGGGCTCACCAGGGTCAGGGCAGGCCTCAAGGCTCTTTGAGCGCTTACAGAAATACTTACAGATCACCCACCAAAGGGGTCCTTACGCTGGCAGCGGGAGTTGAACCCACCACGCCCTTGTGGGGAATGAGACAGCGCCTTACCAACTGAGCCAACCCTCATTGGCTGCCCCATATATATATATATATATATATATATATATATATATATATATATATATATATAAATTAGAATATGCTGCTACACATACACTATCCCAGGTTTGGAGATTGCCATTCTGCGCGGGATTATGGAGCTACCTAAGTGTAGCTCATAGAAGAATTCTGTTCATTTAAAAGTTACACTTGTATTTAATATAGTGACTGAAAGCCTTCGAGCTAAATACTTCTACTCTACACACTAATAATTATAATCTAATTGGCCAAACAAAAGAACGCCGCCCAAAGACAAACAATAAACCAAAGATGACTGACTCTTTAACTGAAGTAGCAGAAAGAGCATGAGAAAATTGCTGGATAGCTACATCTATCAAGAAACCTGAAATTTGGCAACTGTGTCAGGTGTACGAAGGATTCCTTGTGGAGATTCAGCAGCAAGCTCGGCTGCTTCTTTATACTTTGTTTGGGCAAACAGTTCATGAAAACGTTCCACCACCTGTGAAGTCAACAAGTATTGCTATCATGTCTATGAATAAAAAACAAAAATACAACAATAATCACCATTTCTTGAGAAACGAATGTACAACACAATCATATGATCAATATCAAAAAAAAATATGATTAAAAAACAGATTAAAGCAAAATCATATTGGTTGGGTATACAACAATGAAATAATGAAACAACAAAACTGCATGCATACGACTTTCACAAACATGATAAAAAGGATGACAATTGATGAGTATCTAAAACAGAGGAAGTAAAAAGGAAAGGAAACCTTGTATTATAAACAACAATTCAGAGGATCTCTCCGAAATGTGAAGGCAGATTACAAGGTTGAAGATGAAAAACAATGAAACAGTGAAATGGCAATCCAATTGCCAAGTCCCAAGCCCAACTCTATTCCCAATACCAGCCTACCTCTATCTGTCACATAATTCCTGCCTTAAACCACACATTCTCTCTCCAAATCAACCTGAATATTGCTCCCTCCACTAACAGCTTCCACGTAGGCAGTTTGTTATATCAAATTGCGTGAGTGTGTGCTAGTGGTCCCCAAGTAATTGGTTTCCACTTCTTTCTTTCATAAACTTTAGGACTCTTGCCATTATACCCTTCATTAACAATGTCCTCATCAACAATGCAAAACAAATATACAACAAATGTTGGAACGGTAAGGAAATGTAAGTCAAACACTGACTGAATAAATTGAGCTAGTGACAGCTAAAAAGAAAGATTAGCAACCATTAAGTATTGCACTTTTGATTACAAGCACCAAACATCATGCAAGTTAGTATTTAGCAGTTATACGACACAATGTGAATGCTTCCAAGTTCATGGGATCGCCCGTACAACACCCCTAACGAAGAAACATTATTACTAATAATAAAGTTGAGCTTTCCACAAAACTGACATACCACTACCAGCTTCTCAGCCCCAGGAAGATTTCCTCTTTTGGCAAGACTAACAGCCAGCTCCAAATTGTTTAACTGGAATAGTAACCGATATGAAATTTGTTAAAATGACAATTCATTTCCCACTTCACATCATAAAAGTGATAATAAGGTCAGAAACATACTTGACCGCTGACAAAATTCACAATTGTTTGTTCATTAACAGTGGCCAGCACAACCTGGCCTCTGCTGTTGACGGCACAAAAACCACCCACTGATGTGGCTTCTGATGTCAAAAATATAGGATCTGGACTAATTCTGTTCCTATATACAGCAGTAGCTGTCTCCAAATCGTACACAAAAAGTAGGCCTTGATTGGAAATCACATAAATCAAACCATATTTATGGGATATCTGCCAAAAAACAAAGTAGGAGTCAAACATCTGCAAATTATAAAATGAATAACAAACATTAGCAACTTCTGTACCAGCATGGAAACTGGAATATCATCAGCAAAATTTGGGGGGAAGAAAAGATTGGCTTGTTTCTTTGTAAATGATGGCTTCCCTGCAAACAAATTTGAAAGAGTAAACTCCAAAAGTATGATAAATTAAATCACAGGTGATATTATGATACCCACAGTTCGACTTCACCATATCCCCATCCATCTTCAAAAGCCCGGACTGATTTCAGTATACACAGATTCCAAGATTTATGAAATTAGTTACAAAATTCAACTCAAATCTAATACATGTAATAAATACTTGTAGCTTCATCTACCTATCACTTATAGGGCTATAAATGTTTATTGCTACAATTCAAAACTCAACATAAATCCATCATAATTGCAAAAGGGGAAAGAAAAACAAAAATATCTGTCACATATTCAAGTTTTCCTATCAGTCAAGTGCAAGGTAACAAACGGAAAAGAAATTCTCGAAGCATGGCCTAACAACAAAATATAATACATCTATCGGTCAAAAACATGGAAACAATGGAAAAGCAATCCTTGTAGCATGGCCTAAGAAAACATAATATATTATATTGACTGAAGTTATTAGCAATAATGAGTAGCTTCCTCCATCCTGCTACATGGATCACTATATCTCATCCATCTACAAAATAAAGTTTATGAAATAGTTATATTTTGAGTTCAATTAAAGCAAGACAAAATTGCCATTGTAGTCTGTAGGGACATTTTCTAAAAGGGGCATTTTCCTCACTAATATGTCACTCCACCTCTGGAAAAGTCATAGATCAAGCATGAAAGATACATAATGATGAAGATAATATATTTAAATATCAGATTTACTAGAAATATTAAATTTGGAAACTCAAAATACGCCAGCTAGATTGGCTCTATAACACAGAATTGTGTAGAAGTCATATTCCCCATAAAATAAATGTGTGAGATGAGGGATAGATATGAAAATGAAGACCTGGCTGTGCACCCAGTTCAATGACATGCAACTTGGATATAACTTGACCAGCATCATTAAGTGTCTTTGAGGCAAAAGAAATCAGAACAGAAGGATTTTCATTCCCAGGAACCTGTCAATCAAAATCCAAAATTTACCGTCATTGTTCGGCCATATACAATTATTCAGGTTTTATTATATAAATATATCTATGAAAACAAAAACTGAACCATAAGAAAATGTACTTTAAATTGGGCAAATGATGCAGCATGAGCTTCAACAGCCTGACTGTGCTGTTGATCCACGGAGAAAAGTTGCATGTTCCCTTTAACCAATTGTGGCCTCTATAGTGAATAATTTGAGGAAGAAACAAAATGGATTAGGCTTGCGAAAATCATAGTAGAAAGATCATAATTGTGGTACAATTATATACTATATATGTGATAGAAATGGACATAAAGAAAAGCAAAATGGTCTTAATGAAAAGGCTCAAATATAGCTGGAAATTTGAAATGCATTTCACTACGATAGCATACTATGTATGACAGGAAGCAGAGATATACCTCAGGGGTACCAGGAGCAATACCAATCAACACCAACCATTTTTCTGTAGGGTCACATTGATAATTGATTATCTTGCTGTTTGCCAAATTTGCTGTTCTCTCAAACATCTTAATAGGTTCAGGATCACCTGTGAGTTACGTAGATCAGGTACCATATACTTGTCAAAAAATTACAGACGAACTACAAGCACACAAAGAATGTGTAAACTGTAAAGCAGAATAGCAAAAGAATATTGAAGACCGGCAGACTATGTATCATTAACATTATCCTACCTTCAAGTGACCAGTGGTATACAGAGGTCTGTGTCACAAGGCCCAACATTTTGGGGCTAATCCACTTCCAGAAGGTCACCTATACATGAAAAATATGGGCATTCCACAAAGATTAACAAATCGTCCTTAAGGAGCTATTATGTTACAGTATATGTATCCTAGTACATAATAATTACCTGCTCAGGCATCTTATATGATTTCATCTTTGTTTTCAATTCGATATTAAATATTCGTAGGCGATCCTGCACAGTGCCTTGGATTTGGGCTTCAAGAGAATGATGCAGCTCATAAGTGACGATAATCCAAAAGCAAATAATATTTTAAATACAACACCAACAGAAGCACATGGCACAAAAACTGAAAACCTGAAGATGCCAAACATTTGGGAGTTGGGAGCATTGTGATTTATGAACTATCATTTTTTCTTTGAACCACCCAAATGGTCAAACATTGACAGCATAAAAAATATGTAGGATTGCAACAACTAATTGGCCTAGTGTGAAATTGGGGATGACTAAGACATTGGCAAAAGCAAAAAATATGGAGGAAAAAAAAGGTTGTCATAGATGTATACATTACATTAAGAGCAATAAATTTCATATACCACCAACAAAATTGACAAGAATAAAACTGTAGTTTAACCCTCAAACCATAATTCCTTTCTACTATCCACCTAAATATTTTCTCATCTAAAAGAGTCCTTCTTGCTTCCTCTTGAGGAATACACAAGGTAGTTTAATCCCCAAACAATAATTTTTTGGGTAAAATATGTTTTTGGTCTCTACAAAATTGGGTCCTTCTAAGTTTAGTCCCTACATTAACAAAATAGGTGTTTTGGTCCCCATCTTATTTTTCCGTTTTCATTATTAGTCCCTGACGTTAAATGGCGATGAATGGGCAAACGGAATGCTGACATGGCATCGCCTAGGTGGTATTTTAAATGATGTGGCACCAATGTGGCTTTCCACGTGGCCTTTTTATTTTTTTAGCTTTTCCATCATCTTCCCCACACCTCCCTCACACCCCCATTAAAACCAATACATCTTCTTTGAGCGTCGCTTATGGCCTCTACGACGTCGTTTACTCTTTCCCACGCAATTCCCATTTCCTGCCACAACCAAGTCTCCCTCCCCACCACAACCAAGTCTCCCTCCCCTTCTCCGCTAAACCCATTTCCCTCAAATCTCTTCCCTTTCTTGCAAATGGATTTCGCAGAATTCGATCCAAGTCCACACGTTTCTCTGTTCGCTGTGAAGCTTCAAGTGAAAGGGTAACGCATCATAACTCATTCTCATACATCTTCTTTGAGCGTCGCTTATGGCCTCTACGACGTCGTTTACTCTTTCCCACGCAATTCCCATTTCCTGCCACAACCAAGTCTCCCTCCCCACCACAACCAAGTCTCCCTCCCCTTCTCCGCTAAACCCATTTCCCTCAAATCTCTTCCCTTTCTTGCAAATGGATTTCGCAGAATTCGATCCAAGTCCACACGTTTCTCTGTTCGCTGTGAAGCTTCAAGTGAAAGGGTAACGCATCATAACTCATTCTCCTTCAAATTTATTCCCTTTTTATCTTCCTTCCCTTTCTCAAACTTGCAATCACCGTGCTTAACACAAATTAGACTAGAATTAGAAGCTACTTAGTCCACAAATTTCAATTACTGCAAATTTATATGTGAATTTAAAAATCTCGTGTTGGTTAAAAACGAGTGAGTGAAATTTCAATTGATCCATCTGGGTTTGAGGGTGGTGGTGAGAGATTGTAGGTTTAAAAGTAACATAGTTGTGGTTTTGAGTTTGGTGGGGACAAAGATTCGTGGCATGACTGTCTTGGGTGGTGTGGACGGCGGTGGGGTTGTGGGGGAGGGGGAAGAAGAAGGAAAAAGAATGCGCGTGTTGCAGCAGAAGGAGGAAGATTAACGTTTTTTCTAAAAAAAAAAAAGAACAATTTAATAAAACAAAAAAGATTGCTAAAAAGAAAAATAGAAAAGCCACGTAGATAAATTAATTGTGCCACGTAGATAAAAAAGCCACCTGTAAATGACAACTCAGAAAAACGTTAGTCCAGTCAGCATGATTTAACGCCATGTGTAAAATCTAAAAGGAAACTAGAGAGAAGTTTGTTGAGTGAGAATATTTCATTTTCTGTTATTCACACTTAATGAAATTCAGTTTACAATTTGGGATTTATAGGCTGACCTAATCGTGTGCACAGTAATAGCTTGACCTGTGCACACTTCTAACAGAATGTAAATCTGTTTTAACAAACTAATTACAGCAATTAGTAACTGAGATTAGCACAGAATTTATACAGTACTTTATGGTGCACAAGGGTGCACCCTAAGCTAATTTCCTATACTCTTACACCCCCCCCCCCCCCACAAGCTGAGGGTGGGTGAGTTAGGGAGCACACTCTCAGCTTGTTGCAGCATTCTTGCAAAGTTGATGTAGAAAGAGGCTTGGTTAGTGCATCAGCCACTTGAAATTGGCCTGGAATATGAGTAACTTTGAGTTGCTTTGCCAAGACTTTCTCTCTCACAAAAAACAGGTCAATCTCCATGTGTTTAGTTCTAGCATGGAGAACAGGGTTATGTGCCATGGCCACTGTACTCTGGTTGTCACAGTGGATAATTGGAGCAGTTATGTTAACATGCAGCTCGTGTAGAAGTGTCTGGATCCATAGGATTTCTGAAGTAGTGTGAGTCAAACTTTTATATTCAGCCTCTGCACTTGATCTAGCCACAAGAGGCTGCTTCCTTGACCACCAAGACACAAGATTTGGGCCAAAGTAGATAGTTGAACCTGATGTAGACCTCCTGTCATCAGGATCTGATGCCCAATCAGCATCACAAAACCCAACCAAGTTGAATGGCTTCTGACTGTTTGCTGCCTGAAATAATAGACCATGATGAATGGTTCCTTTTAGGTACCTCAAAATTCTCTTAACAGCAGCCCAATGACTATCAAAGGGATCTGCCATGAATTGGCAGACCTTGTTAACAGAGTAGCTCAGTTCTGGCCTAGTTAGGGTGGCATATTGAAGTGCACCCACAACAAAACGATATAATGTAGGATCCTTGAACCTTACAGAGCCTGTTTTGCACAGTTTAGTATTAGAAGCCATAGGGGAGGCAATAGCAGTGGATTCCATCATTCCTGTTTTGGTGAGAAGGTCACGAATGTACTTGGACTGAGTGAGAAGTAGGGAGCCATTGGCCTGCTTGTGAACTTCAATTCCCAGAAAGTAATCAAGGTCACCTAGTTACTTTAAAGCAAAATTCTGATGGAGTTTGTTAGTGATGATCTTCAAGAGAGAAGGAGAGTTCCCTGTGAGTATAATATCATCAACATAGACAAGTAAATAAGCAACAGTATTTTTGCCTCTAAAAATGAATAAAGAGGGATCACATTTGCTGCCCTTAAACCCCATTGTGAGAAGAGTGCCAGTTAACCTCTCAAACCATTGCCTAGGGGCTTGTTTTAATCCATAGAGTGACTTATGTAGTTTACAAACGAGTGAAGGATTAGAAGAGATAAACCCAACAGGTTGTTCCATGTACACTTCCTCATGTAAAATGCCATTGAGAAAGGCATTATTTACATCCAATTGATGTATAGGCCAGCTATATGTAAGAGCTAGAGTAAGAATGACTCTAATTGTCACAGGTTTCACAACTGGGGAAAAAGTCTCATGATAGTCAAATCCTTGAACTTGATGAAATCCTTTGGCAACTAACCTTGCCTTGTACTTATTCACAGATCCATCAGCATTTTGCTTTGCACGAAATACCCACTTACAACCAATGGCTTGCCTATTTGGTGGTAAAGGGACTAGGGACCAAGTTTTATTGTGTTGGAAAGCTGTATATTCTGCTTGCATTGCTGCAAGCCAGTTAGGGTCTTGTAGAGCTTGTTTTGCTGTCTTGGGTTCAATGGTGGTGAGAAAGACAGAGGGATTGAGTCTAGGTAAGGGGATGCCTGATTTTGACCTAGTTTGCATTGAGTGAGTGTTGACAGGTTGTTGGTTAGAGTTATGTGAGGGTTGAGGTTCGGTAAGGTTGGGATTGGCTGAGTTATTGGGTGATGGTGAGGTTTCTGGTGTAGTGAGGGCAGGGGAAGGTGATGTTGATGCTGGAGAGTCACTGTCCGGTTGAGCTTGGGCCTGCACAATAGGGGTAGTTAACTCAACAGTAGTAGGAAGAGGACTTAAAGTGATACTTGGAGTGGGAGACTGAGACTGAGATTTATTAGAGGGAAACAATTCAGGATAGGGGAATCTAGACTCATTGAAGATGACATCTTTTGACACTATGACTCTCCCAGTGGGGGAGAGGCATTTATAGCCCTTGTGTGAAGTGGAATACCCAAGGAAGAGGCATTCATGTGTCCTAAAATCAAACTTGTGTGCATTGTAGGGTCTTAGCAGAGGGAAGCAAGCACACCCAAATACTTTTAGAAAGTGATAATCTGGGTCCTTTTTAAAGAGAGCTGTATATGGAGGGACATGGTTAAGAGGGGCTGAGGGTTGTCTATTTATGAGATATACTGTTGTTTGGACAGCATAGTCCCAAAATTTTAGGGGTAAAGAAGCATGACTTAGGAGAGATAGACTTAGGTCAACAATGTGCCTATGTTTTCTTTCCACTACCCCATTTTGGTGGTGAGTATGTGGACAAATTATTCTGTGAATGATGCCAAGGCCTGCAAGGTATGTGGAGAAAGGTCTGAATTCCCCTCCCCAATCTGTTTGGACAGCCTTGATAGATAAATCAAATTGTTTTTCAACTAAGGCTTTAAACTGTTTGAAAATTTCTAAGGTGTCAGATTTTCTTTTTATGAGATATAGCCATGTAAATCTGGTTGCTGCATCTACAAATGTAACATAGTAGAGGGCTTTATTGGTGGATTCAACTGGTGCAGGGCCCCAAAGATCATTGTATATAAGGGTGAGGGGTGTAGTGTATATAGATTCAGATGGTTGAGCATAAAATTTGTGAGCTTTACCCATAATACATGCAGCACAAAATTCAGAAATATCTTTATTTGATAGAGAGATATTACACTTTGAGAATATAGTATTCATGGCTACATGATTGGGATGGCCTAGCCTTAAGTGCCATGTGGTCCTAAGATTAGGGGAAGGGGCAATTACAGCATTAATAGAGGGTTTTATTGTAGAATTAGACACAGTAGGTTGCTACAGAGATGCAGCAGAAGACACAGAAGCAGATGTGGTGGTGGAGCAGCTCTAGGAGGATAAGGCACATAGGGATTATAGTTAGGTATAGTCCAAGAGTTTTGGTACAAAGGAGGAGGATAGGCATATGGATTAGGTGCTAGGTTAGCGTATGAGTTGGTAGGGGAAGCAAAACCTTGATAATCAGTAGGTATTTGTGCTTGAAATTGCTGATTAAATCTATGATAGCACATAGTGGCCAGATGACCAAATTTAAAGCACACTTGGCACTGCACATTGCCAAAACGGCCACGGCCACCACGGAATCCTCCAGCAAAGGAATTATTGCCAAAATTATTAACACCATCAGAGTTAGGGTTAGGAACAGCGTTACCAGTGTTTGCAGGTTGCGACTCTGCATTCTGCGCTGGTGCAGGCAAGGTGTTTGTCAAATTGATTGAGAGAGATTCACTTTGAGACTTCTTTTTGAACTTTCCAGAGCGCATCTCGTGAGCAAGAAGGAGTGCTTCAACCTCTTCAAGTTGATTCTCCTCAAATTTGCTCTTAATAACAGAGATCACAGGTGCGTATTCTTCTGGAAGTCCTTCGAGGATGACATCAATGTGCTGCGCTGGAGGAACAGGATCACCAACAGATGCGAGACTGTCAACGAGAGCTTTGATGCGAAGCAAGTATTCCTCTACACTGCTCGAAGCCAGCGTCGTTGCACGCAACTCTGTTCGCAGTTGCCGTGCCTTTGCGCGTGTGAGTTTCTGGAAATGATCGTGAATGCGATCCCAAAGCTGAAAGGAATGAACACATCTTAATACGCGAGGCATGATCGCACTGGAGAGCGTCGACTGTAGCCACGAAAGAAGCCATTGATCTTGCTTCAGCCAGTTTCTGTACAGAGGATTTTCTTTGCGCGCTTCACGATCTGTTTGCGACGCGTACTGTTCTGGAATTTCTGGAAAATGGATGAAGCTTTGAAGATTATGAGCGTTAATCATAGGCTCAACCTGTTCACGCCAAACGAGGAAGTTCTTCTCGTCAAGTTTGTCAGAAATTTTAGCGTAAAAGTGATTAAAGGTTGGATTGGCGGTGCAGTTGCTAACGGAACTGCTGTCGCGAGCGGAGAATGCGGCGGAGACGTAGGTGGAGTCGTCGGTGGAGAATCTTCGGTCGCCATGGATCGCAAGATCCTCTGATACCATGTAAAATCTAAAAGGAAACTAGAGAGAAGTTTGTTGAGTGAGAATATTTCATTTTCTAGTTATTCACACTTAATGAAATTCAGTTTACAATTTGGGATTTATAGGCTGACCTAATCGTGTGCACCGTAACAGCTTGACCTGTGCACACTTCTAACAGAATGTAAATCTGTTTTAACAAACTAATTACAGCAATTAGTAACTGAGATTAGCACAGAATTTATACAGTACATTATGGTGCACAAGGGTGCACCCTAAGCTAATTTCCTATACTCTTACACCAGGGACTAATAATGAAAACGGAAAAATAAGATGAGGACCAAAACGCCTATTTCCTAAATGTAGGGACTAAACTTACAAGGACCCTATTTTGTAGGGACCAAAAACATATTTTACCCTAATTTTTTTTATTATCTACCTAAATAAGTTCCTCTTCTAATAGAGTCCTTGCATCCTCTATTCCTCTTTTGGTGAATACACGAGGTAAATTATTTTTTGAAGAGAAAAAATCGTAGTATAACCACCAAACAATAATTTCTTTCTATCATCTACCTAATAAATTTCTCATCTAATAGAGTCTTTCTTGCATCCTCTTGTCTTGGGTAATACACTAGGTAAATTGTTTTTTGCCAGTAAAAATTGTTAATTTATTACAGCACTTAAAAACATGATCTATAACTTAATTTTATAGAATTAAAAAATAAGGAAGCAAGTTGATTTGATTCAGACTCTCAGCTCCACCCCCTCTCAAACAGGGTGCATATAACACCTGACCGAGCTAGTAGCCTAGTATAGTCTGGTATTCACAGTTTCAGAACTGAGGGCCAGGAAAAAACAAAGTTCACTGATCAAAGTCTTGCTCACAAAGTCACAATACTGAGCTAAAGTAGATATATATATATATGTATATATATATATACTACAGACAGTTGGTCGCACTCATCTGCTTCAGGTCAAACTAGTCAAAACTAAGCAATTTACTTCATTTCATCCAACACTCGGGACAGCAAATTGACGCAACTATTAAGAGGCAAATTCGAGAAGTATTCAAATATACCACTAAAAGAAATAAAGCTTCAAATAAATTTTGATATCCATATTAGTGATAAACAGATTTCATATCTGGACTCGGCCAGAGAATTAGAGTTCGGCCCAATGAAAGATCAACCGAACTCAAGCATACACGACCTCGGCATGGACCTCAAAGAGAGGTTACCAAGGACAGGTGTCGCAGGGAGGGAACACGTGGAACTCATTTGGCTGGAACCGAGCTAACCGCTGGTAACCGGCCTCCCAAGGTAACTGCCGAGAAGCTTTGAAGAACGAGATATATAGGACTCTAGGCAAGAGGAGGAGGGACGGTCATTCGGAGACTAACTCCACTTTCTGTACTGAAGAAGAACCCCATTCCTGTAACAGCCGAGTTGATTATTCTTATTCAAGAACATTTGGCGCCCACCGTGGGGCCCGGTAAATTTAATCCCGGCCACACCTTGCATTTTCACCACCCATGGTAACCACCCGTCGCGGACGCCGGCGTCAACCGCCGCCATCACCCCCTCGCAGAACACAAGCATCGCAAGCCAGACCACATACACAGAGTCCTGTCACACCGGAAACAATTCAAATACCAATTGCTCAGCCAGACAACGCTGCGACCACCCAAACAGTTACTGAAGAACAACAACCAATTCCTCAATCAAACCAGGCTGCGATGCCTGAACATCCGTTCATGGTTGGCGTCAACGCAGTCCTCGACGAACTGCGAAAGCAGAACCAGTCCCTGCAACAACAAGTTGATGACATGAAGCAAGAACGAGATCCTAACTCGCATGATAGAGTCCAAGTGGAAAAACCCCAACCATTCACAGATGCCATCATGAATGACTTAGTTCCCCAAAATTTCAAACCGCCACCCTTGGAACCATATGATGGTCGCCGAGATCCTCAGGAACATCTAACCGCATTTGACACGCAGATGGCCATCATTGGTGCGCATGAAACGCTCAAGTGTAAACTTTTCTCCGGCACCATGAAAGATGCGGCGTTACGATGGTTCATGAGCCTTCCTCGGCAATCCGTTATTTCTTATGCCGACTTCACCAAGAAGTTCCTCAGACATTTTTCAGACAGAAGACACAAAAAAACCTCCACTGCTACACTGTTTAACACCCGACAGCGCCCAAATGAAACTCTCCACGAATACCTGGGAAGATTCAGTGACATCACCGTCGACGTGGAGCACCCTGACCAGAGGCAATTTGCAGACGCGTTCACAAACGGGTTGCGTGGAGGACAGTTCAACGAGTCACTGGCAAACAGGCCTGCAACCACTATGCAAGAGATCTTAGCCCGAGCAGAAGCATACATGAAAGGAGAAGAAAGTAATGCCGAGAAGCGGCACCGAGATGAACGCGAAAGGCAAACTGACAGAGGATACGAGCGCCGCGGCAGATATGACGACTATAGCCGAAGTGTTTCTCAACGGCGCGATCCTCCACCACCTCCTCGGCGAAGGTCTCCACCACCTCCTCGGCGAAGCAGCCCTGTAGGAGGAACTTTAACACCTTTGAATCAGAGGCGTGCAACAATTTTGAAAGAGGTCCTACAGACAAGATTAATCCCTGAATTAAACCCAGCAAGAAGAGTCCTAGGCAGAGACAGCAGTAGTTGGTGCGAATACCACCGAGGTCGAGGACATGATACCGAGAACTGCTACGCCCTAAAGAATGAAATCGAGAAGCTAATCCGACGTGGTTTATTGAAACAATATGTGAAAGATGACCCAGGACGCTCACGTGCCAGAACCCCGGAGCAGCCGAAGCCTAAGTTGCAGTCTCAAGTGGTAACGTTGGCAGAACATGCAGATGAAGTCCCACCAGTGCAACATACTCTCAACACCATTTCAGGAGGGGGAGAAACAAGCTCTGCTCGCCGCAGATATGTACGCCAAGTCATGCACATCAGCAGTTCATCCGATAGTTCTATGATACCCAACATTCCTGATCTCACTTTTTCTCCCAAGGACTTCGCAGGAATCTCCCCACATGAAGTTGATCCCCTGGTCATAGTAGTTCAAGTCCTCAACTACAATGTCAGACGTGTGCTGGTTGACCCCGGATCCTCAGGAGACATCATCTATTGGGAAGCTTTCAAAGGTATGAACTTATCTAATGACCACTTGCAGCCTTACCATGGTACACTAGTTGGATTTTCAGGAGAGCATGTGCAGATAAAGGGATACATTACCCTCAACACCACATTTGGCATGGGTCACAATGCCAAAACAATCAAGGTCAGATACTTGGTGATTGATGCTGACTCGTCTTATAATATCATAATGGGAAGGCCAGCACTCAATATCCTCGGCGCCGCCTTGTCAACCCGATATCTCACGATGAAGTATCCCCTTGACGACGGACGAGTTGGAGTCCTTAAAGCAGATCAGGAGACAGCCAGAAAGTGTTACTTAGAAAGCCTGAAAACGAAGAAGAAAAATGCCATAGACTCGACGGTAAAGGCCACATCTTTCAACATTAATTTTGCTGACTTAGACCCCAGGGAAGATTTCAGTGATCACCGATTGAAGCCAACAGAAGATCTCAAGCAAATTCAGATCGGATCAAGTCCTGAACAGACGACAAGCATTGGAGGTGCCCTCCCGATGGACGAAGAAGTAGCAATTGTTGAGTTACTAAGAAAGAATATTGATCTCTTCGCTTGGACCCCAGCGGATATGCCAGGGATTGACCCATCGTTCATTTGTCACAAACTGTCATTAGTTCCAGCTGCAAAACTGATTTCACAAAGAAAGAGGAAGCTCGGCCCTGAACGCAGGGTAGCAGTCGCAGAGGAAACCCAGAAGTTGCTTGAAGCCGGTTTCATTAAGGAAATTCAATACCCGACTTGGCTTTCTAATGTGGTGTTGGTAAAAAAGTCTAATGGAAAGTGGCGCATGTGCGTGGATTTCACGGACTTAAACGCTGCCTGTCCAAAAGATCCCTACCCTCTGCCCAGCATTGATGCGCTAATAGATGGGGCCTCTGGAGATCGCGTTCTAAGCTTCATGGACGCGTATTCCGGTTACAACCAGATCAAAATGGACCCAGACGATGCAGACAAAACAGCATTCATGACTGATACCTGCAATTATCACTACACTGTCATGCCTTTTGGCCTCAAAAACGCAGGTGCAACATATCAACGTCTAATGGACAGCGTGTTCCAAGGCCAAGTTGGAAGAAATCTTGAGATGTATGTCGACGACATGGTGGTCAAAACCGAGGAGAACCATAATCATGTTACAGACTTAGAAGAAACCTTCAATTCCCTCAGAAAGCATGAAATGCGGCTCAACCCAGCAAAGTGCTCCTTTGGAGTACAAGCTGGAAAATTTTTGGGATTCATGTTGACCAATAGAGGTATAGAGGCGAATCCTGACAAGTGCAGAGCAATACTTGAGATGCCAAGCCCATCAAATCCCAAGGAAGTTCAGCAACTAACGGGACGCCTGGCAGCTTTATCACGCTTCCTATCTTGTGCAGGTGAAAACATCTTTATAAATGTTTCACTCCCTCGGCCAAACCCCATTGGCAACGCAAATTCGCAACATAACTCATCACCATTTTCTTATACTGTTTCCATTTTTTTGTAACTAACTATGTGCAGGTGACAAAGCTTTCCATTTCTTTGCTTCTTTGAAGAAAAAGGGCTGCTTCGAGTGGACAGCTGAATGTCAAGAAGCTTTTCAGGCGATTAAAACTTTCCTATCCTCTCCTCCCATCTTAGTGAAACCAAAAGTAGGAGCGCCGTTGTTGCTTTACTTAGCAGTTTCGGAAAGAGCCATGAGTTCGGTCTTGGTGTCTGAAGAAGAGAAGCATCAAAGACCGATATATTTCTGCAGCAAAGTATTCAAAGGAGCCGAGGTCCGATACCAAAAAATAGAGAAGTTAGCTCTGGCTTTAATCACTTCGGCACGACGACTTTGACCTTACTTCCAAAGTCACCGAATAATTGTGAAGACGGATCATCCTATCAAGCAGGTTTTACGTAAGCCGGATCTCGCAGGTAGAATGGTTGCCTGGTCAATTGAGCTTTCTGAATACGATGTTGACTTTCACCCAAGAGATGGCATAAAAGCTCAGGTTCTAGCAGATTTTGCTATGGAATTGACACCACCCTCATTAGAACCAGACGTTTCTTCCTGGACCCTCTCGGTAGATGGAGCATCAAACTTAAAAGGAAGTGGCGCAGGCATCACACTTGAAAGTCCTGAGGGCCTCCTCATTGAACAATCATTAAGGTTCGACTTCAAAGCTAGTAACAACCAAGCGGAATATGAAGCTCTAATCGCAGGAATAAAGCTTGCAAAGGAGGTCGGAGTCCAACATCTCAGAGTGCAGAGCGATTCCCAACTCGTAACTTCCCAGGTTTCTGGCCAATTTCAAACCAGAGATCCACAACTCGGCAAGTACCTCAAAAAAGTTAAACTACTCTCCGCTGGTTTCCCCTCTTTTGAATTGTTGTACGTCCCCAGAGAGCAGAACATCCGAGCTGATATCCTATCCAAATTGGCAAGCACAAAGAAACCTGGCAACAATCACACTGTGATTCAAGAAACACTCCCACTGCCAAGTATTGAAACAAAAGAGATCCACTCTGTAGAACTGTCAACCAACTGGACTACTCCAATCATAGCCTTTTTCCAACATGATATCCTACCTCACGAAGAAACCGAGGCCAAAAAGATGCGGCGTCAAGCAGCGAAATATGTTATCGTCGCAGGCAAGCTCTATAGAAGGGGTTTTGCAGCACCACTTCTACGCTGTCTGACACCCACTGAGACGGAATACGTGATGAAAGAGATCCATGAGGGCATATGTGGCAGCCACATCGGAGGACGTTCATTGTCAAACAAAGTCATAAGAGCAGGATATTATTGGCCCCAACTGGACAAGGATTGCGTGGATTTTGTGAAGAAATGCGATAAATGCCAACGACATGCCGACCTTCACCATGCTCCTGCAACCACGCTGCAATCCATTACAACTCCTTGGCCTTTTTACAAATGGGGGGCTGACATCTTGGGCCCGTTCCCAGTTGGACCTGGTCAGGTGAAGTTCTTACTTGTTGCCGTCGAATACTTCTCCAAATGGATAGAAGCAGAACCTGTAGCAACCATCACAGCAGCTCGGGTCAAAAAATTCTATTGGAAGAATATTATCTGCAGATTTGGTATGCCAGCAGAAATAGTGTCAGATAATGGTACACAATTTGCCAGCTCCCTTGTCACAGATTTTTGCACCGGACTTGGAATCAAGAACAAGTTCACGTCGGTAGAACATCCTCAGGCAAATGGCCAAGCTGAGTCAGCAAATAAAGTCATATTATCTGGCCTAGAAAAGAAACTTGATGAACACAAAGGTGCCTGGGCAGATCAGTTATGTCAAGTGCTTTGGTCATATCACACGACCCCACATTCTTCAACTGGTGAAACCCCTTTCAAGCTTACATATGGGGCGGATGCTATGATACCAGTAGAATTGGGTGAGCCTAGTTTCAGGCGAGAGAGCACAAGGGAGGATATGAACTCAATCAACATGGCAGTGAACCTAGATCTCCTGGAGGAAATCAGAGAGGCTGCTCATCTACGAGAGTACGCAGTGAAGCAGCGTGTAGCTCGGAAATATGATTCTAAGGTCATCCCTCGTGAGATGAAGCAAGGCGACCTCGTTTTAAGGAAAGTTTTGGGGCCAGATACAAAGGGAAAGCTCTCACCTAACTGGGAAGGTCCATACAAGATCCTTGAGAAGTTGACTGCCGGAGCTTACAAGTTAGAAACGCTAGCAGGACACCCAATACCGAGGAGTTGGAACTCGGCAAATCTCCGCTTCTACTTCAGTTAAGCTTTTTCAAGTCATTTCAGTAGCAATAATGGTGCACTCTTTTCTCCCACTGGGAGTTTTTAATGAGGCACCCCCCTGTTTTATCTCTTCCATACTTTCATTTCTTGTTTTTACATTAGACAACTTTCCCATGAAAAGGGTTGATTATGTATGTACTCAAAATGATGGGCAGACATTATAACGCCAACGAATAAAACCTGGCAAGTACTCTTTTCTCCCACTGGGAGTTTTTAACGAGACTTGCCAGTTGAAAAAAATGGTGTCAACGTTTTTTACAATTTTTTACTGCTAAGCTTTTGCTGAGAACGAATCAATACAGCTCAGTTAAAACAGAACGACACAATTTACAACTCACCTCTGCAAAACATCTAACCGAAGTCATTTCGAAACACTTCGGCAAAGATCAAGACAAGTGATTTGTTCAAAATCCCATACAACAATGGTTGGAGATCCACGACCTAACAAATATGAAGGTCAAACCAATCTGGGATGATGTCGGGTTAAAACTCTTAAGAGAAAGAGATACCCCCTCTTGCCGAAATAAGGTAAGAAAAAAGCAACTATTGGAATGAACAAGTGGATCAGGTTCTACTCCATAGTTACTCCTCGTAGTCCTCGTAAACTCGAGGTTCACCCATGGAAGTCCTTATAAATTAAAATGACTCACTCAAACTACTATCTACTGGCAAACTCAAGTTCGGCGAAGTCTTTATAAACTTTATAAATATGCCAAAGTCTTCATACACCCAAACGATTTTTCGAAATTAAAACAAATGAAAGAAATTGCAGAAAGGTAAATTTCATTCATAAGTTGAAGGTACAAAGGTAACATACAATGAAACAACAAAGAAAGCCGAAAAGAGAAAAGTAAATCAAGAAGATTCATTGAGTTCCTTCATCTCGGCATCTTCCTCCTCGGGCGATGGCAACAACACCAATCTGCCATCCACAATCTCCTTCAATGGATCAAGTCCACTCACATCTAAAGTGGGGTAGAGCGCCAAGGCCTGGCTTTTAGCTTTCTCAAAACCCTTCAAGAGAGCTACAGCATTCTCAATGTGCAGTTCCTCAATCTCGGCCTCCTTGGCAACACGCAAATCCACTAGTTGCGATTTCACCTCGGCCAAAGACGCCTTAAGTCCAGTGTTTTCAACTCTCAATCCAGCAATGGTGGATTCATGACAAGAAACCTTGCCTTCTTGCTCCTTCAAAGTAGTTCGGACTTCCTCTATCTTGGCCTCCCACTGAGTCTCTGTTTCTTCAAGTTGCTTACGCACAAATTTTTCCTTTTCCTCAAACAGCTTTACCTGCTCAGCTAACTTGGATTTCAACGCCTCATTCTCCTTCACCAACTCGGCATGAGCAGCAACGGCCTTCTCAGCAGCTTCAACATCTTTTCGCCCTTGGCGCTCTCGACTCCTAAGCCTGCCGAACTCGTCACAAACCACATGACTAAGGGCAGCAGATTTCAACGCATAAGACTGCATCGCCAAGAAAGCTTGTTCCACCCCCAAACTCCGGATGCGGTCACCATCATCAGCAGTAGTAAGGTGTTCCCTCACAAAGTGTTTCAGAGGGAAACGCTTGTCCCACAAGGACGCGATCTCCCCTTGACCCTCAAAATCCTGCAGAAATTCCATCCAAGAAATCTCGCCTTCAGAACTCTTAAATTTCTTCTTAGAGGAAGAACCTTCCTGCATAACAGGCCGCTTTGCAGGAGTTGGAATCGCAGCAGCAGTTTCTTCAACCTCTTTCACAACGGCACCCCCTTTATCCTCCTTCAACACCTCAGAAGAATCTCTGGGAACGGCTTTCAAAGGAACAGCCGCGATGGGAGTAGTGCTGAGATGCATTCCAACAATAGTAGTTCGCCCAGTATTTTTGCAATCTTCACCAAGCCTTTATCCGAGCTCTCCGTTGCAGAGGTCCCACCTTGATTTTGAGCATTCAGTTTCTCCTTCGCTAACCTCTCTTGAGCCTTCTTGATGTAGTTTTTGATGTCCTTTTCCTTCAAACCCATCCTAACTGCACGATGAGATAAAAGGAAACATTAGAAGCGGTTACAAAATACTAAAAAGAAGGCGGGAAGAAAAACTTACTCAATAAATTTTGAAGACCTCTGTCATCCCCCTCCAGACTAATCACCTCCTTACAAGTCATGGTATACAACCTTTGCAGCATTGCTGCGTCCTCAAAGAGCTCGGGACTTAAGTCATCCAAGATGACTCCAGTCACACCAAAAACCTCACTCTGCCAATACAAAGGGAAGTGGGGCGCTCCCGTCTTGTTAATGAGAAGTTCGGGAAAAGAAGGAGGAGCTCGAACCCGAAAGAACTTCGCCTTAAAATTCTTGTATGAGGTGGTGAATAGACTAAAAAGGGGGCGAGGGGAATGGCTATGGAAAGATATCCATTTTCCCAAACCTTCACCCTTAGTCCGGAAAAACTGGAAGAACACCCCTACACTCGGAGTCATACCCAAAGCTCCACAGATTATCTCATAGGCACGTATAAATCCCCGGCTATTTGGGTGAAGTTGCGTTGGAGCAACGTTGAGAAGCTGCATTACGTGGTGTTCAAAGCGGGTGAAGGGCATTTTCACCTTCAAGTCTTCAAAAAGGCAAGCGTACATATAAGTACTCTCTTCCACCACTCCCTTAGGTCGCATCATACATACAGGCTCGTTATGCTTGCAACACTCCAGAATCACATCTTCATTTCCAGTGGAGGACACGGTGTTCTTCCGCCGAAAAGCTATCAAATCTTCTGGCTTTGTAAACATGGTGAATAAATCCCACGCTTCAAAGTTAGGAACGGACTCAACGTTCTGTTTCGATGCCATCAACACCTTGATCCCACGCGTAGAAGTAGAAGGAAGAGCCAAGGGCCCCACCTCTTCTCGTCTAGAATCTGAAAAGGCCACAGTGTTTTTGAAATGAATCTTGGTTCCTGGGAAAAGAGGAGAAGCAAAGTCAGCATCCTCGCCATCCAAAGAATCAGAATCTGAAGAGCTAAAATCAGGAAGACTTGAGAGGGTCTCGGAAATGGATGATTCGAGGCGCCTCCACTTCTCCTTTATTTTTTCCCAACGAGGCCGAGATTCATCCAAAATCACTCGATACGCTGAAGGTACCTCACTCACCTCATTTCCATTTTCATCAACTTCCCAAATTTCTACCATTTTAACTAAAGTACAAGAGAAAAAGGAGGAAGAAGGATAGAAAGGTATACCTCAATACAAGCAAGCGAAACGCTGAAGAAAGGCGAAACTTCACAGCAAGCAAACCTCGGCAGAAGAGCGAGCAGAAATCAAAAGAACAAGCAAAAATAACAAAGTTCTCACATCCCCTGCGCGCTTTTTAAACCATACCAAAAGCCTACCTTCAACGCACACGCTCATTCAAGCGTGAGGTAGGTGAAACGTTCCACTGGCGCGTCACCTCAGTCAGCTGTCTATCAAAACGCTGACATTACACGCTTTCCCAAGTCAACGATCACTTCAACCGTCAAAACAAATCAATGAAAGTTCAAACCTCTTCGCCGAGCTCACTCAGCTCGAGCTTGGGGGGCTGTGGATTGGGCCAGAGAATTAGAGGTCGGCCCAATGAAAGATCAACCGAACTCAAGCATACACGACCTCGGCATGGACCTCAAAGAGAGGTTACCAAGGACAGGTGTCGCAGGGAGGGAACACGTGGAACTCATTTGGCTGGAACCGAGCTAACCGGCCTCCCAAGGTAACTGCCGAGAAGCTTTGAAGAACGAGATATATAGGACTCTAGGCAAGAGGAGAAGGGACGGTCATTCGGAGACTAACTCCACTTTCTGTACTGAAGAAGAACCCCATTCCTGTAACAGCCGAGTTGATTATTCTTATTCAAGAACAATATCAATACCAAAGTTCTAGTAGATAAAGAAGAAATGTTATTAGTACCTTTCAAAGCAAGGATTCTAGAATTTGGATGCATAAGAGCAGAATCTACCGTGACCAGCATCCTCAAAGGTTTCATTGGCATGTTCATATCAACAATAACCACGCTATTCTGAGGAGCCATTTCTCGAATGCATATGTACTTGTCCGATTCCATAGTCACATGCGTGAAAGTGATGAATTGTGTATTGATGCCAATGCTCGGCAACTGCAATCACGAATCAGATCATACAAATCACATCATTCAATTCATTATCAAGCAAAAGAACGCACAAGTGGTTAACCTAAACAAACAAAAAAGAAGGAAAAATAAAACACACAGATCTGCGCAAAATTTCACAAACAGAAGAAGAAAATACAAGGTTTAAGAGCCGTGGGATGAATAGAAATAGAAGAAGACGAAGAAGGAAAAACTCACGGTTAGGACTTCTTTCAAGGTGATCGGATGTTTCGCGGCCGCCATGGTGACTTAGATCGACGAACTAAAATCGAAGGCTTTGATCTGTAAGAATTCGTCGAAGGAGAGTGGAAGATTAGAGAAAGAGAGCGGCTGGGGAAGAGAGGAGTTGAGGAAGAGAGCGGTTGACAAGAGGCCGTCGTCCCAAACAATCTAAACAATTTAGTTAGACCTTTTCAAAAGGCTAAAATGATGGTGAAGCCCTTAATTCTTTTTTTTTATGTCTCAAATAAGTTATTTATTTATTAAATTTTGATCAAACTCCCTTAAAATTGTCTATTTGTTATAATTCATGTCAATTTTTATTATTTTTTTTTAGTCACATGTTTTTTTTGACAATCGTTTTACTGACATGTTATTCTTTATTATTTTTTTACTTTTATTTTTTATTTTATTTAAATAAAAAAACCAGATTTTTTTTCCACATTCGTTCATGTTTTCTCTTCTCTATTCATCTTCTTTTCTCTTCTCTCTTCTCTCTTCATCTTCTTTGCGATTTCGTTAGGGTCTAGAATCGTTTGTCTCCAAAATTCATGTTTCTGTTTGATTCGTTTTCTAGATTTCCAGAGGATTCATTTTAGCCTGATAAAATTCATGTTTTCCAGATTCGTTTCTGTCTCCAGAATCGCTTCATGTTCTCTCTCCATATTAGTTTTTGCCTTCATCTACTCTATTCGATTTGGGTTTCTGTTTGATTTTGTTTTGGGTTTTAGGTTTGATTTCGATTTGGGCTTCAGGTTTGATTTGTTTTGGGTTTTAGGTTTGATTTCAATTTCAATTTGGGTTTGAGGTTTCATTTTGTTTTGACTTATGTTCTTCACTGGAATTCGTTTCGTTTGTTCTGTTCTTGACTTGCCATTGGATTTCGTTTCGTTTGTTCTGTTCTTAACAAACTCCGATATGTTCTTCTGTTTCGTTTCGTTTGTTCTGTTCTTCTGTTCTTCACTTTTGGTGATGAATAATGAAGATACGGATCTGTGTTTTTGAAGTTGCATATCTGGCCTGCTGTAGTGTTAATCTGAACGAATGGAGATGAAGAGTGAGAGGTTGAAGATGACAAATTAAATTATTATTTTTGTTTTTAGTAAAAATGAAATTAAAAATGACATTTCAGCAAAAATAATAATTAAAAATGACATGGATTTTGACACATCAGCACCGTTTACTCCACATAGGCAGTTTTAACAGAGTTGAACGATTGCTAACAGAAAAGGGCAATGTTGCTCAAACTTTAACAGATAAAGGACTTATTTGGGACAAAAAAAAAGATAAATGACTAAATCTTTACTTTAAATTAAGTTAAGGGACCCCAGGAGCATTTTAGCCAAATCTTAAAAATTGGCCACTAATTGGGCTCTATTTTTATCAAACTAGCGTTATGAATTATTCTATTTTTAAAGGTGCTTACAAAATCCAAATGATTACTGGGCTACAATGTTGAGAGATATTTACTGTGGAAGGGATGATGTTTGGACTGTGAAACCTAAAGCTGGTGTTTCATGGGTGTGGAGGAGTCTGCTTCATGGGAGGGACTTATTAAAGCAACAAGGCAGGTGGAATATTGGTAATGGAGCTAACATAAGTATCACTGATGATAGGTGACTAGCTACAAGGAATCTGGCAGTTACCAAACAGGGGTGTTCTGTTCTTATGGTTCAGGAACTGATTGACCACTCTTCTAAGTCTTGGAATGTTAATGCGTTGAGGGAGTTTCTAATTCCTGAGAGTGCTATTGAGGCAATCAAAACCCCTATTAGTTTGTTTGAGGCTGAGAATAAGCTATTCTGGCCTCTTACAAAAGATGGCATCTACAGTGTAAGGTCTGGTTATAAGACAAGCAAAGATAGTGTGGGGTATCCAATATCAGTGCCTACCTCTTCTTTTTATCATTCAGAGGAATCATGGGGCAAAATTTGGCAGGCAAAGGTTCCAGGCAGAGTGAAACATTTCTTGTGGAAGCTAAAACACAATGCTATCTCTTCTTCGGCTAATTTTTTTAGGAGGAGAATTGCTTCTTCCTCTTTGTGTCCTATTTGTAAATTATCCGAGGAATCACTAGAGCATCTTTTTTTCCTATGTCCTTGGACTACTCCGGTGTGGTTTGGTTTGCAACTCTGCCCTGTGCCTAATCAATATAGTATCACTCATTTTGGGGACTGGTTTGACTCTCTTCTTGCTGCATCTTGGTGCTCAGGGGAGGAGAAGGACAACATGATCTGTTTTGCTATGATTGCCCTATGGTACATTTGGAAGGCTAGGAATACTATGGTGTTTGAGGATAAGTCTCCAAATCCTACGGATATTCTATATTCAATTAAGATTAATTGCTCTAATATGCTAATCCCTAACCCCACCCCTCACCAGAAGTTGGGGATCCCAAATTGCCCAAGGAGACCTATGCCTAAATGGAGACCTCCTCACGACAATACCATTAAATTAAACTCTGATGCCCAATTTTATTTGGGTCCAGGGAAAGGTTTCACAGGAATTGTAGCAAGGAATAAGTTAGGGTTTCTAATTGCAGGAAGTACCTCAAAGATCTTTGCAGTTTCTCCTCTTGTTGCCGAAGCGCTTGCTCTCCGGGAAGTCATTATTTATGCCTCAAGTCTCAGCATCCCTGAAGTTCTCCTTGAATCTGATTGCCTCAATTTGATCGATATGTGTAGAGGAGACAAAGTCAGAGGAGAAATTGAACTAATTGTGAATGACATCTTAGAAATCAAAAAGAGTTTTACCTAGTGTGGCTTTCTTTGGACGAATCGTGAAGGTAACAAAGTGGCTGACTGCGTTGCGAAGCTTGCTTCAACGGATTCCTTGCCTCGAAACTGGATTACTACTCCTCCTTTTGTGCTTCGATCTCTATTAATGGAGGATGCTTCTTTTTCTACTGGTGTTTATGGTGGTGGGTGTGGGGTAGATAATGTGCCGAATTAGGGTTCCTTTCTCAGATGCTTCTCCTCTGCTTCGTTTTCGTGTTACTGCTTTGGTGAAAGTTGTTGTAATGCATTTACTTTAGTTTAGCTTATTTCGGCTCGGGTTACTCTAGAGTTAGTTGAGCCGGTGCGCCGTGTTTCTCTTGTATTTGTTTGATGAATCTTTGTATTTGGTTGGGCAAACAGTTCATGAAAACGTTCCACCACATGGGAAGTCAACAAGTATTGCTATCATGCCTATGAATAAAAAACAAAAATACAACAATAATCACCATTTCTTGAGAAACGAATGTACAACACAATCACATGATCAATATCAAATAAATATGATTAAAAAATAGATTAAAGCAAAATCATATTGGTTGGGTATACAACAATGAAATAATGAAACAACAAAACTGCATGCATACGACTTTCACAAACATGATAAAAACGATGACAATTGATGAGTATCTAAAACAGAGGAAGTAAAAAAGGAAAGGAAACCTTGTATTATAAACAACAATTCAGAGGATCTCTCTGAAATGTGAAGGCAGATTACAAGGTTGAAGATGAAAAACAATGAAACAATGAAACCTTCGTTCTATCTACTTGTATGTTTTGATTAAATACTACGAGATTTTATTATTAACTATGAAATCTTCAAGATTTGAAAAATTGTCCAATGGTTGAGGTGAGGGGGCATATCTAGTGAGAGGGCTTTTTTATGTGAGAGGTTAGAGGGTTCATTATTAGCTATTAGATCCAAATAGATGGCTAGGATTAAAAGTTGACTCACGTGACTTATATTTGTCACTATTGCACGTTTTCTTCTCCATCTCGAAGTCTTTTGGGTTTTGAGAATACGGATTTGGTTTCTCTCTATTCACCTTCCCCTCCCGTCAACCTCCAGTCGACCTTCCCCACCGTTGGATCATCATCCTACTCAAGCTCAACCGTTGGATCGGTGACAAGAGAGAGATAGCGAGAGGTGACTGGAGAGGCTCGGTACCGTTGGATCTAGACAGAAGAAGCTCAGAACCGTTGGATCGTGACAGGAGGGTGGCTGGAGGGAAGGTCGACGGGAGAGAAACCGAATCCCTGAGAATACCAACGGTCTTTCTCACTCAAACCATCTTTTTATACTTCTCCATTCATTTCTCTACATGGCTCTATCCTTTTTCGATTTCTTCTGCCTTTACCATAGTTCGTTAATCCATATCACATAACAAAACCTTTGATTTTTGGCCAATGTTTTATTCATTTCAATTATTGTATTGTTTACTGCAAGTTATTGAGTAAAATGTAGGCTTCATCAATGAATCAATGAGACTAAAGAAAGAAAGAAAGAAAAAAAATCAAGTTGCATCAAAGAATCTGTAAAATACAATGAAAGTCAAATAGAAAAGAAAACTACATTAAAAATAGAATCCCTCTTTTGTATCGACATTATCCCCATTGAAAAAAACCTTCTTTTTCTAAGAATAAAAACACAAAACATAGATCTAATTTCTGTGTAAGCAGAACCTTGTGCTCTTCAATAAACAATAAAGCAATGAGGTGGTGAGCGTCCGAAAAAAATCGGGGAAAGGAAGGAGCAATGAAGAAGACAGTTGTGTGTTGGTGTTGTCAGAGTCGAATTTTAAGATCAAGCTGGATAGAACCTCCATTTGGATGTCCGCTCATGCTGTAGACTTCTCCTTCGAGAAAATCCCTATTCTGCGGTGGAAGAGGAGAGTAGTCGGCGTACAGACAAGGCAGCGTCTCCGTCGAATATTTTTGGAATGAGCAGAAGAGAGTTTAGTCACGTGAGTTACTCTTAATCCTAGCCATTTATTTGGATCCAATGGCTAATAATGAACCCTCCCGCCTCTCACATAAAAATACCCCTCTCACTAGATATGCCCTATATATATATATATATTTTGGTTACATAAAGTTTAAGTGAGTTGGACAGCGGGAGTTGAATCCACGCCCTTGTGGGAAATGAGACAGCTACTTACCAACTGAGCCAACCCTCATTGACTGCGGGATTATGGAGCTACCTAAGTGTAGCTCATAGAAGCTTATTACTGCTTATCCCAGCTTCGGAGTCTGCCATTACTGCTTTTGTGAAAGTTGTTGTAATGCATTTACTTTGGCTAAAGTGTTCCTGGGTCCCTTATCTTTATTTAAAGTAACGAATTAGTCCTTTATGTTTTTTTTGTCCCAAATAAGTCCTTTATCTTTCAAATTTTTGACACATAAATCCTTTTCCGTTAACAGTGCTGATTTATGTGTCAAAAAAAGGATTTATGTGTTAAAAATTTGAAACATAAAGGACTGATTTGGGACAGAAAAGGATTTATGTGTCAAAAATTTAAAACATAAAGAACTGATTTGGGACAAAAAAAAGATAAAGGACCAAATCGTTACTTTAAATAAAGATAAGGGACCCCGGGAGCACTTTAGCCCATTTACTTTAGTTTAGCTTATTTCGGCTCGGGTTACTCTAGAGTTAGTTGGGCCTAGCCTAGTTTGATGAATGAAAGCCACACAAAAGTTGACCAAAAAAAGATAAATTAAAATTTCTGTAAGAATTTTATCAACAATTTATGTTTTTAATTTTTTTTTTAAGAAGACATATAATTAATAAGGTGTGGAGGCTCGGACGCCTACATTTTTTTTCTATTGTTATATAGATATATTTTTTCTATTTGAATTAACTATAATATCTATTGGTATATAGGCATGTAAAAAAATCCATACCCGCATATAACAGTTAGTAAATGGATATGGGGGCGGCGGATATAATAGTATTCCTACGCACGGATATTAGTATTCATTAATAATTATTCAGATTACTAAAATATCCATAATCTAGATACAAAACCTCACTTCACAACTTAAGAAACCCTAACCCACATTAAAATACCCAAGTGATAAATGCATAATTCCAAATTTTATAAAACTTGACGGGAAACTATTGATTTTATATTTTTTTTTATTGTTGGAGACTATAATGTTATAATTAATGAGGAATACTATTTTGTTTTTTTATCATGGAGATTTTTTTTTGGTAAAGAATGTAAAAACCAACAAGAGTTGGTAGGAGTGGCAATTTGGCGAGGATCCCACACCAAGTTCTCGGGGTTTGAATATTGGGTGTGGCAAAAAACTCTATTGGAAGGGGAGCGTAACAGTCTTCTCAACTAGAGTCTTGAGTGACCAAATGCACATTCCATTTATTCAAAAGTGGGAGCCACATTGTAATTTTTGTTAAAAAAAGAATACACATTTGTAGGTTAACTTATTAGAATACAAATGTTAACCAGTAATGATGTATTTAAGTACATAAAATTTAGGGTGAGGGGATGGCGCCCCAGTCTAAGGCAGGGAAGACATTCGGGCTCTTTGAGCACTTACGAAGGTAATTAAATTTACCTCACTCCGAGGGGACTAGTGGAGAGTTGAACCCGGGACCTCTCGGATACAACTCTTGTCATGCTCGACTAGGCCAACCCCTCGAGGTTAATGATGTATTTAAGTAGGTGACTTATAATAAAATTTGTATAATGCTAGATATGAGCTTTATTTAATAGTCAAAAAAGATGTATTTTTTTGATAGTGGTAAAAAATTAATTAAATAAAATTTAAATTTTTATATAAGATATATCGTTTTACAAAATTAAGAAAATTTTCTCTCCCCGTTGATTGAAAAGCGGTGATTTAATTACTTGACTTATTGCACTGTGAGGTCATCATCTTTTTCGAACTTGACAAATAATTTCAGGTTTTTATAAAGGATGGGCCTGATAAAAAACATTAAAAAATAGAAATCATAAAATTACTAAACAAATCAATTAGGCTATAATATATTTTTGATTGTGATTTACCATGACTCTCAGATTTTTTTTCTGGAAAACAAATGTATCCTCCACGGCCACTGTGGACCCTAATCATTTGAGCCATCGTAGATTTATTTAAGCGGTTGACCTCTCCAAACAATTTTTTTCTTCAATACGCACCGATCAGGGATTGAAACCATGACCATGGTTAAGGAACCCAAGTAGCTACCAATTCACTAGTGCAAAAAAGGGATTTAAAGTCAGGCGAAATGGGGATTTAAAGTCAGGCGCCCGCTTGACTTTTATTAAGTCGACTTTGTATGTAATGAGTTTTAAAGTCAAGCGATAGAGAGAGGAGGAATGTCAGGGCGAGATAGCGAGATGCGGTGAGAGGCGAACGGAGTGAGATCGTCTTCTACACAAGCTTCTACACAAGGGAGTGAGATGCAATGAGATCGTCTTCTACAGTGATGCAGTGAGATGCAGGATGAATACGCGAATGAGAGGCGAGATGCAGTGAGACGCGAACGGGGTGAGATCATCTTCTACGGAGTGAGATGCAGTGAGATGCAGTAATACGCGAATGAGAGGCGGCGAGATGTGTTTTGCGAAGTGTGATTAGGGTTCGCGTGAGAGAGTGAGAATGGAGAGGACTGAGGAGAGTCTTCTGAGGGTGAGGCGTAAGTGAAACTATTTTTTTCAATTTTGGTACTTTAGAAGTCAAGCGAATACACGCCTGACTTCTAAAGTATTAAAATAGAAAAAAATAATTTCACCCTTAATTACAAGTTTGCCACCGCGTCACTTATGTAGTCAGGCGAATACACGTCTGACTTCTAAAGTCTAATTTTTTTCCCTATTTGTTCACTTTAGAAGTCAGGCGTGTATCCGCTTGACTTTAAAACTCGCGAGTTTTGCCTCTTAATTACAAGTTTGCCACCGTGTCTACTTATGTAGTCAAGCATCTGAGCGCCTCACTTTAAATGTCTAATTCTAATCTCATTTTTGCACTAGTGATTGTACCACTTCTAATAAAGTCGCAGAACTTCTTTTCCGTCGAATCGCTCAACGACGGAGTTACTTCGCGAAAAACAGGTAATTTGTTTTAATTGAATTCTACTATTTTTTCACTTCCATCCATCGTCTTCCTTTGCATTTTAAGCCATTCAATTTTAGTTACTTAGTTATCACTGAGAAGCTAGACTCTATTTTGAGTTTTCGTTACATTGTTAATACTCAGATTGTGATGATTATATCGGAAGATATTATCCAATTATTTGCTTTTGTATTCAATAACTTTGTAAATTAAGAAGTAAATATTAACAATCCTTTAAGTACTCGAAGACGTTATCTGTTGAGGCTTATAATCCGTTCTTGTAAAACAGTCATTAGTAGTGTGCTCGTGAAAGATTAGATTTTGTCTATGTTGGACCCCTAGTTTTTTTTGACTCAAATATAAGTAAATGCCAACTAACTTGACTTCATTTAATGCTATTATTTTACAAATACTCTTATTTAATTATGCTTTTACTACTAAGAGTCTTGCACAGTCCCAAGGAAATAAAGGTGTATTAGCAAAATTAGTTTATTTCTTATGAAATCAAGAATAAAAATAATAAATGAATATAACTAATTCTCTTAATCTTTGTGTATTTAAGTTTTTTTTGCTTATAAATGAGTTCAGAGTAGTACAATTTGTTCTGAACTAAGTTGTAATATATAAGTATGTATATAGTATATAAGTAATAATTGTTGATAATTATAACTAATATATAGTCAAAAAAAGATAATTATAACTAATATATAGTTAAGAGTACTTATAAGTAATATATAACTAAGGGCTTTCGGGCAAGCTATTAACTTACAGAAGTCCGAGGTGTACTTTAGCAAGAATACTAATCAGGATTGTAGAGATCTTATTTTCAACATGCTTGGAGTGGCTGAATGTATGGGAACAGGTAAATACTTGGGACTTCCGTCCATGATTGGGAGGAACAAAAAGCAAGTTTTTGGTTACCTAAGAGACAGGATGTGGAAGAAGGTTCAGAGTTGGTCTGGTAAGCATCTTTCAAAAGCTGGAAGGGAAGCTATGGTGAAGTCAGTTGCTCAATCCATTCCTACATATTGTATGAGTGTTTTTATGCTTCCGATGTCTTTAGGGGAGGAGCTTGAAAGAATGCTAAATTCCTTTTGGTGGGGTACTAATAGCACGAAGCGAAGGGGCATTCGGTGGTTAAGTTGGGACAAATTAACATTGAGGAAGGAGTATGGAGGTTTGGGTTTCCGACACTTTCACGGTTTCAACATGGCAATGCTAGGGAAGCAAGCATGGAACATTGCAACACATGCAGATACTATTTTAGCAAAGGTGTTCTAAGCTAAATACTTTCTAGATTGGGATTTTATGGGGGATCGCTTGGGCCATATACCCAGTTTTGTGTGGCGTAGTATCTTTACTTCCCGGGTGGTGATCAAGTTGGGAGCTAGGTGGAAGATAGGAAATGGAGAGCGAATATCTGTGTGGAATGATCCTTGGGTTAGAGGTGGCAGTGATGCGTTCGTTAAATCACCTGTTGTGGCTGGAACAGAGTATTTGAGAATTGAAGATTTGTGGCTGCCACTTTTGAATGAATGGAATGTGCATTTGGTCACTCAATTATTTAATCCTCAAGAAGTTAACCGTATACTATCAATGCCTATACTAAATAGGAAGGAGGAGGATAATCTTTTTCGGGGAAGGAGTAGAAGTGGATTATATTCAGTGAAGTCAGCTTACTTTGCGGTAATGAAGGAGTTAACTGATCAATCGGGTTTGCGCGTGGATGGGGAATGGATGTCTATATGGAAACTTAAAGTTCCACAATGTGTGGAGGGCGAATAGAGGATGTTTGCCAACTAGATGTAATCTTCAAAGCAGGCATGTTCAATGTGATTGGTTGTGTCCAATGTGTGACCATAATCCGGAGAATGAATGTCACATCTTCCTTGATTGTGTGCAAGCTGAATCGGTTTGGGCTGATGCAAGCTTACATCATCAGATACAATCTGCTATGGTTAATTCAGAATCTTTTCATCAATGTTTCTTCTTGTTGATGCAGACACTTGAGGAACCATTGCGCAAGACGATGGCTATGCGTATGTGGGATATATGGAATCGAATAAATAATTGTGTATGGGAAGGGACAGTCCAGGCCGTGGATTTATCAGTTAGCAAGGCGCTGGATTTTTTGACCGAATGGACATATGCGAGAAACAGAAGTGCAGCAACGAATTTAGCAGAAAATGTGAGGAAACCAGCTGAATATTATTGGAGGAGACCGGCTGCTGGTTCGTATAAATGCAATGTTGATGCGGCCATTTTTAATTCGAATAATAAGTATGGTGTTGGCATGTGTGTAAGGACGGATACGGGTGATTTTTATAGAGCCAAGACTTTATGGTTTTCGGGTCTACCCACACCACAAGAAGCGGAAGCAATGGGACTTTGGCAAGCTATTCTCTGACTTAGGGCCTTGGGTCTACCTTCGGTCTCCATAGAACTTGATTGCTTACCGGTGGTTAATGGAGTGCAAGAAGATATCAACACTAATACAGAGTTTGGCACGCTAATTTCTTATTGTAAAAATCTTTTATCTACTTTACAAAGCTTGAAGGTTAGCTATATTCGGAGACAAGTTAATCGTGTGGCTCACACTCTTGCGAGAGCATCACGATTTAATGCTAGTTCCACTGTTTATGAGTTTATCCCAACCTGTATTAATCCTATTGTTATTAATGAAATTAGATGAGTTTCTTCTTGTCAAAAATAATAATAATTAAGGGACACAATTACTTCAGATGTTGGTAGTTGAGTATGTATATAATATATATAATTTTTTGGGTAAACCAGGGTATCCTCCACGACGACTGTGGAGACTAATCCCTCGAGGTACTAGAGTTCATTTAAGGGCTGACATCTCCCAAGCGATGTCTCTCCATACACACCGGCCGGGGATCAAACCCCTGACCAAATGCTTAAGGGGCCCAAGCAACCTACCACTTGTGCCACACCCACTTGGTTAATATATATAATAATATAATAATATAATAATTGGTGAATCATAATATTTTAAAGATACTACTTTTGTAAACAATATAGATAATACTTTAATTTTTTATTCTAAAAAAGCATTGTAAGTCACAAAATTACGTAGCAATGGAACGGAGGATAGTTACCATTAATCTACCCCAATATATTGAGGAGCTTAATTGCATCATAATTTGTGACTCAGTATATTTTAGATATCAGCAGAACCCAAAATATGTCATGTTCTAGATGATAACAAAAGGAAGGCAAGCTAAGGACACATCCAAAAGGTAGCAACGTAAGTGCTTCAGAGGCACTAAACTTTACTGATTATAACAGAGTTAGTAACATTGAAATTAGGCAACTCAAACAGTAGCCTATCATTTGGCTTGAATTCATTTGGCCTACAGAACAATTTCCAAATCTTTAGCAAGTTACAAATTATAGCTCCACCAACCGGTCCAGTAAGCAATATATATTCATGCCCGCAATCTCTAATCACTTGAGACATTTCACCTTGAGATTGCTGCATTAAGAAAATTATCATTTCATCTAGAACTACTCATCAAAAATTAATAAGAGAAACTAACAAACACATTTCCTCGTTACTTGCCTATCACCTTGACAAAAATCAAAATGACTTTCTCTCACGCGATGCTAGAAAAAAAAGGGCAAACGCTATATTGCAATTTGCAAGTCACTTGTTAGAAAAAATATACATGACAGTTTGAAAAAGGTCCTGAGGGGCTGCTTTCATAATTCAAATTTTTATAAAGTATAAGATACCCCAGAAGTCCGTAGGTGAAAAACTATAAAATCAAAATCAAAATCAATGTGCATATCTAGCCAAAACAAATTATCAGTAACTAACTGTTACTTGAATGACATAGTTATTAAAAAGCATTAGTTCTAATCTTTATATATTGGCTATAAACATGAGAAACATAGGACTTGCCAAAGGGAATCTAAATGCATTTCATTGATATTCTAGACAATGGGGTAATAAGTTTTGCTAAAATACTAAAGACCTGCTAAACCCATTAGAAATAGAGATAATAATCAATGTAGTTAAATTCGAGTTTCTACCTGAACTCGGGAGGGGATCTAATAATCGTAACTCGTAGAGTCGTAACACGATTCATAAGTGTCTACATATTTTACAATTTTTTTATATATGCATATAAATTCATATATATGCATATGAAACACCTCAAATAAACCTCAATTCAAGATCATAGTAAGAAAAGTCATATATAGTTCAAATAAGAAATGCAAAACACAAATTTTAAGATTGTCAAAAGGCAGACCCTTGTGAAATAAAACAGAGCACAAAACAGGACAAAAATTAAAGCAGGCAGGAATGAAAGAAGAAAACGAACATAAGGCACAAACCACTGTTCTATTTTGTAGAAGATGAAGTAGAAGAAAGAAGAGTACAAACTCAGATAAAAAAACAGTATACAAACGCTAGAACCAGAAATGAAAAATAGGTGACGTAAAGGAAGAAGACGCATGAAGAAGGCTTCTGAAGGAAGAAGAAGCAAGCAGAGGCGTCGTAAAGGAAGGGAGTTGCGTACTGAAAAAACGCAGAAAAGGAAGGGTAGGGAAGGGAAGAAGAACAGCGTTTTGCCGTTTTAAAAAATTAGGGTTTTGCCGTTTTAATGAAACGCGTCGTTTTATAAAAAGTTCCTGGAAATACCAAAAATACCCTTAATGGAACACAGCGTTTTGCCGTTTTAAAAATTAGGGTTTTTTGGTGTGCAAAACAGTTCTTCTTCAACCTACAGCGCCGCAACCCTGTAATGGATACCCGAAATAGCATTTTGAGTCGAAAGCAAAGACGATTAAACACGCCGCTTGCACCACTTTTACGAACCAGCACGACGCTTCCACCGTTCTCACCCAGCGACGACTCTGCTCACTTTTGAACTCGCAGAGGTGACCAAAAATCGTAAAAACGTGCGATTCTACAAACCAGCACGCGATTTTGGCTACCTTGATAATAATCAAAATAGGATCTAAAGTAAATCTTACATTTAGTTAAATGAAATGACTGTTGACAGATAAAATATACAAATATGGCTACAAAAGGCACTGCATTATTTTAAGCATATATTTAAGGGAGTGCTGCAGATTGGAAGAGTGAAATGACTGATATAATTTACAAATATAAAAGTAGCTACAGAAGGGCCTGGAGAGTGGAAGTGTAGTCGATAGTTTATGGACTGAAGCATTGAAAACAAATCTACAGAATTACTGAGAGATTTTGGAATGCCATAATACAGGCTGGAGGAGTGGACATATTACTAAGTTACTTACAATGGAACAACCTTACACTTTTGCTAACGTGTGCTTTTTACTTGCATGTATGCCGATGTTAGGTGCATTTGTTTGTTCAAAGGCATTGACATATGTTAAGCATAACTTTAAGGTAATCACATTTCATGCAAAAATGAAAAAGCAACAAAAGGTGCTTGCATTAGCATCAATTATGCCTTATCTTTTTATGCACATTGACCATCAAAAGCAATGGTCAACTTGGTTATTTCAGAAAATTTGGTCAATAGCAAAAGAGATAGCAATTAGATACATTACCTTACTTTCGGAATAGTCATGTAATTCGTTCTTCTACCTCCAGCACATTTAATGGAATCCATTCCAGCTTCATACTTCGTCTGGCACTTATTTGTAAAAACAAAACTAAAATTATGTATTAATAGCGGATCCCTTCATAAAACAAAAAGTACTAACATTCACTCCGTTGGAAATTCAAGTGTGAGTGGTTAGCCCCATATCGGCTATGAATGAGCTATATGAAAGATATATAAGAGAGGGGATCCATATACCTAACACCTTAAGGTTTTGGGTGGAGATGTGGCGTCCAAGTCTGTTGGTGGTCCGGTTCATTGGCTAGCTCGTTGTTGCTCTTGGTGCTCCCCCGGACTCCCCAACAAGGGGTATCAAAGCCATGGTTCGGCTTGGTGGGGGAGCGGGTAGTGGATCCTGGTTTGGATCAAGTATAGCGATGTGGGTGACTCACACTTGAGGGGAGATGTTGGAAATTCAAGTGTGAGTGGTTAGTCCCACATCGGCTATGAATGAGCTATATGAAGGATATATAAGAGAGGGGACCCAAATACCTAATGCCTTAAGGTTTTGGGTGGAGATTTGGCGTCCAAGTCTCTTGGTGGTCCGGTTCATTGGCTAGCTCGTTGTTGCTCTCGATGCTCCCCAAAAAGTGGTATCAGAGCCATGGTTCGGCTTGGTGGAGGAGCGGGTAGTGGATCCTGGTTTGGATCAAGTATAGTTATGTGGGTGACTCACACTTGGGGGAGATTTTGGAAATTCAAGTGTGAGTGATTAGTCTCACATCGGCTATGAATGAGCTATATGAATGATATATAAGAGAGGGGATTCATATATCTAACACTTTAAGGTTTTGAGTGGAGATGTGGCGTCCAAATTTTTTTGGTGGCCCGATTCATTGGCTAACTTGTTGTTGCTTGGTGGTCCCAGACTCCCCAACACGCTCCTCAAAAGGTTTAATTATGTGCTAACATAGGCTACATTCAAAGTTGGCCTTCAGCTGAATCAGTTCAGATCTACCTTTTTTGACTCTTAAACACCAACCTTTGTTAGAGTCTAGACCTGTAATTTTAAAAAACATAAAAAAGATCACTCAGATTAATATGGAATGCATACATGATAAACCAAAACAAAAAATTCTCATTCAAAATTCACCGCCAATAAGAAATAATAAATATTTAAAATAAATCAAATGAAGATCAAAAGCCAATTGTGAGAGGGCTTGCGCAAAACAAAATAAGAAAAGAAAATGGGGAGAGAAAGTGCAAGAGAAAGAGACAGAGTAAGAGATGGAGAGAGAGAGAGAAGAACCTTCCTCAATATATATCAAGGTAATCAAAACCGGACCGGGCATTGAACCGGAAGAGGTAGCGGTTCAGGGGTTCTTGGGTTCAACCGGTTGAACCGGGGGTTCAACCGGAATTAATTAAATATATTATTTAATATTTTTATTACAATATATAAAGGATAAAAAACCATAATACCCAAAATTTCACATCACAAACAATTAAATTATGCTTAACTTAAGCTCAACAATATAATATCCAAGTCATTAGTTAAAGTTACACATAAAATTGGTAGGTATAAAAAAACTCAAAGTTTGACATGTTTAAAATATATATATTTTAATGCATTATTTAGAAAGAAAAAAAATAAGTCCCACATCGGATGGCAAATAAGAAAATTGCAAACAGTGAAGCTAATGTTGTTGAAAGGTGAATATCTAGTCCCACATCGGATGGCAAATAAGAAGAATGAGCTGTGTTTCTCTATAAATATAGAGCTAGAGTGTGCACAGCAAAATACAAGTGAGATTCTTGGCTTTCATAATATATAAAATATATAAATAGAGCCCTGAAACTCATTTTGTTTTACAAAAAATAGTTTAAATTTTTTTAATTCCAATCTTTCTAATTCAGCTGGTTTCTCATATGTGAGAAAAAAAAATTTAAAAAAAAAACCAAAACGACGTCGTTTTGTTTAAAAAAATTTAAAAAAATAATAAAAATTTGGCTTTTCTCAGAACCGCTGCAAACCGGCGAACCGCCGGTTTTTGCCGGTTTTCCCGGTTCTGGGCCGGTTTTACGGTTTTCCCACCGGTTCTGTGCGTATCCGGTTCTGTGGTCCAATTGGACCGGACAGAGGTCCGGTTCCCGGTTCAACCGGTCGGACCGGCCGGTCCGGTCCGATTTTGATTACCTTGATATATATCCTCTCTTCTTCCCAGCATCAATAGATACCGATGTATAAAATAAAAAACCACATCGCAAAAAAATTCATGGCCTCTAGGGTTTGTTCTATTTCATGAGGGAGGAATAACAAAGAGAGAAAAGAGAGAAACATGAAAAATACTCATCGCATGAAAGTTGTTGTAAATTTTGTGATATTTCAAAACTTCTAAAGTGAATATTTATTCGACTCAAAACAAATAATTTCGACAAACAAATATTTTCGACTCAAAACAAATATTTTCGACACAAACAAATATATTTCGACACAGACAAACATTTCGACACAGAATATCCTTCCCAGTTTTGGTCGAAATGGGTTGTAGATGTTCTTCCCAGTTTTTGGTCGAAAAATGAAAGTTAATTTCTTTTATTTTGTAACTGCCATTTTCGTTTAACAGCTATTTTTCATTTAAACCAATTCATTCCGTAAATGTAAAAATAAACTGGCTTGATTACAATTTATTTTATAACGGTTGTTGACTGGCTATTAAATGGCTGGAGCCTATGCTTCAAACAACTATCTCTGAAAGCCTATATAAGCATTCTCCATTGGCCTTGAAGGTGATATACAAGAGAGCCATTCTTTTTTCACTCCTTCTAAATATTACTCTCCTGGGTTCATATCCTGATTCCATATCATGTTACTCTTGCTAGTTCGGATACCTCTTTCGCTACTGCGATTGAGAAGAGCCGGTTGTACCTCGGGGAATTTGCGCTGTAGAGGTGGATAAATTCTTCAGGGCAGTCGAAAGACGCCTCCGGTTATTTTCTAACTCTTCTTTGTTCGCAGGTTTGGTTCGCAGCATCTCTGTCTCTTGACAAATTCGACAGCAGCAATAAATTCGACCACAGCTGTCTCTGCAGGTTCGACTGCCTCTGTCACTGCAGGTTCGACTGCTTCTGTCACTGCAGGTTCGACTGCTTCCGTCGCTGCAGGTTCGACTGCTTCCATCTATGCAGCTGTCTCTTCAGATTTGAACACAACTGTCATCGCAAATTCTTCTACAACTGCAATTCGACTACAGCAGCCCTTGCACCTTCGACTACTTCAACAGCTTTTGCATTATTCGACTACTGCTCATAGTTATCAGAACCGGACCGGACCGGCCGGTCGGACCGGTCGGACCGGGACCCGGTGCCCTTCCCGGGCCGGACAGTGTGCAGAACCGGATATGCAATTGGACCGGATGACCCGGCCGGGCCGATGATAAACCCGGTGGTCCGACCGGTCACATGACCCGGGCCGGGTTGCACGTTCCCTGATTTTAGTTTTTTTTTTTTTTTTTTTTTTTGAGATTAGTTTTTTTTTTGTTGGAACCTCCCATTTTTGCAGAATTTAGTTTTTTTTTTTTTAAGCTTCTAGTTTAGAAATGAAACAAAACATTTTTTATTACTTAAAAATCTCCAAAGTGGGAATCGAACTTGAGACCTGTAGGTGAGTAATAGCAAGCATTACCACTACACTACAAACAGTTTGTTGATAAAGATTTGCTTTTATATTATATATACAATGCGCTAAAAATATCTGCACTTAATATTTGTTTGCTTATATTTTTTTATTGCTTCATCGTCTTTGGCTTGCTTATATATTAATATTATGCATTACCAATGCTTCTTTATTTTTAATACAATAGCCGGTTTAAATAACAATAATAATTATGTTTAATATTTAACTACTATTAGTCCAATAGTTGTTTTTTTTACAATAGTCCAATAGTTGTTGGTCGTCGGAAATAAAATATCTATTTTTATAATTATAATTATAAATACAAATTATAATAAAATTTCTATATTAATAAATGTATACAAGACAATATATTTATAATTATAAATACAAATACTTTTTTAGTATATATTATAATTTTTTAAATTTATTTAATATAGACCGGGTCATGCGGTCCAACTAGAGACCCGCCGGTCCGACCCCGGGCCCAGTGACCCAGTACCTTGATCGGGTCGATGGCCGGTCCGGGTCTGATAACACTGCTACTGCTGCACTTACAATTCTGGCTACTGCTGTCTCTGTGAAATTCGACAGCATCTGTATTTGAATATACGACAACAATCTGAAGAATTTATCTCTGCTAGTTTTGTCCGAAGTACCGTGACTGCAAGGTCTTTCGTGGAAGATAAGTCTCCTTAACTATTCTTGTTGTATTGTTTGCAATTCTTGATAAGTTCTTGGTCATATGAGTCGATTGGACACTACTAAAACAATATATTCTGAATATCTAGTTATATTGTTGTTATCATCAGTGTGTGATTTCCATCTGAAAAGACTCAATATATCTTGCAATCAATCAAAAGGGTTTCTAATTCACTTCGAATAATTTTTGGAACGAAGTACAATTCTGTTGTAGAGTGGAACAAAACTATTTATTTAATTTTGTTTGAAAGGCACCACAGATAAATACTTTTGCTTGCAGAATTATTGCTTCATTCTTATCCTAAAGTATCATTGTTTGCTTTCTTCTGTTCCAAAATCTGAGTTTATTATGATTGCTATATCGTACATGGTTCAAATGAAATGATTCCCAAAATATTGTTCTAAGCATTTCATTAATTTTTCTGACTTTGTTGTGCTCCCCAAAATCTGTGCCAATTTTTATAGCAGACTTTAAAGAGAAAAATTTACAAAGAGAATGAACGAGAAGAATGATGATGACGGGGTGAATTCTTCGTCCTTAAGGTATCAAATGTCGATGACGACACCAGGTTCTCATCTTTCTTCATGTTCTTTCTTTGCACTTTTGTTTGGATAGGTTTACAGTCAAAAGTGGCACCATGACTTTACATTAGGAGCTAAGAAAATTAATTGTGAAATTAGATATTTGCATTTGTTCATAAGAGTTCGACCGATGCTTACTTAAAAAGATTCTTATTATTGATTGAAATGATTGATTAATTGATTGGCTCTAGTGCATTAATTTTATCATGTTGTCCTTTTCTACCAAATACTATGTCTTGGTTTTTTGTGACTTATAGGTTATTACTCGGGATTTTCTTTATCAACACTGAAACATCTGATAATGCTTTTGAATCCATCTTATGCATATTGGTTGTATGACATGTAGAGTTCGACCCAACATATTCGAACCAACTTATACCTATAGAGTTCGACACAACATATTCGAACCAACTTATACCTATAGAGTTCGACACAACATATTCGAACCATCTTATGCATATAGAGTTCGACCCAACATTTCACATACTAATATGTCATCATGCTATGGAATCTGACAAACAATTTATGTGTTTAACAAAGTCTCCTTTTTTCAAGCAATTTTAAGTATAACTCTTGCCTTGTCACTGTGTTTCTATGTGCAACTTGTTGTCAAATGACTTTTAGATATCAAGGCTATCCCACATTGCTGTGTCACATTTTCCTTTTATTAAAATAGCTTCATTGTGTGCCATGAAGAATTTATTTAGAGAGTTATAGATATACAATTTCTTATATGACTTGATAGTTCTGTTTATAATTACTGGAACTTATATATGCATAGCATGAAGATAGAACCTTCGACCCCTATGATAGAACCTTCAACCACAATATGCTAAAACTTGATAAGAGATATTGTGCACTTTTGTGATGTATAGAGCTCAAAACAGATACCTACTGTTAGTAGGAAGTAATTAGATATTGCACTTTCTTGCTGAGCATAATTGCATTTGTCAAATATAATAATTGATATTTCATTGATAATTTCTCATTGCTAATGTGTCAATGTATATATCAATTAAGTAATTATTCATATTAAATAATTTTTCTAAACTTTGATGTGAAAGTCACACTATGAATAAGTGTAATTTGCGATACCAGACCATAAGGAAGTATGGTTTTATAACTCTGTCACCAAAAACTTATTCTGATATACCTTAGAAGTTTAGATACCTTGAAATTAAATATCCTTTATGATTCTAACAATTAGTCAAAAGGGAATAGAAACAAACCTACTACATTATCTGAGAATGTATACCAATTTTTATTGGAAGGTTTTGCAATATCTATTTATTGAATTTATTGAGCATGTTGTGTGTATTATGAAATGTGAACTATTCGCAATTGCTATATTGTCCTTTATATCATATTGGTACAATAATGTGAAACTGAGAAATTGAAGTTGATCTTGTTAAAGGAATCATATGCACACAAATCTGCTAACGATTTGAACTTAATAAAATGCGAATTATCTTATATAGAGCCTCAATTTGCAAGTAATATTTTCACCTTATTAATATGTGATATAGTATTTTTTGGAATGTTATGTTATGTGAGGCATTGTGGGGGGTTGATATTGGATTCATGTTTCATGTGAAAATGAATTTTCAAGTGTCCTCTTGTTATGCTATGTCTGATAACCATATTATTGAGTTTCATGAGAAAATGCATTAGAGACATGTAGCAGGTGTGAAAAGGTTCAAACCGTTAATGCTAAAATTGAAATATTTTAGAATCACCTTTTGACATGTTCAAATGCAGACTATAACAAGTCTTTTAGATTAAATAAAAGACATGGATAATTATCAGTTATAAGAATCTCTTTTAGATATATGTAATATACATACTTTTGAGACCATTTACTGATATTTGAATATATGAGACATCAATAACATACTTGTGAAAATCCATAAATAGTTTATGGAAATGTTGTCGCTTAAAATTCAACTAAGCAGACCTGTATGTATAAGTATGTTATGTAAGTGATGTAGCTTAGAAATTACTAAAGCATTTATTGATAATTATCTATTGAGGCATCATAGGCTATGTCACTATATACAGTATCCATTGTATTTCGATGACACTATGATGATAGCCATGTTTGATAATTATCTATTGAGGCATCACAGGCTATGTCACTATATATAGTGAATACCCATTGTATTTCAATGATACTATGATGATAGCCATGTTTGATTCACAAGAAAATAAATCTAAAAGTGGATTTATTTATGAATGGTTGTCACTTAGAAATTTTCTAAGTAGAGCTATACTATGGTTGTCACTTAGAGATTTTCTAAGTAGACCTGCATAAATTACCTTATTGAAATTAAGGTTATTACTCAAAGCTTGATAATATAAGAGAATGAGTTTGTTACTATCAAGACTTTGTGATATATGAAATTGATTGACTAAAGAGACGTCTCGGTCAATATTCCTTTATGGAAGAAATAGTGTCTTCCATAGTTGTGTAAAGTAGCTACAAATAAATGAGAATGATTATATCCTTAATTTATGTGAAATCAGAAGTAAATTTCATCAATCTTCTGAAAAACCCTTAGGGAAGAAAATGATATGTGAAACATCGAGGGGAATGGGACTAAAGCCAATTGATATTAAGAAGTGATGGTAACCCAACCTTTGTGATTGGAGATCCCATGAATAAGGTTCAATGTGGTAAAAACAAATTACTTCTTGATAGTGCTAGCACTGGAAATTAATTCAAGTAATTAATTTCATTATTGTCCCTTCCTATGGTGTTATTGTGATTGTGCTAGACTGCATGGTTAAAATGATAAACTTAAAGTTTTTAATGATTTTCATAGCCCTTATGGGTGGTGTATGACTTGCAGCATACACTTGATGAAATCACCTATATGAGTGTCAAGTGAGGCCGCTTGCATGAGATCCTGGCGAGGTCTCTAGAGCACTCATGAATACCGAGCACGCGCAGGGCCTAGTAGCGCACCACCGCGGAAATAGCAAGAATTGTGGGGGTGTAATGTGATAGTGAAACCTCTAACATATAATATGTGTCTTGGGTTCCATAGCTTGCTAAACCAATTCACTGTATGTTATGTTTTATCTGTCTAGGACTGGTTCCATAGCTTGCTATACAGCTCCGATGCATTACATCTACGATGTTAACCCAGGAAACTTCTTTCTCTTTATTCACTTCTAAACTTTTGAAATATGTGGGGGATTGTTGTAAATTTTGTGATATTTCAAAACTTCTAAAGTGAATATTTATTCGACTCAAAACAAATAATTTCGACAAACAAATATTTTCGACTCAAAACAAATATTTTCGACACAAACAAATATATTTCGACACAGACAAACATTTCGACACAGAATATCCTTCCCAGTTTTGGTCGAAATGGGTTGTAGATGTTCTTCCCAGTTTTTGGTCGAAAAATGAAAAGTTAATTTCTTTTATTTTGTAACTGCCATTTTCGTTTAACAGCTATTTTTCATTTAAACCAATTCATTCCGTAACTGTAAAAATAAACTGGCTTGATTACAATTTATTTTATAACGGTTGTTGACTGGCTATTAAATGGCTGGAGCCTATGCTTCAAACGGCTATCTCTGAAAGCCTATATAAGCATTCTCCATTGGCCTTGAAGGTGATATACAAGAGAGCCATTTTTTTTTCACTCCTAAATATTACTCTCCTGGGTTCATATCCTGATTCCATATCATGTTACTCTTGCTAGTTCGAATACCTCTTTCGCTACTGCGATTGAGAAGAGCCGGTTGTACCTCGGGGAATTTGCGCTGTAGAGGCGGATAAATTCTTCAGGGCAGTCGAAAGACGCCTCCGGTTATTTTCTAACTCTTCTTTGTTCGCAGGTTTGGTTCGCAGCATCTCTGTCTCTCGACAAATTCGACAGCAGCAATAAATTCGACCACAGCTGTCTCTGCAGGTTCGACTGCCTCTGTCACTGCAGGTTCGACTGCTTCTGTCACTGCAGGTTCGTCTGCTTCCGTCGCCGCAGGTTCGACTGCTTCCATCTATGCAGCTGTCTCTGCAGATTTGAACACAACTGTCATCGCAAATTCTTCTACAACTGCAATTCGACTACAGCAGCCCTTGCACCTTCGACTACTTCAGCAGCTTTTGCATTATTCGACTACTGCTGCACTTACAATTCTGGCTACTGCTGTCTATGTGAAATTCGACAGCATCTGTATTTGAATATACGACAACAAAAGTAACCCTTCAAGAAAAATCAGGAAACCCTCACCTCAAGATGCTGAGCAGCTTCATTAGTCAATCCAACAGTGGCAGCAGAAACAGGGAAACTGGTTGAAGAACGACTACCTCGTTGAAGAGAACTTCACCTGAGTAACCCTCTTATTTCCAAGACTTCAATAATAGATCTTAGAACCTCGATCCCATAGAAGAAAACAAAACAACCAATAAGAAGGGTATAGATTGATGAAAATGAAATAGGAAAACAAAAATGATTATATGACAAACTTCTGTGCTTCGCTCCTTCCCCGTCTTCGACCTGTGTGAACTGCGAAGTCCCTGTCGAAACAACTCAGACTTAAAATTCGTAGAATATCATCACAAATCCTCTGGATTCAGTGAAGTGGAATTGGAATTCCAAGTACAGAGAAGCCCTAGGTACTGTTGGCGCAAGAGGTATAGGTCTATCAATTGGGATTCGTTGATGTGGTTGTGGTTGAGAGAGGAGAAGATGGGAGATGCAGTGGTTTATCTGATTAAAGGCTAGCCTATTTTTCCTTTTTCGTGTTTCCAAAGTTAGCACACAGTTTAATGTGCTTTAAATTTGCGCAGTGTCAGCGCCCATTAATAGTAAAAATTCAAACATTCGAATTGTATGGATCACCATATAAAAAGGAAAACAAACTATATATATATATATATATATATATATATATATATATATATATATATATATATATATATATATATATATATATATATATATATATATATATATATAATAAGTGTCCTAATTAAGAGCATCAAAAGAAAGATCACATGCCAAGATTTGGAGCGTAACATGCAATTATGCTGATTTTCTTTGTTTTACCTTTTTAATTTTGTACTTTTGTCTTTTGAATTTTTCATTCAATTATGTGTCGATGGGGCCCATTGTGTACCCGGCATAATTAATGAAATTTTGTCGTTTGTTATAACCGGCTACCGAAATACACAGTAGCCCTTTTACCGGCTTAAATAGTAAGCCTTAGTTTGCCTATATAAGGCATTTTGTTTTCCTTTTTTAGGCAGAGCTTCGCCTACCCCCTCTCTCTATTGTAATATACTTCTCTTGTAAACACTCTTCTTATAATATAACCTCTGAAGTTTGAAGAAATGAGTTCTCTGCTTGTTCTTAATTTTGAAGACAATAGTAAGGTAATTATTTACATGTTTTTTCATAGTTAAGCTTGTATTGTGGTAAGCTGGTTCTCATGAACTGGCACTATTAGATGAATAAAATATTCTTTCCGCTGTAAAATGGTATCAGAGCCATTTTAGACTTGAGGATGTAAGTATAAGGGTGACATCAAACTTCTAAGGTGAACCGTCCCCGATGATTCAACAAGGGAGTTGATATGGGGAGCAGTAGCCTTGAAGGGGGAAGCTTATATTTACACTAAGAGTTTTAAATTGCTCATACTTCTTTTGGGTCTTTTGCTTAAAGACTGACTATGTTATCCAATGCTTTCGTCTATGGTCCATTTTTCTCCAAGGAGGGAGAGTTTGAAGCAGACCGTTTATTTAGACTTGAAAGTTTTTGTTGGATAACAAAGTTCCATCTTTGGTTTAGGGATTTTCCCTTCTATTCCTTCGGGTTGATAGTTAAATGGTTTTCCATTTACAAAGGTGACAATTAGAAGTATCAACAGATATCTATTTTATTTGATGTTAAGTTTATTATATTCATCTATTAGTTCAGTAATTTGAACTAGCTGATCCACAACACTCTTTTAGCTTATATATATTTCTATGGAAGAAGATGATCATAATCATCAAAATAATTCTATAAAAAATGAGGAATTAATTGAATTCCCTAATAATTTAGACCAACTTAATAAGTGGGCTTTACCTATAGTTCCTTCAAATCAAATATATAAAATTGGAATGTTTAATCTAAAAGCAAAATTTGCTGTTAAACAGATAGAACAAACTGTTCAAATATCTAATAACAATCAGGTTATTAGACTTTTAAATAAAAAGGACTTAGATGCCTTCAAGGACTATAATTTCATTCATATTGGACTAATTCAGATAGCCCTTAAACCCTTGACATTGCTGGGACTAAACTCAAGTATTATGGCCTATGTGCGAGATGGCAGATGTAATAATTTTAAACAATCCCTAACTGCCCTAATTGAAACAAGTTTATGTCATGGACCTGTATATTTTGATGTTGCTCCAAATTTGAGCTTATCATTATCTGATAAAAATATATCAGAAGCAATCCAGCTTAGTATTCATACGAATGGGTATGACTATAAGCAAGGTAGTGAAGTTATAGCAATATGCTATAGAATTTACTACAAAGTTTTGAACACACTTAACCCTAAAGCTAAGCGTATAACTTTTCCAGGTACAACAACTTTGGTGCAGACAAATTTGTTGACATCAAATGTTGCAACTAATAGGTTGATAAGATGGGAAGAAATTAACTTTCCAGAAACTTGGGCTCTTCAGCAGGAAGTAGAACCCAAACCTATCCTTAATAAGGATATAGACCAAATCATCCAAAATACAGAGGGTGATATAGAAATTCGATTTAATTCTAATAGAATTACTAGAATTCCTAGATCACTATCTTCTAGGCATTCAGTCAGTGAATATTACACTACACCAATTGATATACCTAGACCTTCTTCTTCTTCTTCTTCTTCTTCTTCTATTGAAGTTGTTGATAATATTAAAGTTAGTGAAAATAATATTCCATACGGAGTTTATGAACCACAAAGTAGGAAATCTCCTACTGCCTCAGAAATGAGCTTCCATATTAATTAATGGATTTTAGTCCAGGAAGTGATCTGAGAAAGCTCATCAATGATGAGTTTATGCAAGAAAGATATTCTGAATTTAGAAAATGGTATTTTTCATATTATTTTTTTCCAGAATTTCAGGCTATAAAGGAAAAATTTTAGGGTTAAATATGTTTTTAGTCCCTACAAAATCGGCTCCTTCTAAGTTTAGTCCCTACATTAACGAAATAGGCGTTTTGGTCCTCATCTTATTTTGCCGTTTTCAATTTTAGTCCCTCATGACTTTTAATAGCGCTTCAAAACTTTTAATAGCGCTTTTTTGACATTTTATAAGCGCTGTTAAAAGTTTTGAAGCGCTATTAAAAGTCATGAGGGACTAAAATTGAAAACAGAAAAATAAGATGAGGACCAAAACGCCTATTTCGTTAATGTAGGGACTAAACTTAGAAGGAGCCGATTTTGTAGGGACTAAAAACATATTTTACCCAAAATTTTATGAGCATTTAACCATTCATCAGACTTATATGCCTTTTGTTAAATGGTTTTTAATATATTTTCATGAACGTTTAGACTATGAAATAAATGTTTTGAAAGAAAGAGTCTTTGAAAACTCAAAAGGAGAAAAAATTCATTCAATTTTTCCTCCAAAAAATTATGATATTGTTTTAGGAAAAAATGTAGAAGCAAATGCTTTTACTCATTTTATTGAGAAATCACAAATTGCTTTAAAAGATTTAAATTCTATTATGAGTGCCCAAAATACTAATTTATTTTTAATAATTTTGGGAGATGAATTTAAAGCCTTAGAAGAAAATTTGTCTTCATTAAAAACCTTGTTTGAACAACATATTTCTCAACAGGAGCTTATTTTAAAAAATTCTCAAAAACATTATGTTCCGGTTATTAAAGAAGAACCTATAGTTCAACCTCCAATAAAAATTGAAGGTTTTAAAATGAAAAATAGTAAAAATGAGTTTTTAGATATTTTAGAAGAAAAATTAAAAAAATTAAAAATAAATGTTTTATCTGGTAAAGAATCATCAGAAAATTCTGATGATGAAATAGATAAATTAGCAACAATGTTTGCTAATCAGGATATTAATAATACCAACGATTATGAGGAATTAAATCCCATATATACTTCAAAGCAAGTAGAAAAATATTATTACAAAAGACCTTCTCCTTAGGATTTATTATTTGAGGAAAATGAGTCTTACCAGAATTCATATTCTGGGAAACAAATCTATGAATGGAACATAAATGGCTTAAATGATAAGCAAATTATTGATATGGTACATAAAATGATTATGTACTCTACTGTTTGTAAGCAACATGGAAATAATGACAGTTCCATTGCTACATTCATAGCCACTGGCTTTATTGGACAGTTAAGAGGTTGGTGGGATCATTATCTCACTGATGCCCAGAAAAAGGATATATTATCCCATAAAAAAGAAATTAAATTAGAAAATGGTACTATAAGTACAACTGAGGAAGATGCAGTTTATACACTGTGTCTTACTATTCTTAAGCATTTTATAGGAACCAATGTTTCTATAGGAGAAAAATTATCTTCTCTTTTACAGAATTTAAGATGTCCATCTTTAACTCATTTTAGATGGTATAAGGATACATTTCTGTCCAAGGTTTTTCAATTAAAAGACCCTAATTTAATCCACTGGAAAGCAAAATTTATTGATGGTCTTCCTTATCTCTTTGCAGAAAGGGTAAGACAAGCTTTAAGAGACCAAAATGATGGTATAAATGTCAATTATGATGACTTAACCTATGGTCAGATAATTAGTTGCTGTATTAAAGAAGGTTTGGCTTTATGCAATGATATAAAGCTAAAAAATCAATTGAAAAAACAAAAGCTAACAGAAAAACACCAATTAGGTGAATTCTGTGAGCAATTCGCTTTTGACTTAGGCAAAGAGCCTAAGGATAGTAAAAAGGGGCAGAGAATACAAGGAAGAAAATTCTCTGATAAAAAAACAAATAAATTTTACAAAAATTCTAGAAAAAAGAATAGTAAAAGAAAAGCTTTTAATGAAAAGAATAGGACTGGTTAGAGTAGACCCACCTTCCAAAAAAAGGGAAAAAGAAAAGGTAAAAGGTTTGATATTACGTGTCACAAGTGTGGTAAGGTGGGTCATTATGCCAACCAGTGTTGGACTAAAAAAGCCCTCAATGAAATACAGGATGATCAATTAAGATCACAATTGGAAAAAGTCTTATTAATTGACTCTGATTATAGTTCTAGTTCAGATGTAGAATCTTCAAATGAAGATATAGATATAATCCAAGATTCTTCTAAATCATCATCTTCAGGCAACAATGATTGCCAATGTAATGAAGTAAATTATTGGAAATCCATCGTAGATATGAATGGACTAAATGTTCTCACTGAAGAACAAGATGAAGCCTTAAAGGCTTTAGATTCCATAAAAGATGGAACTATGAGGAGAAAAATGATAGATATTGTTATGAAAGAATATTCTAAAAAGGAAACTCCTCTAATCATAGAGGCACCATATCAAATAAGTGAAGTTTTATCTAGATTCCAAGAATCCAGTAGCAAAGAAAAACCCATTTCTATGAATGATTTAAAAAGAGAAATCAATATTTTGAAAAATGAAATTTCTCAAATAAAGAAAGACAATATTAATTTGTCTCAAAGAATTTCTGTTTTAGAAAACCCTAGTAAAACAGAATCTTCTTCAAATAATTATCTTTCTATTTTAAATAGAGTAACTTCTCAAAAATGGTTTGTGAAGATTGATATTATTATCAATAGAAATTTTATTTTGAAAAATGAAATTGCTCTAGTTGATAGTGGAGCAGATTTAAACTGTATTCAAGAGGGAATTATCCCTACTAAGTATTTTTCAAAAACTAAGCAATCACTTACCCAAGCAGAGGGTGATAAACTGAAGATTAATTTTAAATTACCAAATGCACATATTTGCAAACAAGGTATTTGTATACCTACTTCATTTATTTTAGTTAAAAATTTAACTCATCGTATTATATTAGGTACACCTTTTTTGCATAATATTATGCCTATTATTAATATTGACCAAAAAGGAATTACAACTATGTTGGAAAATAAAAAAATTATTTTTGAATTTATTTCTGATCCTCATACTAGAATGATAAATGAGATAAAAGAGCTTCTTTTAAGTAAAGAGAAACAAATATGTTTCTTAAAAGAAGAAATTGATTTAGCTAATATAAGTGAACAGCTTAATAAAGCTGGCATAAAGACTCAAATAAAGAGTCTAGAACAACAATTCATAAATGAAGTATGTAGTGAGATACCAAATGCTTTCTGGAATAGAAAAAAACATATGGTATCTCTACCATACATAGACGGCTTCAATGAAAGTCAAATTCCTACAAAAGCAAGACCTGCACAAATGAATCAAGAATATCTTGATTTATGTAAAAAAGAGATAAATTCTCTTTTAGATAAAAAATTAATTAGACCCTCCAAATCTTCTTGGAGTTGTACAGCATTCTATGTGAATAAAAAAGCAGAACAAGAACGTGGAGTTCCCAGATTAGTTATAAATTATAAACCATTAAATAAAGTTTTGAAATGGATTAGGTATCCAATACCTAATAAAAAGGATTTATTGAATAGGCTTAATGAAGCCTTAGTTTTTTCAAAATTTGATCTGAAGTCAGGATACTGGCAAATTCAGATTAATGAATCTGATAAGTATAAAACAGCATTTACAGTTCCATTTGGTCACTATGAATGGAATGTAATGCCTTTTGGGCTTAAAAATGCCCCCTCTGAATTCCAAAATATTATGAATGACATATTTAATCCTTATACGGATTACATGATAGTTTATATAGATGATGTCTTAGTATTTTCTAAGACTATTAGTCAACATTTTAAACATCTTAAAAATTTCAAGAATATTGTGAAAAATAATGGTTTAGTTTTGTCTGCTTCAAAGATGAAGCTTTTTCAAACTAAGGTTAGATTCTTAGGTCATGAAATTGACCAGGGGAAAATTATCCCTATAAGTAGAAGTATAGAATTCGCTTCTAAATTTCCTGATGAAATTCTGGAAAAGAAGCAATTACAAAGATTTTTAGGAAGCCTGAATTATATTTCAGACTATTATAAAAATTAGAAAAAATGCTGGCCCATGGACTGAAGCCCATACCAAGGCAGTCCAATATATTAAATACAGGGTTAAAACCCTTCCTTGTCTAAACTTGGCAAACCCAAAGTTTTTTAAAATTGTAGAAACAGACGCCTCTGATATAGGTTATGGAGGGATTCTCAAACAAGTTGACCCAAGCACTTCTAAAGAAGTATTAGTTAGATTTACTTCGGGTAAATGGAATCCGACCCAATTAAAATATTCTACAGTCAAAAAGGAAATGCTTTCAATTATTAAGTGTATTTCTAAATTCCAAGATGACTTATTAAATCAAAAATTTTTGTTAAGAATTGATTGTAGTTCTGTAAAACAAATTATTGAAAAAGATGTGAAAAATCTGGTTTCTAAACAAATTTTTGCAAATTGGCAAGCTCAACTATCAGTTTTTGATTTTGATATTGAATACATTAAAGGTGAAAATAATTCACTAGCTGATTTCTTAACACGTGAATTTTTGCAGGGAAATGACAACCCCATATAGGGGGAGAGGTCGTGGTCCAGGTGGCCATGGCAGAGGAGGAAGGAGTAGCAATATGCTACCCTACCAACAAGAGCCAAGTGTCCCTCTTTTAGGAGATTGGACAACAGTATACCCTAATAGGGGAAGAACTATGCAGCAATTACCTGCTCCTCCGAAGAAAAAGAAGATATTACTTCTTCTTCTGGAACAAAACAAAGCTCTTATGCAGGGGCTATTATTAGTGACTCTCCTCAAGAACAAACTCAAGAATATTTTGAGAATCCAATAACTGAGGACATCATGTATATTGATGATGAAGACCTCAGCATTACAAAAGATCCATGGTCAATAAAGACCAGGTACCTCGAATCCAAAGGATACCCAGGATTATATGGTAAATCAAGACCACACTTAGAAATTTTATTATTAGTGATTGAATCAGTGACTATTACTCATCACTATCAAAATAGCAATCCTCAAAGTTTTATAAACTTTAGCAAATGTCATATTAACAAAATTCTTCTTCCAAGAGAATGGGGATTAAACCCAAATGGGGAAAAAGCAATAAAAATTGCTGAAAATTCATATGCATATTTTAATTATTGGGATTATATCCAGGCTTTTTCTAAAGCTTTTTATTATCATAACCCAAAAAACAAACATTCATGGTTCTTTAGTATTAACCTAGAAGTGGTTAATAAACCGATACCAAATTGGTTTTACAATTGGTGGCAAAAATTTGGGCCATCTTTGGAAATTCTTCTAAAAGAATTATTGGATTTATATAACTCATGGTGTGATAATAGTCCTCTTATAACAAAAATAGCTTCGAGTAAGCTTATTATAGGACAATGTCCATGCCTTTTCTTTATCAAATTTCAAATCCCATGAATATGGAGGTGGTCTATGACCATCGGAAAAGACCAAAATAATATTCCTATACTTAGAATAAATTTCTTCTATAAATGGTGGATTAGAATGGATCCTGAAGATCTCAAAAAATTAATATCTCAGGTCTTATCTAATATTAATGAAGACAAAGAAAATGGTTTAAATAATATTAATCTCCAAAATTTGTCTATGGCAAATTTAAAACATTATTTCCAGAAGAAGTACCCTCAAGAATCTGAGGAAGAAATTATGGTTAGAACTCTTGATCACATGAAGACACAATTCTTCAGTACGTTTCAAGTTAAAGAAATGTCAACATCCTCACAGGGATCTATTGAACCAAGTGAAATGGATTGCTTAGCTGGAGAATCTCAGCAAGAAGAGGATCCTTATCCAGAAGATTTCTGGGATGCCATGATCCAATCTATGACTAAGCATGTAAAAGGAAAAGGACAAGAATAAGTGTCATAATTAAGAGCATCAAAAGAAAGATCACATGCCAAGATTTGGAGCGTAACATGCAATTATGCTGATTTTCTTTGTTTTACCTTTTTAATTTTGTACTTTTGTCTTTTGAATTTTTCATTCAATTATGTTTCGATGGGGCCCATTGTGTACCCGACATAATTAATGAAATTTTGTTGTTTGTTGTAACCGGCTACCGAAATACACAGTAGCCCTTTTACCGGCTTAAATAGTAAGCCTTAGTTTGCCTATATAAGGCATTTTGTTTTCCTTTTTTAGGCAGAGCTTCGCCTACACCCCTTTCTCTCTTGTAACATACTTCTCTTGTAAACACTCTTCTTATAATATAACCTCTGAAGTTTGAAGAAAGGAGTTCTCCGCTTGTTCTTAATTTTGAAGACAATAGTAAGGTAATTATTTACATGTTTTTTCATAGTTAAGCTTGTGTTGTGGTAAGCTGGTTCTCATGAACTGGCACTATTAGATGAATAAAATATTCTTTCCGCTGTAAAATGGTATCAGAGCCATTTTAGACTTGAGGATGTAAGTATAAGGGTGACATCAAACTTCTAAGGTGAACCGTCCCCGATGATTCAACAAGGGAGTTGATATGGGGAGCAGTAGCCTTGAAGGGGGAAGCTTATATTTACACTAAGAGTTTTAAATTGCTCATACTTCTTTTGGGTCTTTTGCTTAAAGACTGACTATGTTATCCAATGCTTTCGTCTATGGTCCATTTTTCTCCAAGGAGGGAGAGTTTGAAGCAGACCGTTTATTTAGACTTGAAAGTTTTTGTTGGATAACAAAGTTACATCTATATATATATATATATATATATATATATATATATATATATATATACACACACATACCTACTAGTGTACTTGACCCGTGCGATGCACGGGTATTAAGTACTATGAGAGAAAGTTACTTGAGTATTAATATGGGAGCCCGTTAATGTTAAGTGTGACTAATCTGTGCATGCAATTTTTTTAATAATGTTTTGATATTATTTGATCATAATTATGTTATCTTAAATTTTTATCAACAAATTTAGTAGTTAGTTACTATTGAGACAAAGAGAGTATATAACAAAATAATATTCGTATACTTGATCATATAAAGTAGACCTTAAAAAGATTTTTTTGCATTCAAATATATCTTACATGCACAATAAATTAAACTAAAATAGATTACATGTACTTTAATCTTATATTTGATAAATCTGAAATATAATTTAAATATTAATATATATATATATATATATAAATTGATTAATTATTTGTGTCAAAAAAATAAACTGATAAATTATGGCATGTATCTACTATCTGTATAGGCCGCAATTTTAATAAATTAACGAATATGTTGTTAAAATTCCATGTAATAACATTAACACCCTCATTTTGTGTTAAAATCAAGTCACTTGTTTCTTATAATATACCTTTTATTATTTTAAAAAACAAATCAAATAACTGATAGAAAATAACGTGAATGTGACAAAATAGGTTCAGTTTTAACAGAATAATCCTATAACTTGTTATATGTAATGTGACAAAATAGGTTTAACAGCTTGGTAAATATGACGACCAAATGCTTCATTGTCTTGCATATGCTGCCGGCAGCGCTGCAAATTGTAAGTAGTCCAACGGCTAGTTGTAAAAATATGGCAGTGCTTTTTACGGAAGTCTTGTAAATTTATGTCCTCTTCATCAATACGTCAAAATATGTTTATGTTGAATGTTGAATTGTAAGTTGAGTAGATATTGACATGGTCTATTTGTAAATACAGCAAATACGATTCAGACTTCATTGGGTTCAATGGCCTTACACATACTAATCCCCTGCTCATTCACACAAAGGATGGAAAAAGCTGGCAAGTGGAGTTGGAGGAGCTGCATGAAAATATGAGGCTAGGAAGGGGCTGGAGAGAGGTTGAGGAGAATTTTGGGTTTGATACATGTTTTGGTGAAGGTGTTTAACTACATGTTTCCAATGTTGTATTCAGTAATTAGTCCAATGGTGTAGATAACTGAATTGTGTTCTTGTGCAATGTGATTAGTTGTTAAACCCTTAAAGGGCCAAGACCTTTGGCCAACTACTTGCAAACCCTCTTATATTAGTTGCTGACTACAACAAACACTGGAAGATGAGTGGGCAAGGATTGAGTAGGAAATTTTGTTTGTCAATGAAGGTCTTAGTTTATAAGAGATGATTTGGAAACACTGAAAACAAATATTTTGGCGATGTAGTTCACTTCAAATGGCCCATTTTTTTTATATATTTTATCTAAAATTTTATAACCGTGTACTATAAGTTGTATATTCTTTGAATGTAGATTCAGAGTGATGAGAACATGCTGCAACAACTGATAAGCAAGTATTTCAATGAAGTCTGTATTAATCAGAATGCGAAGATACAATTGTAATGCAAGAGGTAAGAATGGCCATATTTTTCCAGATTCTGTAGCAAGTCTGATAATGGCAAATATGTTTGTTGCAGTAAATATAGTAGAGATACTATATCGAAAGAATATATGTAAATTGTAAATTTGCCTAGGAGTTGCTTAAAAAATGGTCAGTTAAGATATATAGTTACTAATAGGGGTACTGAGTTGCCATATGTAATATCATGTATGACATTGATAAGATAACAAACCTCTAGACAGTGTCAAAAACTTTGAGGAACACAACCCATTTGTGGTGGTTGTGCATAATTTTTTTTGTTGTTGTCGAGAATTAGTAACTTCAGACCCTTATGTGACTTCACACGCGAGAAAGCCATATATAGTTGTCCATGGGTGAAAACTGGCCTTGGCAGGTATATGCCAAGCCAACACATCTAGTTATCCATTAGATCCTGAATAAGAATAATATATCAAGACATTAATTTAAATAATATTAAAAATTTATTTTATCTATCAGAATCAAAAAAATACATAATACTGTGACATGCGCTAATTATTGTAAATATAGCAATTTTTACCTTCATACATCTTTAAGCTGCTCAATATTGGCTCGTTCAGTTTAGAAAATCCTGTTCAACCGTAGGTAAATTAGAATCTTTTAACTGGCTCAGTAATAGGAGAATCAAAGGTTTCAGACATATTATAATATAATATGAAGTAGTCGATATATGTCACCACGAAGTTGCATATGGTTCTTTATATAAAATTAATCGATGAAAAAAATATAGATTAAATTAAAGGGTTAATGTTTAAGAGCAAATGATTAAAAGACATACATCTCCCAACTCCCCCTTTATGCTATTTGCTATAACATATGAAGAATAGGATCTATGTAAGAAAAAGGAATTAGAACCTAAAACTAATGATTCAATATCAATGCAAGGAAACTTAACCAAAGGCATACAACTTGTCTTTCTTCCCTCCTCCCCCTCCTCCTCATCATCTGATAGCGCTGTGGCTGAATCAACGTATGGTACCTGCAAAAAACAAATGTTAGGAAAACAACCGGAGGGGTCTTGACGACGCGCCCTTAAGGAATCCGAACTGGCAAGAAGGAATTGTTTAGTGTCTCAGGAAAGATAACCCAGGAAGGCCAGAGAAGAGAAGAGGAGCGTATTTCGTTTTTAGAGAAGAGCTGATTTCGTTGATGTGTCAAGAGCTACTCGACTAACGAATTTATATAGAGGCCAAGGAAAGCCAAGGAAAGCCGTTTGCGAAAAACCCGAATAAAAATATTTTGGTTCAACAGTTTAGCGAAAATAGAGGCTTTTCGGATAGGCTCAATAAGTCCAAAAATATAATAATAATAAAATAATATATCAGTGATTAAAAATAAACGCAAGGCTAGTCGTGCGCCCAGGGGGGGGGGGGGAATCAGAAGATTTACATTGAGCCCCACAGAGATGGTCTCAGCTTGTGCGCGCGAGGAGTCCCACTTACTAGCTTGTTTATAAACCCTCACAAGGTTTTAATATATAAAGGCTTTGGTTCCCACAAACCCAACCAATGTGGGACTTCCCACTTTTGTAATATCATAAAAATTAATTAATTTTACAACAATCCCCCACATATTTCAAAAGTTTCGAAAAGAATAAGAAAAGGAAGTTTCCTGGGTTATCATCGTAGATGTAATGCATTGGAGCTGTATAGCAAGCTATGGAACCAGTCCTAGACAGATGAAACATAACATACAGTGAATTGGTTTAGCAAGCTATGGAACCCAAGACACATGTTATATGTTAGAGGTTTCACCATCACATTACACCCCCACATTAATTTCTTGCTGTTTTCGCCGTTTTGCGCTACTAGGCCGTGCGCGTGCTCGGTATTCATGAGTGCTCTAGAGATCTCGCCAGGATCTCATGCAAGCGGCCCCACTTGACACTCATATAGGTGATTTCATCAAGTGTATGCTGCAAGTCATACACCACCCATAAGGGCTATGATAATCATTAAAAGCTTTAAGCTTAACCTCTTTAACCCTACAGTCTAGCACTATCACAATACATCATAACACCATAGGAAGGGACAAGAATAAAATTAATTACGTGAATTAATTTTTCAGTGCTAGCAATGTCAAGAAGCGACTTGTTTTTACCACATTGAACCTTCTTCATGGGATGTCCAATCACAAAGGTTGGGTTACCATCACTTCTTGATTTCAATTGGCTTAAGTGCCATTCCCCCCGATGTTTCAAATATCAGTTTCTTCCCTAGGGGTTTTGTCAGAGGATCGACCAAATTCACTTCTGACTTCACATAATCGATCGATATTAATCCAAGTTTTTGCAATTGTTTGACAACGTTGTGTCTCAATTGCACATGTCTATTTTTGCCATTATAGGTCTTATTCTTTGCAACGGCTATTGCCGACTGACTATCACAGTGTATTGACACTGATGGTGTCGGTTTCATTCCCAACGGAATTCCAGCTAAAAGGTTGTTTAACCATTCAGCTTCAGTACCAGCCAACTCCAGAGCTACAAATTCCGACTCCATAGTCGATCTAGCAATAATGGATTGTTTGGCTGACCTCCAAGTTACCGCACCACCACCAAGTGTAAAAATGTAACCACTAGTGGATTTGGTCTCATGTGAATCAGATATCCAGTTAGCATCGCAGTATCCTTCTAATACTGCGGGAAATCCACTGTAAGTAATACCATAATTTGTGGTACCTCTCAAATATCGCATAAGGTGAGCAATTGCCTTCCAATGATCCTGAACAGGGTTATGAGTATACCTACTCAGACGACCGACTGCGAATGCAATGTTTGGTCGAGAAAAGTTCATTAAATGCAGTAGGCTCCCAATTATTTGGGCATACTGAGGTTGGTCAACAGGATCACCTCTATTTTTCTTCAAGTGTGAGTTAGCTTCATAAGGAGTACTCAAAGGGGTAGAGTTATAGTGACCAAACTTCCTAAGAAGTTTTTCAACATAATGTTCCTGTGATAGTATAATACTATCACCTTCCCTGATGACTCTAACTCCTAATATTACATTTGCCTCACCCATATCTTTCATATCAAAAGTAGATGAAAGAAAAGATTTTGTTTTAACAACAATGTCAAGACAAGTACCAAAAATGAGCATGTCATCTACATACAGGCATATAATCACATGTTCTCCACACACAGTTTTAGTGTAAACACATTTATCAACATCAGTTGTGGAGAAACCATCACTATCAAAGTTTTGTCAAATTTTTCATGCCATTGTTTTGGTGCTTGTTTTAAACCATACAACGACTTAAGGAGTTTGCATACTTTATTCTCTTGACCTGAAACTATACATCCTTCGGGTTGGTTCATGTAAATTTCTTCTTCTAAGTCACCGTTCAAAAAAGCGGTTTTAACATCCATTTGATGAATAACTAGTTTATGGATAGAAGCCAAAGCTATTAAAACTCTAATAGAGGAAATTCTTGTTACTGGAGCAAAGGTATCAAAATAGTCAATGTTTTGTTTTTGAGAAAATCCTTTTGCTACTAATCTAGCTTTGTATTTATCAATAGACCCATCAGGGTTATATTTTCTTTTAAAAATCCACTTACATCCTATTGGTTTTGCTCCAGGAGGCATATCGACTAAAGTCCAAGTTTTACATTTTGAAATTGAATCTATTTCAGTTTTAATGGCTTCTTTCCAAAATTTTGACTCAGAAGAGGAAATTGCTTCAATAAAGGTTTCAGGATCTTTTTCAACAAGATAAGTGTAAAAATCATTGCCGAAGGATGTTTCTTTTCTTGGTCGTTTACTTCTCCTTAGTTCTTCACATGGTTCTTCACGTGTATCGTCACTAGTAGTCACTAGTGGTTGTCTAGTTGTACTATCACGTTTCAGAGGAAACATGTTTTCAAAAAAGTCAGCATTTTTAGTTTCGATGATAGTGTTGTTATCTAGAACATCACTTCTCACAACTAGAAACCTATAAGCAGCGCTATTTTCGGCATACCCTATAAACGCACAATCAGATGTCTTGCAACCAATTTTTCTTTTCTTAGGATCAGGCAACATAACTTTAGCTAGGCACCCCCACACTTTTAAATATTTCAAGTTAGGTTGATAACCTTTCCACAGTTCGTAGGGGGTCTTTCCGGTTTTCCTATGAGGAGTTCTATTTTGTATAAAACATGCAGTTAAGATAGCCTCACCCCACAAGTTATTTGGTGCACTAGAACTAACTAACATGGCATTCATCATCTCTTTCAGGGTCCTATTTTTCCTTTCGGCTATGCCGTTAGATTCAGGTGAATAGGGGGGAGTTGTTTCATGTATTATACCTTCCTTTTCACAAAAATCATTAAACGATATATACTCTCCTCCGCGATCGGATCTAACTCGTTTAATTTTCCTATCTAATTGGTTTTCTACTTCAGCCTTATATGATAAGAAAGCTTCAAATGCTTCATCCTTTTGTCTTAATAAATATACCTTAGTATATCTCGAAAAATCATCTATAAATGTCACATAATAATATTTACCACCTCTAGTTGGAGTTTGTTTTAAATCTCCTAAGTCCGTATGAATTAAATTAAGCAACTCAGTTTCACGTTGTACGGGGGGACAGGTTTTCTTAGTTAGCTTGGATTCAACACACACGCCACACTTGCTATGTTGATTATCGCTAATTGTTATCATACCAAGACGTTGCAATTTAATAACATACCTAAAGTTGATATGACCTAATCTAGCATGCCACAGATTACAAGAGTCAATCAAATACGCAGAAGTAGAAGCATTGTTATTCAAATCCGAAATATTAAGTACAAAAAGTCCATGATCATAATAACCCTTTCCTACAAATACATTGTTTTTAGTTAGAACAATCTTATTAGATTCAAAAGTCACTTTGATTCCATGCTTCAGCAGTACTCCAACAGAGATCAAGTTTGCCCTTATGTTAGGCACATGGAGCACGTTTGTGAGAGCCAATGTCTTTCCCGATGTGAGCTTTAGAAGGACTTTTCCTTTTCCCGAGACTGGGGCAGGATGTGAGTCACCAAGATAGATTTGTTCTTCTCCTTCCCCTACAGGAGTGTAGGAGGTAAAAGCTTCTCTGTTAGCACATATATGCTTGGTGGCTCCAGAATCTACCACCCACTTGTTCACACCAGTCGCCATATTGACCAGAGAAACGACAGCAGCGATGACATCGTCATCCTCATCATCATCTCCGCCGGCATCAGCCAAGTTGGCGTTTGCCTTAGGAGGAACCTCGTTTCTCACCCTATGCCTGCATTTGGGAGCATAGTGTCCTGGCTTTCCACAAACAAAACAAAAACCTTTTTTCTTGAAATCAGAGCTATGAACAGGGTTATGATTATTGTCCTTTTTGTTGTTCTTATGACCAGCAGAATTTTTAGAGTCGTACCTTTTGTTTGAAGACTCAGGTTTGTTTTTGTCATACCTTGAAGATTTGTTCACTACCATGTTTGCTCGAGCAGCCACTGATCTAGCCTTTGATTTGTTGCTTTCCTTTCGGTTGGTATCTTCAATGATGACATGGGTCAGCAGCTCGTTCAACGTCAGTTGCTTGTGCTTGTGCTTCAGTTGTTGCTTGTAGTCCTTCCATGATTCAGGCAGCTTCTCAATCAGGATCCCAGCAATAAACTCATCAGGGAGAACAATACTTTCAGTCTTCATTTCCCCCACCAACCTGTAGTACTCATTGATCTGGGCTTTGATTTCGTCATGCTCATTCATCATCCAGCGATAGTAATTGCTGACGACGAACTTTTACTTGCTAGCATCTTCAGCAGTGTATTTGAGAATAAGGGATTCCCAAATTTGATTAGCCTCCTTGTAGGTGCAGTAGATGTCAAACAGGTCGTTAGAGAGAGTGCTGAGAATTGTGTGACGACACACTTTATTGGCATGTGTCCACAATTCGACTTGTTTGGGAGTCGCAGATGAGTCAGGTTTGGAGTCAGAGAGTGCTGCAGCAACTCCGTGCATGTCCAGGAGAGAGCTTATGCGTTCCTGCCATCTACGAAAATTTTGGCCTGAGAAGACCTCAATTTTGGAGATGTCAGGAAAGGGTTTTGCATAAGTGACAAGCACAGAGACAGGAACAGAAACAGCGGTGCTGGCGTCGTTGGCAGGAGAGGAGGTGTCGCCGTTGTTGTTGATTTGATCAGCCATGAGAAACGCTAAATCCTTAAGATTGATAGCGTTGTGGCTGAATCAACGTACGGTACCTGCAAAAAACAAACGTTAGGAAAACAACCGGAGGGGTCTTGACGACGCGCCCTTAAGGATTTATCCGCCTCTACAGCGCAAATCCCCCGAGGGCACAACCGGTCTCGTCTGATTACACAATAGTGAATCAGGAATCCGAACTGGGAAGAAGGAACTGTTTAGTGTCTCAGGAAAGATAACCCAGGAAGGCCAGAGAAGAGAAGAGGAGCGTATTTCGTTTTTAGAGAAGAGCTGATTTCGGTGATGTGTCAAGAGCTACTCGAGTAACGAATTTATATAGGCTCCACTGATAACTAACTTCAGAGAAAAGAGTGGAAGCGGAGCGCATAACAGCCCTCAGCTTGCGCACAAAGTAAGCGAAGCTAGTAACCGCCTAGCTTGTCCACCAAGCAATGAACCTGGACCATTTTGATAAGATGAATGTGGACAAGTCTTGGCGGCCAAGGAAAGCCGTTTGCGAAAAACCCGAATAAAAATATTTTGGTTCAACAGTTTAGCGAAAATAGAGGCTTTTCGGATAGGCTCAATAAGTCCAAAAATATAATAATAATAAAATAATATATCAGTGATTAAAAATAAACGCAAGGCTAGTCGTGCGCCCAGGGGGGGGGGGGAATCGGAAGATTTACACTGAGCCCCACAGAGATGGTCTCAGCTTGTGCGCGCGAGGAGTCCCACTTACTAGCTTGTTTATAAACCCTCACAAGGTTTTAATATATAAAGGCTTTGGTTCCCACAAACCCAATCAATGTGGGACTTCCCACTTTTGTAATATCATAAAAATTAATTAATTTTACAACAATCCCCCACATATTTCAAAAGTTTCGAAAATAATAAGAAAATGAAGTTTCCTGGGTTATCATCGTAGATGTAATGCATTGGAGCTGTATAGCAAGCTATGGAGCCAGTCCTAGACAGATGAAACATAACATACAGTGAATTGGTTTAGCAAGCTATGGAACCCAAGACACATGTTATATGTTAGAGGTTTCACCATCACATTACACCCCCACATTTCTTGCTGTTTCCGCCGTTTTGCGCTACTAGCTTGTTTATAAACCCTCACAGGGTTTTAATATATAAAGGCTTTGGTTCCCACAAACCCAACCAATGTGGGACTTCCCACTTTTGTAATATCATAAAAATTAATTAATTTTACAACATCATCATCATCATCATCATCATCATCATCATCATCATCATCATCATCATCATCATCATCATCATCATCATCATCATCATCATCATCATCATCATCAATGCAAGGAAACATAACCAAAGGCATAAAACAAAATTGTATCTTTTAATCCTGAACTTACTTCAGGATTGTTGGTTACATGTCAATCCATCAAGTGGTTCAAGACAATGCTTTTGTTTTCATGATCTTCAAAGAAAGAGAGTAAATAATAATAGAAAATAAGAGAAAAATAGTGTCAATAAAAAGAACAAAATATTAATGGGAGCAGGAGGGATGTTCCATCATCTCTGTTTCGTGTATAGTGTCTCTAACGACGATGAACACATGCTGGCACCACCCTTCTCTCTCTTTCTATGTGATCTCCCTTCGCCTCTTCTCCCTTTCACATCAAATGCCAATTCTGAAAAATGAAAAGAAAGGTTAAAGAAAGAACGCACGAGGAAATTCTAATTTGCGTGAAGAAGAGAGCGAGGGTTATGGTTTGTGAGTTTACCATTATTCTGTTATTTCAAAAAAAATCGTGGTTTAAATATTCTCATATTCATTGCAGGTTATTTCTGGGTTATTAGATGTCTTGTCAAGATTATTTATATTGCATATTTCAAATTGAGCATGATTTTAGTTGGCTACCATATTGAGTGCAGTTTTTTTTATAAGCAATGTTAGTGGGATAAGAGAATGTTAGTTTTCGGGTTTGAACTCGGGACCTCCTTCTTGCACTATTTTGGTGCACTCCTTCGATATCCCTTAGCTCGCCAATTGAGCTACCTACTTGATATATTGAGTGTAGTTGTATTGGGAATTGGGAGTTGAGAATATTCTACAACTATTGATTATGAATTAATGATTAATGACTTGTCCAGGTAAATATCTGAAACCTAATCAGATATAATGGAAAAGGGGAAGGGAGATGATGAAATTTGAAAGGATTGCCTGACTTTGTGGTTTAAAACAGAATACCAAAACAAGGACGGTGATAAAACAAAAATAGAATTCTTTTTATCGCACACAATCACTTCCTGCAGCAAAACAGAATACCAAAACAATGGACTCATAATCTTTCAAAGATACTATCAAAAATAACAATTTTGAGACCAAAACTGATAGAACAAAAACTTTAAAAAAAACTATAATGTTACAGGTCTGAGGGGAGAAGAGAGAAGAGGAACGATCGAGATGATTTTTGTAACGAAGGAGTCTGCTTTAATTAACTAAAATAAATAACTAATTTAAATAAATTAATTCTAAGTGGTCTATAATTTCCTTTTTAATGGTATATTAGAATAAATGACACAACCATAATTTTCATTTTATCGTGACGAAATACGTAAAGTGTGATATTAAACAGTGTGTTTTGGGGAACTTCAAAGTTTGGAAAAAATTTGGTGTTCAAATACATGATGTTCGTTCTTTAGTTTGCTTAGTAAAATTAATTTTGTAACAAAATACGTAAAATGAGATGTTAAGTAGTTTGTTTTCGCATAGTTGAGAAAAGTTAACTTTCTTAACAAAATACGTAAAATGATACGCTATGCAAGGTGTTTTGGGGTATGTTGTGGTTCAAAAAAATGTAATAGTTCAATTACGCAAAGTTTGTTTATCAACAACCAGTTTGATGAAAAAGATAATTTCGTGAAAACTTAAATAAAGTGTGATTCTAGAGGCAAATGAGAAGACAAAACATGAATTATTAAAAGTAGTAAATTAAGATAATTGTTTTGAAAATAAACAATAGTAAAAATTAATAAACAATACTAATGTAACCAAAAAAATAAAATAAACGATAGTGAAAAACTAATAACGTTTGTATACAAGTAATAAATACTACCAATTCTTTCCGTAAAAACCTATATTTGTAAGCTATTATAAGAGATACAGTATGATAAGAAATAGTTTTCTATTAACTCAGGGGTGTGGTTGGGTGGTTGGGGCTCATCCTCCCTTAACCAAGTGTCGAGGATTCAATCCCTGCATTGGGTATGGAGCAACTTTAAATCTCTGGGCCAACTGTCCCACCCTTCAAGGTGCCTCAAATCCAACGAGGGGATTAGTCACTGCGTTCGGCGGTTGATACCCTGGTCTCGAGAAAAAAAAAATAAATAGTTTTCTATTATGCACAGTAACCAAAAGTTGATGATAAAATTTACTTTTTTATATACATGGTAACCAGTTTCAACTAAATGTTGTAGGCAAACCTGCTAATTGCTACTTTACTAATTCTTAGAATCAAATAGGTAGTGTTTACGACCTTCGTGATGGATCATGAGTGAAAATGATACTTGTGAGATTCGATCAACTATTTATAAAAGTTAGGAACCGAATGCTCGCAAAACTTCAGCAAAAAATTCTAAGGGTCGATGAAGAACCTGTACACAATCTATAGTTGCCAAAGACTTCATTTTTTACCAAAAAAAAGACTTCATTTTTTTATTGACACTCTATGATTCACTTATTTTTTGGGTAAACCTGAGTATCCACCGTACTGACAGCAGTGACTAATCCCTCGCTCATTATAGGTGCCTCGAGGGGCAGGACAGCTGGCCCAGAATTTGAACGCCGCTCCGTACTCTATGATTCACTTATGATAAATACATAATTGTTAATGCGTTTGTTAATAACATTGATATTGAATTAATGTATGCATACATTTGATGAGATATCCGGAATTTTTGCTTGCTAATGAAACTGAGATCAATAGCGAAAGTCCTAATTTTTTTTTGTTTTAGTTATTTTTTGATTTTTTTTGACAAATACTATGATTTTTTTTGACATGTGTTGATTCTGGATTTTACTAAATATTGACGTGTCTTCAACAATTTGGCATGTCATCTTCTTTTTGTGCCAACGATTCTTTGTGGCTTTCACCTTTCTATCATTTTTTATTTTTTGTGAATTATGTTCCAATTTCATGTAAATATTTAATATAACTTTATTGATAAAAACTTGTATCTGATTGCCAGCAGGGTTTTGAAGCATGTAACCTACCCTTTTTTTACTGTCAAAGTTCTAATAATTTCCCTCATTTGCAAACATATGGATGCATTGACACCGTCTTTCTGAACCAATAACACATAGCATTACTGTTTACTATGCAGAAATATTCAAATTCCAATCCCATGTGCTTGAGTTGACTACTCTATCCTATTCTGTTGTCAACAAGCTTTTGTTTTTGGTGCGCTCTGTTGTCAACAAGCTAATCACCAACTTAAAAGTTATTAATATTTTTTTTTAAAAAGGCGAATTGATATCAAAATGCAAGCAAGGTTGAACGAACCAGCCTTTTTTTTGTTACAAATTAAGCGGACCATTCTATAAGATACCAATAGTCATATTTGTGTTCCTTGTGCAAACATTATACCATCCACCTTTCCTATCCTTTAATACTTCAGTTTCATTTTAAACCCGGGTATCCTCCACGATAACTGTGGAGACTAATCCCTCGAGGTACTGGAGTTTATTTAAGGGCTGACCTCTCCCAAGCGATGTTTTCCATACACACCGACCAGGGATCGAACCACTAACCAAATGCTTAAAGGGCCCAAACAACTTACCACTTGTGCGAGACCCACTTGGTTTTAATACTTCAGTTTTGATATCTGTGCATTATTTTTTCTTTTCTTTTTTTAGGTATGTAGACTTATAATGCAATAGGTTTATCTGCTATATAGTTTAACACAAGTACTTATTAGTTGTCTGTGTGGGGCCTACTATATCTATTTGTATCTTGGGCCTCTGTACCAAAAGAACTAATTTATTTCATTATGAATTTATAAGTACACTTCTTTATTCACCTTTAACACTTCTATATATATATATATATATATATATATATATATATATATATATATATATATATATATATATATATTTCTATATCTCTACCCATATATATGTATACTTTATTTTGTATGTATTTTATAAATCAACTATTTTAGAGGCCAGGAACCTATATTCTAACATTTTTCTGATCCACCCTCTTTCCAACCAAACGATATCATTTTGTTATTCTGATCCATAAACAATTATTCGCAATATAATAGAAGATAAAAGGCTAAAGTGCTCCCGGGGTCCCTTATCTTCATTTAAAGTAACGAATTAGTCCTTTATGTTTTTTTTGTCCCAAATAAGTCCTTTATCTTTCAAAATTTTGACACATAAATCCTTTTTCGTTAACAGTGCTGATTTATGTGTCAAAAAAAAAGGATTTATGTGTTAAAAATTTAAAACATAAATGACTGATTTGGGACAGAAAAGGATTTATGTGTCAAAAATTTAAAATATAAAGGACTGATTTGAGACAAAAAAAAGATAAAGGACCAAATCGTTACTTTAAATAAAGATAAGGGACCCCGGGAGCACTTTAACCAAGATAAAATATTCAACCTTATCAACCTTATCTCATATAAACCAATAACAATAAACGCATCGGATTACATCTGATGCTACTTTTTAAAGCTACTGTATCTGAACAGTATTAAATCCAGATATTCAGAAATATGAATAAGACCCGTGACCTTCTAAAACATTAAGAACAATAACAAATGATATTAAATTTGATTAAAAAAATTTCAATATTATCTTCCACTTTTTGTTTCGCAATAAGTGATGCCTACTGTTGCCAGGTCAAACTGATCAATGTATACTACCTGCAGGTGAGTTGTATGTGGCCTGCTATGTGTCTCGAATACCCACTTAATATATATTGTTTTTTAAATCTTTTACTGTTGGTATATGCTTGACACTATTAATTTGTGAACACCACGTCTATTATCATCATCACATGCATGTGCATTTGGTCTTTTTCAAAACAAAACCACGAACCTTTTTTAAACCACTATTTTTGCTACCCAATGTTTTCCAAAATTAAACCACTGCTTCTCCTACGAAATTAATAGTGTTTTATTGACGGCTCTTTTGTAGAAATAAACATGCATTAATGCTTGCCTTCAAAGCCAATAACCTATAATGTGTAACTTACTATGCAAATATTCTGATTCTAATTTAAGTCTTGATTTAACTACTCTATCCGTTTAACAGTTAACATATTAACAATTAGCTCATTTAATTCTCGCCTATCTTATAATAAATATTATTATCATTTTCTTACACATGTAAAGTTCAAAACTTGGCACACATATTAATAAAAGAGAGTAAGATATATCTCTTATCAGATTTTCAACCAACGGTACTTCAAATTCATGATTGCGATTTATTATATTAGGGTTTATTTATTTTCTTTATATCACCCTAATTAAATTTTTGCTTAATAAACATTACTGTTTACGATTAATTTTCATTCTAGCAAAAGGTAATTTAGATATGGTCATTTAGCATTTAATGGCTTTTATAGTTTCTAATAGAGGGCCCTTAAATATTATAAGTGTAGTTAACTTTTTCTTATTAGTTGATAGAGGTAGTTTAAATTAGGTCATGAGATTGAACAATAAAGATAGATAGATAGGTGAGATGAGAGAATCCAATATGGATTGAGATGGTAATGTCAATGTAATCTAAAGTGAACAATAAAGATAGATTGCTGAGATGAGATAATCCGATAAGGATAGAGATGGTAATGTCAATGTAATCTAAATATGGCATATGTTTGCCACGTCCCGCTATGTGTTGTCAAATAAACCATGCATGCCTACCATGTATGCAATAGTCAGGTGTACCCTCATGCGCATTGCCAGTATACACTATGCATGACTGCCATGTGTACAACAAACAATGTTGTTGCATTTCTTTAAATCAGAATGAAACTTTGACTATCTATAAAAGAAGAAGCAATTATTGAGTTTTCCATATTACTCTCTATTCTATACCAGTCATAATATTACAAACAATTAATAAATGAGTGTGGTTCGGTTTTATTAATTGTACAAGCAAACATTTGTAACTATAAATTGAGTACGGAATAATAAATTATTTTAAATGGTAATACTACTAATATTAAAATAGTAGTACGGAATAATTAACTATTTTAAATTTGTCTCCTTTTAGTTCAGCGTCAAAATATATAATTTTGCATTAGCTGGCTTCTAGTCTTTCAAAATATATACTATATTGTATGCTCTTTACGTTCAGCAATTTTATTTTAGACTTATTATGGTAAAATTATTAGTTGTTAATTTCTTGGAGCAACTCCACAAGTAATTAAGCTAAACATATTCACAATATTTTCTCCGTTTTGAGTTCAGCAAGCAACGAAACACTAATTTTGCACCAACCCTTTGCGAATATATTGTGTGAAATAATATTCTACGAATTAATTTATTCATTTTAATGTATTCCTTTCAACGAATGCATTCTGCCAAATAAATTCCAACAATTAGTATAGCGTTAGCCCGTGCGAAGCACGGGTCAAAACACTAGTTGTTATTAAATTCATATGTTGTGATTCTTTTTTTCAATCCTGGATTATAATTATATTTTTTGTTTGTATGACAACTTGTATATTTCTATTGAGAGTAGAATGGTTTCCAGTAGAGTTATGGTATTCATTGGGCATCGTATTTTTTATTGATTTTTGTATGAGACTTACGTTTCAGAATAACATATTTGATTTGTTAGAAAGTTGATTAATTGGATGAGATATGGTCCTATATCGGATTAGTGATAATTATGGGAATCTTTTTTTGTTTGACAATAATGGAAATGGTTTGATAATTGTCAAATAATTATTGATTTTTTAATTATTTTTAAATCAAAATAACAGGTGGCATTGATGTGTCAGTTGAGAAGGTTAGGTGGACCATTCATGAGTTGACATATGTGATTTTCCTATTTGAGATTATTCTCAATTGTATAATTAATAGATATATATATATATATATAGTTTTGGTTCCTCTATTTTCCAAAATTTGGAAATTTAGTCTCTCCCTATTTTGAAAAATTCAGACATTTAGTCCAAATAGGGGTTTTTGAATTTTTTTTGTTGAGTTGGAGGTCTGTCAAAAAAAATGCTTATATGGCCCTCATTAAATGACGTGGTGGCTGATGGAGCTTGCACACGTGTATGCCACTTCATTTAATGGTCCACATGTACGTACGTACCACATAATATTAAAATAATTTAAATTATTAATAAAACATAAAACAAAAAAATAATGGTCCATCATTCCATCTTCTTCATCCACTCTTCCATCATTCCATCTTCTTCATCCACTCTTTCAGCATTCCATCTTTCCGTCTCTCTTCTCTCATCTACTTCGGTGCCACTCTTCCATCGTTCTAACATTGCATTTTCCATCACCATCGAACTCCTTTCTTCAATCTGGGTTTTTCATCTTTGATTTCTGAAATGCTTTGTGGGATGTTGAATATTGGGTTAAGGTTCGTGTGGTTGGGCGATTCTGGGTGGGGCGATTCTGGGTTAGGGTTTTTCAAAGTTTATCTTTCAATTCCGGGTATCTATCTTCAAAACCAAAATTTCAAAGAAAAAGAAGGGGTTAATGTTGCGTCCAGGAACAGAAAACGTACAGGGTTGATGCTGTATCATTTCACGCCATTTTCATTCTCTCGTTCCTCTAATACCAGAAATAGGGTTTCGATTTCAAACAGAGGGTTTTGATTGCAGAAAGAGCGTTTCGATTTCAAAAAGAGAGGGAGCATTGAGATTTAAATTCCAAAACCCCATGGTATCGTGTTGCTCGTTACGATGGTGTGAAGAAAAAGAAAAGAAGAGGAAGAGAAGAATAAATGGAAGAGGCCGGGAAGAACTTCAATCAAGTCAGTTCCTCTATCCCTCTTTGTGTGACATTAGGCTTCCAAGCACAATTTGTGCGCAATAGTATTTCAATTATGACGATGCATGTTGCGTTAAATGTGAAATGCATGCTATTTATGAACTATATGTGAAATTGGTACATGCCATGATTTAGGTTTGTTTCATATATAACACGTGAACCATTTGTCTTAATTTGATGACTAAATAAATGATGAATGATGAATTGTATGTACCTTATGGTTGTGAAATTGTATGGTTTATGAGTTTAATTGAGGATGGAAAATAGGTTGGTTTCCAATTAAAGAAGCAAAATGCATTAAAATGGAGCTAGCTAGGGGGCGGCTGTAAAACAGCACGACATGTGCTACATAGTCACAGACTGTGCCAAGGTCTGAGTGGCCCATAAACATGAGAACATGAGAACATGATATGCCATATATTTTCAATAGGAAATCCACAAAAAGGGCATCCATCAGCGCAAGGAAATCCATGGGTGCAGAGAAGTTGTCATGTGGGAAGGGTGTGTCTTGCTGCACGCCAGATGAAAGATTGAACTTTAAGAGGTACACATAAATTCCAAATACTGCTCCAATTGAAATTACCTTCAGGAATGATAGTAGGATTGTCTTATAGCATTAGAAGACACAATTTATAAGCTGATTTGAGTGTGTAATTACCATGATGTGTGTGATTCCAAACTATAGCATTTGAGACATTTGGGTATAGTGGTAGGCTAATAATATCACCCACATCCTGAGGTAGAATCTGTTGTAGCAAATCTATCCGCCATGAAGTTGGACTCATCAATAAGATGAGAAACGGTCATGTGTTGTGGTTGAAAGGGCATCAAAGTGGATACACACTTAGTGACAGTATTGAGGATCTAAGGCCGATCCCAAATTCTTATATCTTTACCATTTCCAACTCTCCATCTATAGCCAAGGGATAACAAAGGTATGATACTCCAAATACTCCTCCACGTATAACTTGGACTGTGGCCAATTTTGGCATCCAAAAAACCCATCTTGGGAAAATATTTAGCCTTAAGAACACGCGTTAAGACCTTCCAACCTTGTTTACCGAGCATAGCTAAATTTAAACCTTCAAGATATCTGAAATTGAGACCCCCAATTTTTTTTGGGAATCGCTAATTTATCCCATTTCAACCAATTGATGCTACGACTCCATTCTTCTTAGAGCCCCAATAGAAAGAGTTAAGCATACACTCTATATCCTCCCCAAGAGTGGATGGAATAAGGAAAGCTCCCATACAATAGGAGGGGATGGCTTGAGCAGCCGATTTAATAAGGATTTCCATACCCGCTCTAGATAGAGATCTACACCTCCAAGTTTGAATTTTCTTCCAAATGTGGCCCTTAATATAACTAATGATCGCCTTCTTGTTGCAGCCAATCATTGATGGAAGCCCAAGGTACTTTTCTTCACCAAGTAACACCAAGAGTATTCGAGATACTTTGGCGTAGTGATGATGCTACATTGGCAGAGAAAGCAATGGCAGACTTGCTTAAGTTAATAGCTTGGCCACTAGCAACTTCATATATATGAAGAATTTCAATCAGATTTGAAGTTTCATGGGAAGAGGCCTTACAGAAAATGAAGTCGTCATCCGCAAAGAGGAGATGAGAGATAGGAGGGCTACCACGACAGATACAGATTCCATGGATAAGGCTTCTAGACTAAAATTTCTTGATAAGAGAGGAAAAGCCCTCAGCACATAGTATATATAGGTATGATGACAATGGATCGCCCTGACAAAGACCTTTCTTCAGGATAATTGACCCAACACGGTCTTGATTAACTGGCAGATGGTAAGTCACCATTGAAACATGTTGTAAATAGTGTAATATCATTGTAATTATTTATCCGACCCAATTATCAGGCTCGTTAAGATTAGGTTTAGAATAGTCTATTTAAACAGATTAGCATTTGTACTCTAGACACAATTGAAATAATATTCAGTATAATTTTCTACATGGTATCAGAGCCTATCCAAGATCAGTTGGGCCACCCATTGTTGGGTCTTGCTCCAGATGTCTATTCCTGGGCCACTCGGGTCACGCTCCAGATGTCTATTCCTGGGCGTGAGGGGGATGTGTTAAGAGTCCCACATCGGATGTGATATGGCCTGAAAACGAGTTTATAAGTGGGAAGCATCCCTCACCTTACAAGCCGGTTTTGTGGGGTTGAGTTAGGCCTAATCCACATTCTAAGATGGTATCAGAGCTCTCGTTTTTGGGAGTATCGCTTCCGCACAAAAACCCTAGCCGCCATCTTTGCTCCTTATTTTTGTTTGTTGCCTTTATTGCAATTTTTTGGCACCCTCATTGTGCCGTTCCCTCTTATATTTAGGTTTGTACTGTTCATCAACCGCGCACTGTTCATCGCGTGTACTATTTATCACGCGTACTGTTCACTGTTTGGTACTGTTCACGCAGCCTACTGTTCATCAACCGTGCACTGTTCACTGTTTGGTACTTTTCACACAGCCTAGTTTCCTCTCTGCTACTGTTCATCGCGAGCTGTTATCGGTACAAGTGTTGTTTACGCACTGTTCTGAATTTCTTTTTTGGATCAGATTTTTTCTTGGTTGCTCTGCGTTTGATTGGACGACTATTACTGCATTTTTTGCACTTTTTGGGCCTTAGTTTTGCGTGGTGCTTTTTGACTTGTTAGTGGTATCGTCCTTTTTATTGGGTTGTCATCCGTTCCTATTAATTAATGTCACAGATGGCTGACAAAATTGCTATTGATTACTCTTTATCATTCACCGAGGATGAGGTGAATCGTTTAAAGGCTATACTTGACTCTCTCAGTAAGCCTTCTGGAACTTGTTCTCTACCAACGACCGGTATTAGCGTATGCTCCCGATCTTTCAATGTTTGCGGTAAAATTCCTAAGGATGCATGGATTTTGGACTCTGGTGCCACCGACCACATGACATTCAATTCCAGTTTATTTTCCTCCTATACCTCATCTTAGAGGAATTGTTATGTTACAATTGCTAATGGTTCTTATGCCCGTATTGATGGCTCTGAGAGTGTTAACTTGCAACCTTCACTTCAATTACAGGATGTGCTACATGTTCCCACACTCTCTCACAATTTAATATCTGTTCATAAACTCACTCGTGATCAGAATTGTAAAGTAACCTTTTTCACTTCTTATTGTGTTTTTCAGGATCTTACCACGGGGAAGACAATTGGAGTTGCTAAGGAAAAGGGAGGGTTATACTACTTATCTGATGAACCAAATTGTTCGAAGGTGCTGGCTTCTGTTGTGGATTTTACAAACAGATGCACAAGTATACGCAGTCGCAACAAGTAATACAGTAGAAATACAGGTCGAACCCACAGGGATTGTATTTAATTTACAGTTGTCATAACTTAGCAAATCAGTGTGTAAAATAAAAATACAGTTTTAGGACAGTAAAATAAAGGTTGATTTGCATGGAATTAAAAAGGGAAACTATATAGTGAAGATTTAGTTAGATTGCTTTTACTAAGTAATTTATCTTCTGTGTTAGTGTTATAGCATTAGATGCTATAGCATTGAGTGCTGTAGCATATGTTGCGTGCCTTTCGGTCATTTTCACCAAGGTTTCGTGACAAGATCCTATGTCTAGGCTTCAAGTAAGTTCACCTTTGTCTATTAAAGAGCCCACAATATTCACTCTATGAACCAAGCCCTCCTATGTCTAAGTTTGGGCAATGATTGTTCTAAGTGTCCTTAAAACAACCACTCACTCACATCAATCTTTGAGATCAATCCATGAACCATTTCTGAACCCATGAATCTACCTATTTTAGTTGATCAGTCCCAAAACAGGTTTGAAAGAATTAAAACACAAAGATTAAAATGCATACATCATAATATTATATTACTAACACATAAAGATTCATTACAAAGCTTAAGCAATCCAACTACAAGGTGTTTAGCTCATGTTTAGAAATATCAACAACTTACAAATAATGGAGTTCATGTCACCAAAACAGAAAGTAGAAGAAGAATGCGTAAAAGATACACTCCTCCAACTCCTACGCATGAACTTGTGTGCTGACATTGCTATAGCATGAACCGAACACAGTCTTCTAGTGGGTTTCTATGGTAGATCTTCAATGGAACTAAGAGGACAGCTTATCACTGTATTTTTCCTCTAGAACCAGAGAAGTTTTAGTGCTGGAAGTCAATGATGAAGTGCAGAAGTGAAGCTTTCCTTTATAGAGGGGTTTTCCCTCCTTCTTGCAAGTGGACGAAGCAAGTGGACAAGTGGGTCTTTCTTTTCACCAACTAAAGCTTGCTGTCTCTTGCAAGTGGACAAGTGGTGTAGAGCAAGTGGTAGGAGGGTGGCTGCATCAGCATGGATTGTGGCAATAGGGAGGCGCTGACTGGTCAGGTTAGGATTCACTGCAGATCTGCTTTCTGCTGTTGTCTTCAAGTGGGTCCCAGCTTTGCTGCGCACAGGGATGCTATAGCACTTAGACAGAAAACATCAGAAATTTCACAAGGGAACCATTTGTGCCAAATATATTCCAATTCAGTTCTTGATTCCCTTTTCCCTAATTAAACACAAATATTCACATAATTCCTAGCTTAAGCATGCAAATTCACAATGATTTACGAATAGAAATGCACAAATAACTCTACAAATGGAGAGTTATCACACCCCCAAACTTAAACCATTGCTTGTCCCTAAGCAATGACAAAAAGAGAAGTAAATCTAACTAAACAATCATGCCAAGACACTTCTTACATAAAACAAGAAAGCATACTAAAGTCAGTTCTTCCCTAAGTTACAAATATTTCAAAACATGCTCTTGGTTGGGTTAAGATTTTAGATCCACTCACACAAATCATTGTTTTTCACAACATCCAGAGTTATCACTGCCCAAAGTGAGTGTGTGACCTCTAAGCATAGTCTAATTCCCAGTCAGGTTCAGAATTTCACTTAGCTTAGGAGAGAATGACTTTCTTTTGAGTGTGTCAAGAAGAGTTCAAAAGAGAGAGTAGACTAATAATTCCACATAAGACTTGAGGGGCTTCAAAGCACACCAAAGGGTTTGATTTAGGCTTTTCAGACTGTGGCCAGTGTACTAAATTTAAGAGAAATGAATGGTATTAGTGCTATAGCATGAGGTGCTATAGCACTTGATGCTATGAGTTCAGATTTCTGCTTATTGTAACACCCCCTTTTTCTACCCAACGGTTTATTAAGAAAATATCAGAGTTTTTCGCGCCAAAAGAGTGTCACATTTTTCGAACCGGAAAACCACTTCGCAAACAGAGTACTTTAATTATAACTAACTTCTTTTCAAAAACATACAGCGGAAATAAAAAGGTTTAACTTGGCAATCGTACTTCAAAAGATTTACAACTTAGAAAGGCATATACATAACACATAAGGAAAGACACAAGGACAACCCTCCCGAGTGCTACGTATCAGAGCCGACTCGACCATACTAGAAGAAGAAATCTTTAGCCACCTTCAGTCACCGTCACCTGCAGGTTGCCGACATACGAGGCAACACGACGCAGTAGGGTGAGTCTCAATACATAGATAATAATAGATAAAACAAGAAACACAGTATAATAGGCACACCAGGGATACCATCAATTTAACTACGCCATCAATACAGTTACGCCAAATCCAGTTACGCCGAATACTGTTACACCGAGTACCGTCACACCAAATACAGTTACACCCAGAATACAGTTACACCATTAGTTTAAGAAGACGCAATCAAACACAGGACGTGTATGCAATGTATGAAATGCAACCCTAAACTCCACTGGGCATATGCATGTGGATCCATCACCAAAATTGCCTTGAGGGCATTCACCAAACACCAAAATATTTTAGGAGGCCGAGGCCTATTCACCAGTAATGCATATGATCATGCGACACCATGACTATGCACAATGACACCAAAACACCAAATGACGTATTTATATTGCTCACCAATAATTTATATACTCACCAATCATCAAGATATATTCACCATTAATATGCATCATAAGCATCACAATCACATCACGACATCGTCATAAACATCACCTTTACATTATTAGCAACAACGCATTTAAATCCAGAAGGGAACGTCACACTTATAATTTAGGAGGAAGCATCACCTTTAAGTTTGAGAAAACACACATTTAGAAGTGATTAACAACACATTTAAAATTTAAAAAGAAACACCACCTTTACAATTGGGAAAAACAACACATAATTCTCAAGGAAAACAGCAGCTCATGTTTCAATAACAAAACGTCATTTTCAAAGAAAACAGCGGCTTATATTTCATTAACAAAACAAAAAAAAACAGCACCCATTTTAATTGGAAAACAGTAACACTTTGACGACAAAACAGCACCTATTTAATTGGAAAAACAGCAACACTTTGACGACAAAAACAGCACCTATTTAATTGGAAAAACAGCAACACTTTGACGACAAAAACAGCACCTATTTAATTGGAAAAACAGCAACACTTTGACGACAAAAACAGCACCTATTTAACTGGAAAAACAGCAACACTTTGACGACAAAAACAGCACCTATTTAATTGGAAAAACAGCAACACTTACATTTTATAAAATGGCAACAGCATATATACTTTTCATAAAAACAAGACAAACAGCAACATATACATTTTCTAAAACACCAACAACACTTATACGTTTCATAAAACACAAAAACAGCAATATACACATTTTATGAAACAATTACAGCACATATCTATTTCATAAAACAGCACAAACAACACTATATATATTTTATAAAATAGCAACACAATTATATCAATTTAACAACCAAACATCTCCACATCAATTAACACCTACTACACCCCATATTGTGCTAAATTCTCGTAGCTCACCTTAACACCAACAATCACGGGTTTATAAATTGAATATTCGCATAACAATTCCATTCAGCCGCATATATATCAAACGATCACCCAATCACTCAACTATTTCATGAACCAAATTAAACAACTACTCCTAACACCTAATCCCCAAGATTTCGTGGTTTATAAATTATTAACTATGAACGAGAGCCCCCTTACCTTATTAATTGAAGAACACCTATCTCTTGGTGAGCAAGCTACCATCAAAATTCAGCAACTAAGATCCTCCTCTCCCTCCTTGGTGCATGCGAAATCTTCCTCTCTCTCTCCTCTAGGGTTTGGCCGTACACATCTTCTTTTCCACTAGGGTTTTGCGCCCTTCTTCTTTCATCTCTCTCTTAGGGATTCACGCCTCTCCTCTCTCCAAGCCGTCCCACTCTCTCTATTTTTTCTAAAGTGTTGGAATGAATCACCAAACCCTAAGATTGGCATCATATAGGCGCCTAGCTTAATGGACATGGGCTTCCACTTAATGACCTAATCGTGGGCTTCTCCTAATCTACTTCAACTCGCCACCACCATCTAAACCTAACCCTAGGTCCAATTATCCAAATAAATAATTCTATTTATTTAACACTCAAAACCCTAAATAATTAATTAAATCAATTAATTAATTATCTCCTACCACCTAAACCTCATTTAATTAACTAGAAAATTAATCTACTATTTTCGGGCTGTTACACTTATGTTTGATGACTTTTGTGCTATAGCATCAATTGCTGGACTCCAGTATTATGCTCTTTTTTTTTTAGTTTGAGCTTTTAGAAACAGTCACAGCATTTTTTGTAAGGAGATGCTATAGCATTACATTGCTATTTGATGATACACTTTCTGGTACAAGTACATTCCACTGGCCTTCCTAAGTCTTCATACCTAGCCTTAATATAATCGATGCACCCCCAAACTTTGCTTCTAAAGCTACTTTCAATTTTTATTGAAAACTTGACACACTCTGGTTAGCCAAGACTAACTTCAGCATTAGATCGTTCCTAGCTGACTACGTTTCTTTCTAAGCTTAGAGTTTGTGTGGGAGCAGCAATAAAATTGGTTATCATTCAAACAAGGCTACTTCACATAGTCACTCAATCATCCTTAAATTTTTCACCCATTCAAGATGCAATTTTTTTGTTTTTGTGAACACTAAGGGAATTACTGACTTGACACAAAACAAACATATAAACATTCAACAGAAAATTAAGATAACTAAAGCTCCTCCCCCAAACTTAAAACCTGGCAGTGTCCTCACTGCCTTCATGATGAACAAGGGGAGGGAGTAAAGCAAAATATCACAGCAAAACATAAACACAATTGGCATGATTTAGAAACAGAATTAAAACTAACACAACTGTTGGGTGCAGGACAGGTGCTATAGCACCCAACACTTTTATTGAAAGCAATAAATTTAAAAGAGCTAAAGGAAAAAGGGATCAGTTTTTTTGCTAACCCGGATTTGAGCCTGTTGCTGGTCCTGCTAGGCTTCTGGGATGATTTCTTATCTGTTTTCTGTTTCTTCTTCTTGGGTTCCTGGGGGGCTTCCTCTTCTGCAGTAGATGTTGTAGCATTAGATGCTATAGCAGCAACTTTCTCCTTTTCTGCCGTCACCATCTTAGTACCTTCATCTTCTTGAATCTCAGCCAATCTTGCTCCTGGGTTCTTCCTTTCTCGAGCAGATGATTCTTTTAAACTCTCAGTAGATGCTATAGCATCTCATGCTACCACACCAAGTGCTATGACTTCTTCTGCAACTTATCTCCAAATTTCTTGCACAAACAAAAAGACTTAAAAATAACAAAAGGGTTGGTTACAAAATTGTGGGTTGCCTCCCAGAAGCGCTTGGTTTAAGAGTCCTCAGCCAGACTAAGTCTTGTGGTAGGTATCTCTCTTGGTGCATCCAATTTTGAAAAACAGTTTCTTGCATTGAATCTTTGGCCAATGGAGGCTCTGGTGGAGTAGGAAGGACCTAATCATCTGTTTTGGCCACAACAGAATCAAGTTCCTTCACAGCAGAATCAGGGACTCTTGACCACTTTTTGGAAACCATTTTTGTTCTTACAGCTTTCTTTGGTGCTGCAGCAGATGCTGCAGCACTGCCTTCTGACACTGATGTTATAGCATCACCTGTGACAGCATTCACTTTCTGTACTTCGGTTTTTTTTTATGGTTGCTCTATGGCAGGTTGAGTTTTTGGTGGATTTTTCTTTTATGAGGTTGAGATGATTTTTGTTTTGGTGGGAGAAGTTGCTTGGAAGATTGGGAGAAGTGGACTTTTGTGATGGAGAAGGTGTTTTAAGTGGTGAAAGTATGGTGGAAAGGTTTTGGGTGGGTGGTGTGGGTGGATGAAACATGGGGGATTCTTTCTTACTTCCCTCTTCTTCTTGCTCTACACTCTCCTTCATTTTTTTCTCATCATCACCTTTTTGACTATTTGGACCACATGCTCAACATCTCAGCCACGAGTGCTGTAGCACATGGTGCTACAACATCAAAATTCTGCATAATTGACAACACATACATACCACAATACCGCTTATTCAAACCTGTAAAAGTAAAAACAAAAAAACACACAGAAAACACAATTAGTCCTAAAAATCTAGGTTGCCTCCCAGTAGCGCTTAATTTATAGTCTTTAGCTAGACTTGACATTCAAAACCCAAGCTAGGGTGGATAATAGGACAAGAAGAAAATATCATCCATCCGCTTTCTCCTTTTTGTTAGAAATCCCATGTATTTTGGCATAGGAAAGCAAGTGTTCCAATGCCCCAACCAATAAGTATTTGGGATAGAAGTTCCCTCCCTCTTGAAAAAATTGAAGCTCATTTTGCGGAGGATTATTTTCTTCAATTACCAAGGGTTGAGTCTCAATTGTAACATGACTCTTTTCATACCTCAACCTTGGATTTTCTTCATTGTCACTATTTTTGAATTTTTCTTGTTCTACAGCAACACAATTTTTTTGATATGTGCAAAACTATTGAATATAATATTGTTAGATAGAGAACTACATTAGCACTGCTTCTACACTCTTGCTCTAGACTTAGAGAGCAACCTAGCTAGTTAGAAATGATATGATGCTAAACCTAGTTTTCGTGAACCAAGATCTTTCCAAATTTTTACTAAAAAATTAGGGTAACATATGAAACTAAGTTTTGGGGGTTACATCGGTTATATTGAGGCTAAATATGAAGGAGGTTAGGAGGGAATTACTTGCATTTGCCCAATAGGGAGGCCACTCTGTGCGAGACATGTTTTGGTTTCAATCAAAAGGCAAATGTGGCTAGGTTAGCTACCAAGTAAGGAGGCCATTTTGTGGTTACACTATTTAGGTTTCGGTCAAAAGGTGGTTAACCTATAAAAAAAGAAGAGAAATGAAAGGAAAACATAATATATGTTCTTACAATTTACAACAGATTAATCTTTTAACTTAAATGTTACTGAATAATCAAAGGCTCATTTAGCTAGTGTTACTACTAACTTGAAACATCTATGTTATTAAATAACTATCTACGTGAAACTTCCATGCCACCGTAAAAAAGGTGATTTCCAAGAAGGACTTCATTGCAGCATACAATACTATCCACCTGATTATGGAAATAGCCCTTTTGAACCAATGTTTTGAAAACCGAACCGGAAAGTGAACTGGTGAGACTTTCGAGTCATAGTTCAATCGGTTTAACCACGGTTTAACCGGATAATAATAATTAAATAAATAAATAAATAAATAAATAAATATACAAATAAATACATTAATAAATATAAATATAGTATTACACTTAAATGTACTCTATTAAAATTAAAATACCAAAAAAATGTACTCTATTAAATTAAATTGTTTTTATTATTATTCGAAAATATTATATTTGAACACATGGGAACTTGTTTGGTGTCTGAGACATTGAATGGACTTGGCAATGTAGCATGCTAGCATCAGTACTAAGAGGCAGCTGTGAAGCTAAATTGATAGTAGCTATTAGCTCATAGCCTTTCATCATTTCCTATAAGATTTTCGAAAAACAATAGTATAATGGCTTAACGTTTACACTTTGTTTGGATGGAGAGAAGAAAGAGAAAGGAAAGAAAGAAAAAGGAAAGAATGTTGAAAGAATGAAAGTGAATAGAAAGTGAGATAATTTATTGGTTGTTTGGTTGGAGCGAAAGTAAAGTAGAAAATGAGAGGAAAGAAAGAATCATATTAGTAAATGACATTAATACCCTTATATATTTGCACATAGATATAAATATATAGATTTATTATTTATAAATATTAAAATATTAATATCTTTGTATACATAGATTGTCAAAAAAATATTTATCTCACTACAACAAAACTGTAGAAAAAGGGCGCACCCTTTAGGGGCGTTTTTTAAAAAGCGCCCCTAATGCCCAAATACGCAGGGCTTTTAGGGGCGCTTTTTAAAAAACGCCCCTAAAGGCCCTGCGTATTTTGAGCATCAGAGGCGCTTGTTAAAAAGCGCCCCTAAAGGCCCTGCGTATTTTGAGCATCAGGGGCGCTTTTAAAAAAGCGCCCCTGATGCTCAAAATACGCAGGGCCTTTAGGGGCGCTTTTTAACAAGCGCCTCTGATGCCTAAAACCGGATCCACCAACAGGGGCGCTTTTTATGAGCGCTCCCAATTCCCTAATTTTTAATTTTCGCATCCACCAACAAGGGCGCTTTCCACGAGCGCCCCCAATGCCCAATTTTTTTAATTTTCGCGTTTCCCATTTCAGATCCCCTTTGTTTCATTTCCCTCTCACTCACAGTACTGATCTCTTTCCCCCTCTATCTCTCTCCCCAAACGGCGCGCCCAGCTCTCACCCTCCCAGCTCTCTTGACGCGCGGCCATCTCTCCCCACCACCATCGCAACCCTTCTCACCCAAACGGCGCAGCCTCTCTTTCCCCCTCGATCTCCACCCAAACGGCGCGCCTCCCCATTCAGCTCTCAGACGCGGCGGACCACCAGTGGCCACCACCATCTGTTCGCAGCCCAGCCATAAGGTTTCCTTTTCCTTTTCCTTTCTCCTTTCGCAGCCCAGGCATTAAGTTTCTTTTGTTTTTTTTGTCTTGATATTTATAGTTATATAGTTATATATATGTTGCTGAAATGTTGAAGTATTTTTTGGATATTTATAGTTATATATGTTGCTGAACATGTTAAAGTATTTTTTTCTTGAATGATTAGGAATTATTTCTTGATATTTCGGTTCTTGAATGATTAATTTTTTTTATAGATAATGATAGAGTATTTTGAATGATTATTTTTTTTTGGGTTTGTCAAAAAAAGTGTAGAATTTTAATAAGTTGGATCTTTATTTTTAGTTGTTGTTCAGTTAGCATTTTAGTCCTTAAGCCTTTTATCTTATTTGCAAATGAATGAGAAAAGTCTTAACAATCATTTTGAATTTCGTTGGGTTCATAATAATGATTATAATAACTTTAAGAAATTTATTTATTGGTACAGGCTCTCGTTGATCTCTCTCCTGCGCTCTCTCTGGTTCATCTCGCTTAGCTTTGCGGTTCATCTCTCTTAGCTTTTCAGGTACTTTTGTTGTTATCTAGGTTTTGATATTTTTGGACATATTTTGAATAAAACTGTTATTGGGGATGTTACCGAGAATAAGAATAGAATAGGAAATATAGCTTGGGAAAATAGGGAGAGGAATTGAAAAACTTTTAAAAAAGAAAGTTTGTTTGTTTTTTTTGGATATGAATTGAAAAACTTTTAAAAATTGTACTCTGTCTGTTTTTCACCTATAACATATTTAAGTTCTCTTATCAGGAATTTATATTAAATTTCGGTCTAATATGGATAGAATGTGAACCTTCAAATATGGATAATAGTACTCAGAGATGTGATCCGGTTGATTATCCTGAAACATTTGATGGCGACCAATTTGAAGAGATGGAAAAGGCGGTTGAAGACGATCTTAATGATTCTCCTCAAATGTTTGAGAAGTTGATAACCGATGCGGAGACACCGTTGTATGCGGGCTGTACTGAATTCACAAAGTTATCGGCTGTGATAAAGCTGTATAACTTGAAAACTTGCCACAGATGGATGGATAAGAGCTTTACGGAATTACTCGCGCTATTGAAAGATATGTTGCCGGAAGACAATGTTCTCCCTTCTCGGACGTATGATGCAAAACAAATGTTAGGCACCATTGGTTTGAACTTTGAGAAGATACATGCTTATCCGAATGATTGCATTTTATTTCGGAATGAACATGCATTGTTAAAGTCGTGCCCTAAATGTAATGCACCGCGGTATAAGAAGAAAGACTCTGCTCCAGAAAAGGTATTGTGGTATTTTCCCATAATTCCTCGATTTAGGCATATGTACCATAGTTCGGAAGATGCAAAACTGTTGACTTGGCATGATGATGAAAGGATTAAAGATGGCATGCTACGACACCCGGCGGATTATCCGCAGTGGAAAAAGCTTGATATTGATTATCCTGATTTTGGGCATGACCCAAGAAACCTACGCCTTGCATTGTCTGCCGATGGATTTAACCCGCACGGTATCTAGAGTAGCTCCCATAGTACATGGCCTGTGATTTTGGCGATCTATAACTTACCTCCATGGCTTTGCATGAAACGAAAGTATATGATGTTGTCTTTGTTAATTTCTGGCCCCAAACAACCAGGAAATGATATTGACGTATACTTGGCTCCTTTAATAGAAGACTTGAAGCAAATGTGGGAGACTGGGGTAGAGGTGTATGATGGGTTCAGAGAAGAAAGTTTCATTCTGAAGGCTATGATTTTTGGCACCATTAATGACTTTCCAGCGTACGGTAATCTATCTGGGTACAGTAACAAAGGTTAGTGTGCATGTCCTATATGTGAAGATAATACAGATTGGATGTGGTTGGAACTTGGTAAGAAGAATATATATCTTGGCCATCGGAGATTTTTGCCTCCAACTCATCAATATCGGGTGAGGAGAAAGGCATTCAATGGGAATTCAGAAACTCGTAAAGCTCCCCCGCCTTTGACCGGTGAACAACTATTTGAAAAGGTGAAAGATTTGAACATTAAGTTTGGGAAGCCTTTTGCAGGAGAGCTTGCCAAACGAGGGTGGAAGAAAAAGTCGATTTTCTTTGAGTTGCCCTACTGGAAGTCATTACACGTAAGACATTTCATTGATGTGATGCACGTTGAAAAAAATGTATTCGAAAGTGTCATTGGTACCTTACTCAATATGCCAGGGAAGACTAAAGATACCATCAACACAAGATTGGATTTGGTTAGTATGGGGTTGAGACCCGAATTGGGTCCGATAAAGAAGGGTACACGTACATATCTACCTCCGGTAGCTCATACTCTATCTAGAAAAGAGAAAACCATCTTTTGTAAGTTTCTTCATGGAGTTAAAGTTCCAGAGGGGTACTCTTCAAATGTTACCAACCTTGTATCGATGAAAGACCTCAAGTTAAAGTCTTTAAAGTCTCATGATTGTCATGTTCTCATGGAGAATTTGCTACCCATTGGTATACGATCCATTATGCCCAACAAAGTGCGTTAGGCCATAACTAAACTTTGTTTCTTCTTTAAGGCGATTTGTAGTAGAGTGATTGACCCTGGAAAGTTGCCAGCTCTACAAAGATCAATTACTGCGACTTTATGTGAGCTTGAGATGTTTTTTCCGCCTTCATTCTTTGACATAATGATTCATTTAATAGTTCATCTGGTTAGAGAGACACAATTGTGTGGCCCATGTTACATGAGATGGATGTACCCATTTGAGCGATACATGAAGATATTAAAAGGATATGTTAAAAACCGATCACGACCTGAGGGTTGCATTGCTGAGCGCTACATAGTTGAAGAAGCTATTGAGTTCTCCACCGACTATCTATCTAGTGTTGAATATTCTATTGGGCTGCCAAGGGTGCGTCACACAAGAAGCGTTTGTAAATGGATGACAGGAAGGAAATTAGTGATGGTATCTGTAACGCCCAAATATTTAATTAAATATTTAGGTATTCAATTATTTATTTTATTTATTTTAGTTAGTATAATTATATTAACGTTGGATTGAGAGGTGTGTAATTGGATTTTAGGTGATGGCGTTAGTGATCGGGCTTAAGTTGGAGGAAGCCCGTGATCCAAGCCCGCTAGCTAGGCGCATAGGAGAAGCGCCTAGGCTAGGGTTTAGTGGCATTTGCGAATTGCTTGAGAAAGAGAGAAAGAAACTTGCGAAATAGAGAGAGGAAAGAGAGAAGAGGGACGACGCATCCAAGGGAAGAGAAGGAGGAGGGTTTTGTGAATTCAAGGAGAGGAAGGAAGCTGTGTTGCTGAGGTTCCGTTGGTGACTTTCTCAAGGGAAGTGGTGCTCTCCTACTATAAGGTAAGGGTGGGGTTCTTCCTTATAATGGGATTTTATGATGGGGTTTATGTGGGGGTAGATCCTATGATGCCTAGGGCTTGATTTTGATGTGTAATTTGGTGTTAGTCGAATTTCATATAGGTTGATTGAAAATACTTGCTCGTTGGTGATTGTTGTGACCCTAGACATTGGTATTTGTTGTTGTTATAACTAAACGCATGTTAGGTGCTCGATAAAATGTTGTTTGATGTTGTAATTTCCAAATCATGGTGATTGGCATTGGTGATTAAAAATTTAGGAGCTAAATTGGTGATATGAGTCGCATATGTGGTGTTTTGGTGAATTTGATGTGTTGCTGATTTGGGGTCCCTGGTGCTGGGCGCCATGTTGTTGCTGGGTGTTGCTTGTCATGTTGCTATTTTTGGCACCCAGTGCATGGGCGCCGTGTCTGGTGTCTGTTTCGTGTGCAAGTGTGCGCGTGTTGCCTGTGTCTTGGCGCAGGGGCGCCATGGGCGCCAGATTCCCGGGTGTGTTGCACGCTGTCTTGGCACAGGGGGCGCCATGGGCGCTGTGTCTAGTTGTGTCCTGTTGGTGTTGCGTTCTGTTCTAGGCTGTCTGGGCGCCAATTCCTGTGGCGTTGCTTGTTGTGTTGCTCCCTGCTGCTAGGCGCCCTGCCCCTGGGCGCCATAGCCATCTGTGTTGCGTTGGTTTCCAGGCGCCCTGCCCCTGGGCGCCAAGTTCAGTGTTGTTGCCTGTTGCTGGGCGCCCTGCTCCTGGGCGCCAGTTTCCTGTGTTGCGTGTTCCTGCTAGGCGCCCAGTGCCTGGGCGCCATTTTCAGGATGTTGCTCAAATGTTCCCCGGTTTTGTTTTTGACATAACTTTTGACTCGGGTGTCCGATTTAGACGATTCAAAATGTTTTGGAAAGCTTATTCAGAGGCCTAACTGAATATTCTATTTGAGGCAAAGTGGCCCATTTTTCTGGAAAAGTTGTTTACCGTTGGTGTAGTAGTTAAATAGTGATGTTTTAAAAGAAAATTGTCGTGTCTCAAATACTTTGAAAAATTGTCGTTTGTCCCTGGTGATGTGAAAAACTCTCGTGTCTCAAATGTTTTAGAAAATTGTCGTTATCTTGGTGTATTGGTGCTGTTTAGAAAAATTGTTGTCTTCTTGGTGTCTTGGTGTTGTTTTGGAAGGTTGTTGTCCTCTAGGTGTATTGGTGCGGTTTGATGCTAGGTGTGAAGGCTCAAACCTTGGTGTTGTTGAAACTAGGTGTGAAGGTTCCAAGTCTTGGTGTTTCGTTGTGTCGGGTGATTGGTGTTTTTGGTGTCGTTGTGGCTAGGTGTGAAAGCCCAACTTAGGTGGTATTTAGTGATTGTTGTTGGTGTGTCACATTGTGACTAAATTGGTGATTGTCTGTGTGCATTCATGGTGTTGCATACAGCATATGCATTATTTTGGTGAAGACCTTTGGTCTTGGAGCTAGGTGTGAAAGCTCAAATTTTTATAAAAACTAGCGAGCCTGGTGTGAAAGCTCGATTTTTGGTGAATTGGTGAGCCTGGTGTGAAAGCTCTCAATTTTGGTGACGCCCCTATTTACGGGCAAGACTTTTGGTGATTTTGGTACCACATGCATATGCCCGTTGGTGTGGGTTGCATTCATGCATCGTCATGACATTTGGTGACTGGTTGAGATTGTTTATAATGTGATGTAATGTTATAATTTATGCGTGTTTTATGATTTGATGTGCGTAGTGAGGTGGTAGTCATAGCTGTTGTATTCTAGCATAATTCCTATCATTTTATGCTATTATATTGAAGATATCTCACCCCTTCTGTTTGAATGTTACCCCTATGCGGTAACGTGCAAGTGATTGCGAGTGAAGGCTTAGGTACCTTCGCTATTCTGAGTCGGTGTCGTCGGTGTCCTTGCTTTGATGTGTAACACTCAGGGGGGGATAAACGCTGAACTTAGTTGTTATATTTTATTGTTTGGAGTCCATTCAGGACATCATGATTTGATTGTTTTTAAACTTATTTTATTTCCGCTGCGTGGTGATGTAATTTTTGGTGATGTGGTTAATTAAACAGGTGTTATGGGCTTAGTCCCTTTTTGACAAGTTATTTATATCGCTTGAGACATTTTATTTGGTAATGAATGTGTGACATCCTTTTTCGAATTATGAATTAAAATTTTTGAAACTCTGATTTTATTGAATAACTACCGGGTAGAAAAGGGGTGTTACAGTATCCAGGAAAGAACTAGAGCAAGCACACTTATATGTTCTGTACAATGATAGTCAGGTTGATTCATATGTTGCCAAACACATGGAGATTCTTAAGAGTGATCACCCATCTAAGAATCAAGTCTGGTTAAAAAAAGAACACAATCGGAGTTTCATACTATGGCTAAAAGATCAAATTGATATTGAGTTTGTTTCAAATCCTACCTCGATTTCCGAAAGATTGAGATGGTTAGCAAAAGGTCCAAATATACATGTATTCTCTTTCACTAGTTATCTACAAAATGGGTACACGTTCTATACAAAATCCCACGATGATCAGAGTAAAATGCAAAATAGTGGGGTGACTCTTGTAGCTGAATCTATGCATACATCAAGTGCCAAAGACAGAAATCTCATTTACGCGAATATGTCATACTTCGGTGTCATTGAACACATATGGGAGTTGGATTACAATATGTTTTGTGAGCCTGTGTTCCAATGTAATTGAGTTGACAATAATAATGGTGTAGAGATGGATGACTCGGGTTTCATGCGGGTGAATTTCAATAAGTTAGGATATAAAGATGAACCTTTTATTTTAGCCTCGCAAGCCCAACAGGTGTTTTATGTCACTGATCCAGTTGATATCAATTGGTGCATTGTTTTATTGACAAACAAAAAATTATTGGTGAATAACATTGGTGATCAAGCGCACGAAGATGTTGACATTGAGGATGACCCTTTCTTTGGGACATCACAACCAATAATATGGGAAAGTACTTCTAAAGATGATATTTTGTATGTTAGAAAGGATCATAACGATGGGATTATGTTTCGTCAAAAACAAAGTACCAAGAAGCGAGAAGCAAAATATCATACAAATAAACAAGTAGCTAGTAACATTAGATCGAGGAAAAGGAAAAGGTAATATATCATGCGTGTTTCTTTTTTATTCATTTTTCATATTGTAAAAATTAACTTACTTATCATGTGCGTTTCTTTTTTATTCATTTTTCATATTGTAAAAATTAACTTACTTTATCACGCGTGTTTCTTTTTTATTCATTTTTCATATAACAATGATTATATTTTGTTGCAGGTGAGATGACTTCCCACAGTGATGACAGTGCACATGACAGTGGTCATGAGAGTCATGATAACGCACAAAAAAAGTTCAATCACCGTGGAATGACAGTTAAGAAGAATATCATCAATCGGGGGAACAAAGGGCTTCCTAAACTTTCAGTAAGATACTTACTTAATAACTAACTTTGTTACATACTTTTACCTGTTTATTATCTAATTTACACAATTAATAATGCAGGTCAAATGGAATGCTAAACACCAACCGATTGGTGAGAAAGGTAGAGAGTTGCAAAGCTTCATTGGTGCGAGAGCAAGGCAGGATATACCAATAACAATCATAAGTTGGAATAATAAAAAGGATACCTCTTTAGAGAAATCTAAAGAGGAGCTATGGCACTTGATAGAGGTATGGATCTTATTTTGACTATACAGTTATTTTATAATTAAATATGTAAGCATATTTATAATCATTTTGTTGAATGTAAGCAGAAATACTTTGATGTGGATGACTCTCGAAAAGACTATTGTCTTATGAAAGCTGGAAAGGCGCATAGAAGATTCAGATCAACTCTAACAAAGTGGGTGAAAGATAAAGAGGGGAACATCAGAAACCATCCTCCACCACGGTATGATGGGATTATTCCATTAGAGGATTGGAGTGCATTTATATTATCACGCGAAGATGAGGAATTCCAGGTTTGTACAATTACTTATCATACATATACCTATATTTGACAATTATAAAGTATTAATGTAAAAATATGTGTCTTTATAGAGATTAAGCATTGAAAATCGCCAGAGAGCGGAAAGTCCTGAATACCCTTGTAGAGCCGGTGTTAAGGGTTATCACGAGATTGAAGAACAATTGGTAGGCACATTATCTTTTATTTTATCTTTCGTTTACTAAATTAATCTTTTGATTTATTTACTAATAAATGGTAAATTTTAATAGCTGCGGGAGACCGGAAAAGATCTTACTCAGGAATCTATTGACCGACATGTTTTGTGGTTAGAAGCCCGACATAACAAAGATGGTGTCTTTGATGACCCAAAAACGAGAGAGGTGTTTCAAAGAATTGTAAGTATGATAAAATTATATTACTTATAATGTTTATTAAATTTGTTGTACTTATGTACTTGTGAACTTAACAAAGATGAGTCATTACTTATGAACTTACTATTAATAATGTCTAATAATTTTGGTGAATCAGGAATCCATATCATAATCAGTATCACAAGGAGAGATTACTGGTTGTGATGGTCCGAATGACATCCTTGGTCGTGCATTGGCAACTGAAGAGTATTCAGGACGTCTACGGGGTTTGGGATTTGGGATTTCTCCAACCACTTTTTGGGGTTCAAAGAGGCAAAAAAAAGATATGGAAAAAGAAAGTAGAGAAAGGCGGTTGGAGGCCATGGTATTGATGCTACACAAAGAACTTAATGAATTAAAAGAAAAAGTTTGTCCAAGGACTGATGATGTACCATCTCCTAACCCAAATAGCTTCAGGGATAGTTGCAATATTGCGTCCAATGAGGTAATTATCGTTGGTCGTTTAATTTGGTTATCATTTACATTAACTTATAGGTATTAATATTTGGTTATCATTTAATTTAGGGTAACAATAACAACTGTGAATTATATACATCAAAACCGCTTACATTGGTCGCAAAGGGCTTTGTTTGTAACAATGAGGACTCCACCTTGCACAATCTACCCATTCCTCCAAATCACGCAAGAGTCAGAGTTGAATTTGTTGTTGTGGATGAAGCATTATTGCCGGTACCAATTGACACTGATTGTGTGACTTTGTTCACTGTGAATGATGCACTTGGCACCCTTGTGGCATGACCAACAAATCTTATCAATGTATGGAGCAATTAATATATTTGTTAATAATTCATTCGCTTATTGTCATATATTAATAACTAATTATATTTCTAATATAGGTAAAGAAAGCAAGATCTCGGATTTCTGGGCATGTTGACAAATCCCAACCCTCCCCTTCTATTGGTTGCAAGAAACATGTGTCTAGGTGAGAATCTAGTGGGAATGAGATTCAATCCCAACACACCCCCCCTTCTATTGCTAGCAAGAAATCAGTGTCTCGACAAGTAGATAACGGGAAACAGATTCAATTCCACCCCCCTTCTAAGGAATTTATCGGCTATCTAAAGGTTCATGCCTCAACAATGATGGGTGGAGATTTGATAATTGCATCGCTTGATCCAGACATCTTGGGATATAGCAACCAAGTCTGCCTTTCAAAGGTGGAACTGAAAGAGGTATATGATCACATGTGGGCATCTGCAACTTCTATTACAGTATACATCAGGTATTATTATTATTTGTTAATTTATTTGTATACATCTTAACTATAGGTATTTGTACCATGAGATTATGATCCCCATGGAACAAACACAAAGATTTATATTCTTGTGCCCCGCAAATACCTTTCTACGCAACGTATGCATTGAAAAAGGCATGTCAAAAGATGTTGTTAAAGCCGTGAAGCAAGCGATTAAAGCAAACAATGAATCTGTAAAAGCCTATGTCAATAGACGCTTGGCTTTGGCACATGAAAGCAGCCGTGATAGCTTATTTTTGGCACCCATCAACTTAGGGTAACAAATTTAATCACTCACTCTCTCTCTCTCTCTCTCTCTCTCTCTCTCTATATATATATATATATATATATATATATATATATATATATATATATATATATATATATATATATATATATATATATAACGTGTTTTTGAAATATCTGTTATTTATTTGGTTATTCAATTTTTTTGTAGGGTACATTGGGTATTGTTGGTAGTTGATCCCAAAAGAAATACAATTTTCTATTTGGATTCGTGTCATGGTCATTATAGCAACCACGTCAAGTTGAAAGGAATGTTTGAAAGGTGTGTATTTAGATACATCGCATGTTTTATCATCTAAATTATGTATGTATTTCGATTAATTAATATAGTTATATGTATGATGTTTCAGTTGTTTGATGACTTATTGGGGATCGACTAAGGTCAGGGCTAGAGTTGGGCATGTGAAAACAAAATGGATAGGAATAACGGTAAGTTTATAATCAACATTCTTATCCATGTAAATATTGCTCGCATTTTAATAATTAATTGTTATTTTGATTTCTAGTGTCCCAGGCAACCAAACAATGATGATTGCGGGTATTACGTTATGAAGTTTATGAAGAACATTATCACTCACAATCAAATAAAAATTCCAGAATTTGTATGTATAGTTTGTTTTTTGACCACTTAATTCCATATCTAGCACTTAACCACTTAATTCTAAGTTTATTTTATTTTATTTTATTTTATTTTATTTTTGTAGTATTTTCCTGAACACGAGGTTGGAGCTCCATTTTCTGGTGACCAACTTGCTGAGGTCAAGGGAGAGTGGTGTCATCATGTTGCCAGATTGATTAATGAAAATCGAAATTCATGTAATTAGTTTGGTTATGGTTTTTGGTTCCTCATTGTATGTCATCATGTTTGTCACTTTGTTGTCTATGTTGGCATTTAGAATTTGGTTAATGATTTATGTATGTATATAGTAGATGGGTATATTGGTTGGTTGATTTGAAATTGGTTATTTGATTTATGGAATTTAATTTGTAATTGGTTAGTTCATTTGAAATTTATCTGGTTGTTGAGTTGATATTGGTCGTTGTTGGTTCTGGTTCTGTTTCTGGTTTATGCAGATTATGATATTGGCAGTTGTTGGTTGATGCAAAATATTGGATATACGAGAAACAGAAAACAATATTTAAAAAAAAATAGAATCAGGGGCGCTTTTAGCTTCAAGCGCCCCTGATTCTCAAACGCGCCAAGACCAACAGGGGCGCTTTTAGCTTCGAGCGCCCCTGTTGCCTAATAATTAGAGGCGCTTGTTGGGCACTCCTATAGAAGGTTTAGCAACAGCAGCGCCAGATTTAGGGGCGCCCGAAAGCGCCCCTAATGGATTAAAAAAAGCGCCCCAGATGCCTTTTACTGTTGTAGTGTCTATAATATAGTCCCATCGTTAGCAGCAGCGAATACATAGTTCTTCAAATAAAATGCATCAAGTAATAAATTTTTGTTTTTGACAAAACTAAAAAATAAATGAAGTTTAAAAAGAGTACTACTACATAACCGAAGTTGGTTGGCTCAGTTGGTTGGGAGTCGGCCCATTGGTCTTGGGTTCGACTCCCGCTACCGATGTGAGGACCTCTTTGATGGGTAATCTGTAAGTACCTCTGTAAGTGCTTAAAGAGCCTTGAGGCCTGTCCTGACCCAGGCAGTGGCAGACCTGGCTTGTTACCAGGGGGTTCAGTTGAACCCCCTGAAAATTTTTTTTGCACTTATCACCCTATATAAATAGTCTAATTCTCCTGAAATTTTGATTTTGAACCCCCTGAAAATTTTAAATTGCACTAGTAGACCAAGTTTTGCACCCATTTGACACTGGCCTTAAAAAACTTGACACCCTGACCCCGGGGTCCTGGGTCCGCCACTGGACCCAGGTGAGCCCTCAGAGCCCAACTCACCTAAACTTTTTATAACCAAAAAAGAGTACTACTAGCCACAAAAAATAGGGGCACTTTAGTCTTTTTAAAAAAGTGATGCCTTTCTTCCACTTTCATTCCAATTTCGGAAGGAAGGATTTTTGCATTGGGATTTGAGAAACACATTCTTTCCTTCCTCCTGACAGGGCAACCAAACAAGGGAAGGCTCAATTTTCAAAAATCTTTCCATCCCAAACCTTTCATCCCCCCTTCCCCTGTTCCAAACACACCATTAAGTATCCAAAGCCAGGTTTTCTTCTTTTTCGATGTACCTTTAACTTTTTTTTCTTTTAATATTCACATTCTGCTAACTATTTTATGAAGCGTTCCAAAATCCAAAATATTGAAGCGTCAGACCCGTACAAAATTCATCTCTCTATCTTTTTCTTTCTTCATCTTCCACCTATATCTCTTCTTCTCTTCTTTTTCTTCGTTTTCAACCTCGATTTGTCTGTCTCTACATGCATTCACCACTTTTTTTAGCGAGAAAATCTTAAAAGAAACAGATTGAGTGTTGTAAAAGAGAAGTTTTGAGGGTGAAAAAGAAGTTGCAGAGCGTTTTCTTTTGAATCACCGGTTTTTGAAAACCGCCCCCGGTTCGGTCCAACATCCAGTTTATACTGAGTTAATCCGGTTCTCCCAGTTGAACCGCCCGGTCCGGTCTGGTTTTGATATCATTGTCTTGAACCTTCATCTCTGTATTTTTCTTTAACTCCGAGAATGTGATGTCTTTTTTCATCCTCCAGAAAGCAAGATTGAGACATTGAAACCAAACACCATTTTCCTTCATGGTGATACTTCCATGATGATGGAGTACAGTCAGTCGCGGACCTAGCTATAAGGCTTGAATCCCCTGGAAAAAAAATAATTTGGCTTACCACCCTATATAAATACTTTTTTGACACCCCCTGAATATTTTAAATTGCACCAATAACTCAAATGAAAAACAAAAACAAAAACATAAACTAAAAATGTAAAATAGTAAAGGGGTGGGATCACTTTAAGAGCCCAACTGCGCCTTACTCAGGGCCCAACTGCTCTCTGCGCGCATTGAATATCACTTGTGCCAACGCATCACCTTTTTCTTCTTTTCAAAATTTCAAACTTATCGCTTCCGTCTCATGCATGAAACGACATCTTTTAGTGCTGCCGGCACTGCTATCAAGCGTGACCTCAGTGCTACCAGCACAGAGCGCTGGCTGGATTTCTAATTCCACTGCTCTTCTCCTATCTACCCAACATCTTTCAACCTTGACTTTTTCAAAATTTTGTTTAAGCTCAAGCAGCTCAAGGTTGAAAGGTTTAGTTTTATCTAGCTCATTCTTCAACTTAGCTACCTCATTCCCAAGAGTCTCAATTTGAGTGAGCATGCTTTTGTTGCTCTTTGTCAAATTCTTAGATTTTACCAAAAGAGTTTCATGTTCATTATAAAGAGCTTCAAAAGCCTCACTCAAATCTTGACTACTGCACACATCATCAAATAAATCATCATGTTCAAGTGAGTCAGAAAGACTATGGTTAGTAAGGATTACCTTAGGGGTGTCATTTGCCATAAGACAAACAACATTGGCAGCCTTCTCTTCTTCATCTACTTCACTATCAAAGTCAAGATTGTCCCATGTAGCCTCAGGTGTGTCATTTGCCATAAGACAAACAACATTGGCAGCCTTCTCTTCTTAATCTGTTTCACTATCAGTGTCAAGATTGTCCCATGTAGCCTCAGGTGTGTCATTTGCCATAAGACAAACAGCATTTGCAATCTCCTCTTCTTCATCTGTATCACCATCAGTATCTGTGTTGTCCCATGTAGCCTTCATGGCTTTCTTTTGTTGGTACTTGGATTTTAGCTTAGGAAAATTTACTTTGATATGACCCGGTTTGTTGCATTCAAAACATTTTGGTTGATCATCTCTTCTGTCATAATTGTCTTCTTTGTTGTACCCAGATTTCTTTGAATAGTCACCCTTTCCAAGCTTGTTGAATCTCATGAATTTTCTGAATTTCTTGGCAAAGATAGCCATGTCTTCATTATCAGATTCTTCATCAGACTCAACCTCTTTCTTTGCCATCTTAGGAGTCTTGGCAGCAGCAAGAGCAAGAGACTTACTTTCTTTGACCGCTTCTTTTTCTTGAGCCTTCCTAGCGCCCAACACCACCTCAAATGCAAGAAGTGACCCAATCAAGTCTTCTTGAGGTAAGGTGCCAATATCTTTGGCTTCAGTGATAGCACAAGTCTTAGGAAAGAACTCACTAGTCAAGGATGCAAGAATCTTCCCATTCAAATATTTTGTTGAGTACTTCTTCCCAAGTGCTCTCAAGTTATTCACTATCAGATTTAATCTTTGGTGCATAGCTGCAACAGATTCACCTTCCTTCATTTTGAAAGCTTCATACTCAGAAGTGAGAACTCTAATTTTTGTATCTTTCACTTGACTCGTGCCAACATGTGTTGCTTCCAAACAGTCCCAAATTTCTTTTGCTCAACCTTTTACCCTTCCATACTCTTCTTCACATAGAGATAAGTGAACAATGTTCATTGCTTTGGCATTTAGAGATATTTTAAGGGTGTGTCTGCTCCAGCCGACTTCCCTAGATCCTTCACTATCAAAGTAAGACTTAATGCAGCTAATCATAGTTTGTGGTGTTGGGGGGGGGGGGGGGTGAATAAGGTTATACGCTAAAATCGAAATCTTTTTAATTTAAAAAAAATTAACGATGCACGTGTAAATCGAATGCGGAAAATAGGATTTAAACTATATGCAATACCTAAGCAAGCTATAACTAAGACAGAACCAGTTACAGTGATATTGAAAGCTAACCACACTATTATCAAATATAACTATAAACAGATATTGATATTGAACGCAGCGCAATGATATCAAATATAACAATAAACAAATATAAACGAAAAACAAAGTAAAGAGAAGGGAAAGAGATACACTGTAATTTTTACGAGGTTTGGGATAAAAGCCCTACGTCCTCGGCCTCCGGCTTCGCAACCTTTGGACTTGATAACAACCACTATATGAGAAGAACTTCTTCAACGTCTTACAAGCAAGCAACTTCCCTATAGCTACCACACCAATCTCAATTTTCCCTAAATTGAGAACCCAAGCTCCCCGCTAAGGATTTCGCTAACAACTCAATCTCCCCGATTGAATTACCCAAAAACACTTCCCAGCATTTCACACCAACCAAGTAATCGATGAATACAACTGAAAAACTATGATCCAATCACTCAAGCAGCTACACAAATCACTTTCTTTTTCAAAACAGAGGAGGTGGAATTACCTTCATACCCAATACCTCTCCTGTCAACATATTCATGTTGGGAGTGAAGTATCTTGGTTAAGGTCTTTTCACCTACCTCAAACTTTTTTAAAGATTCTTTCAAAATTTCATTTTCAACCTTGACTTTTTCAAAATTTTGTTTAAGCTCAAGAAGCTCAAGGTTGAAAGGTTTAGTTTTATCTAGCTCATTCTTCAACTTAGCTACCTCATTCTCAAGAGTCTCAATTTGAGTGAGCATGATTTTGTTGCTCTTTGTTAAATTCTTAGATTTTACCAAAAGAGTTTCATGTTCATTATAAAGAGCTTCAAAAGCCTCACTCAAATCTTGACTACTGCACACATCATCAAATAAATCATCATGTTCAAGTGAATCAGAAAGACTATGGTTAGTAAGGATTACCTTAGGGGTGTCATTTGCCATAAGACAAACAACATTGGCAGCCTTCTCTTCTTCATCTGTTTCACTATCAGTGTCAAGATTGTCCCATGTAGCCTCAGGTGTGTCATTTGCCATAAGACAAACAGCATTTGCAACCTCCTCTTCTTCATCTGTATCACCATCAGTATCTGTGTTGTCCCATGTAGCCTTCATGGCTTTCTTTTGTTGGTACTTGGATTTTAGCTTAGGAAAATTTACTTTGATATGACCCAGTTTGTTGCATTCAAAACATTTTGGTTGATCATCTCTTCTGTCATAATTGTCTTCTTTGTTGTACCCAGATTTCTTTGAATAGTCACCCTTTCCAAGCTTGTTGAATCTCATGAATTTTCTGAATTTCTTGGCAAAGATAGCCATGTCTTCATTATCAGATTCTTCATCAGACTCAACCTCTTTCTTTGCCATCTTAGGAGTCTTGGCAGCAGCAAGAGCAAGAGACTTACTTTCTTTGACCGCTTCTTTTTCTTGAGCCTTCCTAGCGCCCAACACCACCTCAAATGCAAGAAGTGACCCAATCAAGTCTTCTTGAGGTAAGGTGCCAATATCTTTGGCTTCAGTGATAGCACAAGTCTTAGGAAAGAACTCACTAGTCAAGGATGCAAGAATCTTCCCATTCAAATATTTTGTTGAGTACTTCTTCCCAAGTGCTCTCAAGTTATTCACTATCAGATTTAATCTTTGGTGCATAGCTGCAACAGATTCACCTTCCTTCATTTTGAAAGCTTCATACTCAGAAGTGAGAACTCTAATTTTTGTATCTTTCACTTGACTCGTGCCAACATGTGTTGCTTCCAAACAGTCCCAAATTTCTTTTGCTCAACCTTTTACCCTTCCATACTCTTCTTCACATAGAGATAAGTGAAGAATGTTCATTGCTTTGGCATTTAGAGATATTTTAAGGGTGTGTCTGCTCCAGCCGACTTCTCTAGATCCTTCACTATCAAAGTAAGACTTAATGCAGCTAATCATAGTTTGTGGTGTTGGACTATATGATAACCTTAGAGGGGGGTGAATAAGGTTATACGCTAAAATCGAAATCTTTTTAATTTTAAAAAAATTAACGATGCAGGTGTAAATCGAATGCGGAAAATAGGATTTAAACTATATGCAATATCTAAGCAAGCTATAACTATGACAGAACCAGCTACAGTGATATTGAAAGATAACCACACTATTATCAAATGTAACGATAAACAGATATTGATATTGAAAGCAGCGCAATGAAATCAAATATTTTAGGAGGCCGAGGCCTATTCACCAGTAACGCATATGATCATGCGACACCATGACTATGCACAATGACACCAAAACACCAAATGACGTATTTATATTGCTCACCAATAATTTATATACTCACCAATCATCAAGATATATTCACCATTAATATGCATCATAAGCATCACAATCACATCACGACATCGTCATAAACATCACCTTTACATTATTAGCAACAACGCATTTAAATCCAGAAGGGAACGTCACACTTATAATTTAGGAGGAAGCATCACCTTTAAGTTTGAGAAAACACACATTTAGAAGTGATTAACAACACATTTAAAATTTAAAAAGAAACACCACCTTTACAATTGGGAAAAACAACACATAATTCTCAAGGAAAACAGCAGCTCATGTTTCAATAACAAAACGTCATTTTCAAAGAAAACAGCGGCTTATATTTCATTAACAAAACCCATTTTAGTTGGAAAACAGTAACACTTTGACGACAAAACAACACCTATTTAATTGGAAAAACAGCAACACTTTGACGACAAAAACAGCACCTATTTAATTGGAAAAACAGCAACACTTTGACGACAAAAACAACACCTATTTAATTGGAAAAACAGCAACACTTTGACGACAAAAACAGCACCTATTTAATTGGAAAAACAGCAACACTTTGACGACAAAAACAGCACCTATTTAGTTGGAAAAACAGCAACACTTACATTTTATAAAATGGCAACAGCATATATACTTTTCATAAAAACAAGACAAACAGCAACATATACATTTTCTAAAACACCAACAACACTTATACGTTTCATAAAACACAAAAACAGCAATATACACATTTTATGAAACAATTACAGCACATATCTATTTCATAAAACAGCACAAACAGCACTATATATATTTTATAAAATAGCAACACAATTATATCAATTTAACAACCAAACATCTCCACATCAATTAACACCTACTACACCCCATATTGTGCTAAATTCTCGTAGCTCACCTTAACACCAACAATCACGGGTTTATAAATTGAATATTCGCATAACAATTCCATTCAGCCGCATATATATATCAAACGATCACCCAATCACTCAACTATTTCATGAACCAAATTAAACAACTACTCCTAACACCTAATCCCCATGATTTCGTGGTTTATAAATTATTAACTATGAACGAGAGCCCCCTTACCTTATTAATTGAAGAACACCTATCTCTTGGTGAGCAAGCTACCATCAAAATTCAGCAACTAAGATCCTCCTCTCCCTCCTTGGTGCATGCGAAATCTTCCTCTCTCTCTCCTCTAGGGTTTGGCCGTACACATCTTCTTTTCCACTAGGGTTTTGCGCCCTTCTTCTTTCATCTCTCTCTTAGGGATTCACGCCTCTCCTCTCTCCAAGCCGTCCCACTCTCTCTATTTTTTCTAAAGTGTTGGAATGAATCACCAAACCCTAAGATTGGCATCATATAGGCGCCTAGCTTAATGGACATGGGCTTCCACTTAATGACCTAATCGTGGGCTTCTCCTAATCTACTTCAACTCGCCACCACCATCTAAACCTAACCCTAGGTCCAATTATCCAAATAAATAATTCTATTTATTTAACACTCAAAACCCTAAATAATTAATTAAATCAATTAATTAATTATCTCCTACCACCTAAACCTCATTTAATTAACTAGAAAATTAATCTACTATTTTCGGGCTGTTACAACAACCACTATATGAGAAGAACTTCTTCAACGTCTTACAAGCAAGCAACTTCCCTATAGCTACCACACCAATCTCAATTTTCCCCAAATTGAGAACCCAAGCTTCCCGCTAAGTATTTCGCTAACAACTCAATCTCCCCGATTGAATTACCCAAGAACACTTCCCAACATTTCACACCAACCAAATAATAGATGAATACAATTGAAAAACTATCAAGCAGTATAACAGTATAGTAGTTGAGAGAGATGAGTGATTTGGATTTAACGATGAAGAACTTGAAGAAATAATATGACAGTGAGAGTTCTTTTCTTCCTTTTTGATTTTTTTGAGTTGTGCGTCGTCTCACTTGTTACGTGAAAAACCCTAAGTGCCAATTTATAGGGTTTGTAGAAATATGACCGTTGGAACAATTTTTCACGTAAAAAAGGTGAGTAGTGAATTGATTCCTTACTTGAAACAAAGGGAATGTAAATCGATTTATTTAGTCAAAATGTGACCGTTGAAATAAGAAGGGAATCGATTATTTGCTTAAAAAGGAGGGTATGGTAATCGATTCATTTCTTGAGAAATAGGAAGTTGTAAATCGATTATTGGCTTGTTAGAATAAGGAGGAAATCGATTTTTGTGCTTCACAATAGCAAGAGGAGAATCGATTTCTTGCCTGTGGGAAACAGGTGAAAAATCGATTTTCCTTTTTAAGAAAGGAGTGAGGAATCGATTTTTCTCATTTAGAAACAGGTGAGGAATCAATTATAGTTTTACACAAGGAAGTGAGAAATCGATTCCTAGCCTTAAAAGAAGGAGGGAAATCGATTTCTAGCTTTATAAAAGGACCTTAAAATCGATTTTCTTCTTAACTTTGCAAAAACCATTTTCTCATGCTACGTGCCTACCTATTAGGCTTTTATATAAAAGATTTTTTTCAAGCTTTTAACAACAGTTATATTTTAAAATCATCTCTCAACTACAAAAGTTATAGAACGGAAGTGATAGGATCTTACACGGTGTCCTATCAAAAGCAAATTAACAGATAGGTCTTGAACGCCACCAGAGTAGGTTCTCCTCCAAGCCGCTATACTTTAAGATATCTTGCTTTTTGATTCATGAAGATATCCTGCTCTTTGATTCATGTCCCGTACTCTTGTTCAACTGTAACCATTAGTAGACAGATTGTAATTTGTTATCATACAAAACAAAGAGTGTTTGACCTTGGTTCAACATGTGGTGCTTGTTTTAGTCCATACAAAACCTTGTGAAGCTTATAAACCATATACTCACTTTCGTTTTTACATATCTCTTTGATTGTTCAACATACACATCTTCACTCAGTGTTCCATGAAAGAAGGCCGATTTCAAATTAAGTTGATAGATCTTCCAACCTCTTTCTCTAGCAAGCTAGAGAGCTAACACCGTTCTGACAATGTCCATCCTAGCAACAAGAGAAAAAACCTCGTCGTAGTCAACCTCATTCTTGTGATTACACTTTTTGCCGCTAGTTGTGCATTAAATTTTTTTAATGCATCATGTTGATTTAACATGGTTTTGTACATTCATTTGACTCCAATCTTCTTTGTATCCTTTGGTAATTCTACTAAATTCCCAGATTGATTCTTCTCTATAGTTGAGATCTAACTTTCCATGGCTTTCCTCTGATTAGAACATTTTACTACCTTCTCAAACCACATCAATCCTCATACTCCAATTATTGGGAGAAATTACCAAATTACAATTCAACTAATAGTCAATTAGTTGGTTAGGATAATTGTCATGTGGTAGTTAATAGTAATAGATTTTATAGATAAAGCATACTCAAATACTTATGTCCTATAACAATCAACTCTTATACAATTCACTAGTGAAAATTTCCTCACTTCTTTATGCAATTTGAAGTTGACATTTGTATTTCAGAAGATTGCTTATACCCTTGCTTCTTGGTTAACTTTTGTATTAAGAATTTATTAATAATTAACAACCAAAGTGATGTTGGATCCTACTTTCTGATCTGATTTTGCTTCAACAATTTGATCAATTGATTTAGTAAAGGTTCCTTTATTTCCATCAACATTCTTTATAGGCAAAGGTTCCTGTGCTACTTTGTTTTCCACTTGCTCTTTATTCTTTCCCCACAAAACAGAGTATAAGCCTGTGACAACCAATATTGCACCAATCACACTGCATTCACAACAAGCCAAAATTTCAAATTAGTTTGAGAACTTGTTTTTATTGCAAAACTAATAAACTTCTTTTTTTACAAAAGGAAACTTGTGCTCTTTCATTAATAATCAAGTTGCTAATACAAGTTGGAATACAATTAAAAACATTGAAGCTAGCGTATTGCCTTGAAGCTCGAGCCAAAGTATGAGCCACAATGTTTGCTTGCCTCTGGATAAACCTAACCTTATAAAACTAATAAACTTCTATTCTTTTCAATTTTTTGTAAAAAATCATTAAAATTTATAATGTTTATCACACTATGCTTATTGTAATTATTATTTTGTTTCAAAATTTAATGGCAAGGAAGGTTGTAATATCTTACGATAAATTTAGTTCTTAGATGTGTGAGACACTATTATTATAGTCTTTGAATATGTTGAAATTTCAAAAACATCGTTGAGTGGATCTATTGTTATGACGAGGGATTAAACTGATGAATATTATTAAAAAACACATTTGATGACGAAATTGACTAACAAAAGACATTTAGGGATCAAACTGCTAACGAAATGCACATTCAAGGATGTTTTTGTAATTTTGATGCATTTAGGGACAACAATGACAATACTTCACAGATTTAGGGACCAAACTAACTATTTACCCTATTTAATTGTAATTCAATCTAAAAATTAATTTAACTTATATTAAACAAATTAATATATCATAATACGATCTTTTAATTTAACAATTAATCGATCTTAAAAAAAGTATGTGATAGAATAATAATTACAGTGTTAAAATCCTACAAGATTCCTACACATACTTACATATACATATGTGAGTGATTAAGTGCAAATCTTAAACAATTCTTCTACTTACTAACTTTTTCTTGTAGATTTATGAAACATTTAGGTAATCCAACCATTGAAAATCTCATGTTATTTTGATGACTATATATTTTTTTGGTTACCATAACCCGAGACCTTGACTATATATGCCAAAATCTAACTAGTTTGAATTTGTATATATAAAATAATACGGCCGAACTACCTACTACTTCTTTGAATAAAATATTCTAATAAAAAGTGATATTTGATTCGTTTTATTAAAATAATAATTAGTTTGTAACCAAAAAAAATATTAATTAGTTTTAGATTTTGGAACTCAGTTGACAATTAAATTTTGACATTGAGATTATTACCTTCCAAGAAAAATCTGCTCTTCAAGGAAAAAGGAGCCCATGATGGCTACAATGATCATCATCAAAGGGCTAAATGAAGTTGCAAAAACAGGCCCTCTCTTCTTTATTACCAATCCTTGTATATAGTATGCTATACTTGATGCAACAATCCCCTAATACAATAATAAAAATGAAAGTAATAAAATCTTTTTCTTTTCAAAGCAAAATAATAATATATCTCTAACGTAATATTAAAACCAAAAAATATATGATCAAATATTAGCCATATCTATAATGTAATAGTACTCTCTCCGTTTTATATTATTTGTCGGTTTTTTTAGATGAAATTTTTTTTTCTTATAAATTGTCATTTTGATAGTTTAAAGTTAAATTAATTACTTATTTTACAATTATACATTAATAATTTATTGAGAAATGAGAAATAAGTGTGATGAGTAATAAACAATCAAGAGCATAATAAAAAAAATATTAATAACTTTATGAAAAACAACAAAATTTACTGACTTCCTTAATTTGCGTAAAATAACGTTAAAAGATGAATTAAAATGAACGGATGAAGTAATTAGTTCTTTTTTTGGTGATAACGAAGTAATTAGTTCTTGTGCATGCACAATAATAGTTTTTTAGCAAGTGTACAATATAACTAAAAAATACAACTAATCAAAATTTAAAATAACATTAAAACAAGTTTTTTTACAAATTAAAATAGTTTAAGAACCCTATTTTTACTTTTTAATTATTGTTTTAAAATATTCTCTCAAAAACTTAATGTTTTAAAATATCATTAATCAGTTTTAAAATGGTTGTGCCCCTAGAGGGTCTTTTTATGCCAAAATTTAAAATAACATTAAAATGGTTTTTTTTACAAATTAAAATAGTTTATTTAAGGACCATGTTGTTACTTTTTAATTATTGTTTTAAATATGCCCTCAAAAAAGGTTATTGTTTTGAAATATCATTAAGTTTCAAAATGATTGTGCCCCTAGAGGGTCTTTTTATGCCAAAATTTAAAATAACATTAAAATGGTTTTTTTACAAATTAAAATAGTTTTTTTTAAGGACCATGTTGTTGCTTTTTAATTATTGTTTTAAATATGCTCTCAAGAAAGGTTATTGTTTTAAAATACCATTAAGTTTTAAAATGATTGGTGCCCCTAGAGGGTCTTTTTATGCCAAAATTAATTAAGCTTTCACTTAAATGAAAGAAGAAGTTTAATTAAGAACTTATTAATATTAATTATTCTTACAGCATAGGCAGCAGCTAATAAATTCATATCCCAGCCAATTGTCCACACAGAAGCTTTTTGTTCCATAACCAAAGTTGTAGCAAAAGCTAGAAGCGTCCCTACGAAGCATATAAGTGATGTGAGTGTTAGTTGATGATTCTTGTACGTTTCTATTGCTTTGGCCTGCCCAATAACATGAAACAAAATTAATGTAACTTCATTTATCATGTAATGTCAACAAATTAATTAACACACTAAAACACATTCTTGAAATTGAATTCTTTGTAACGACCGCGGCGCAAACACAAATGTTGCAGAGTCGTTGGATTTAAGATTCAAATATCACTACTAGAAAAAATTGAAATAGCGACAAAAATTAGAGACGGATTGATAGAGTAGCTAACATTTATATAGAGGTAGAACTATAGATAGACTAATTTTGCCATTTTTTGTTCACTAGTAGAAAAAGTTGAAATAGCGACGGTAAACAGAGACAGACAAAATTAAACTGGCCTCCAAAACTAGCGTTGCTAACTCCTAGAGAAGAAATTAGACACAATTTTATCTTTTTTCGTCTCTAAGTTTCCATCGTTATTTTAGTTTTTTCTAATAGCAGTCTATAAATTTCCGTCGCTATTTTATCTTTTTCTAATAGTGTATAAGATTTAGGATCCAACGACTCTGCAATGAACATGCAGAGGATCAAAACAACATTTTCTCAAAGGAAAGTATCTAATAAATTGTCACAAGATCTTACTTGTAAAACAAAGAGGGATGCCCATGCAAGGGTAGCAATGATTAATAAGATGGAGCCTATGAGCCAATCCTTGCTTGAGGAACTTATTGTAGTACTTGTTGCATTGGTTTTACTATGAGGTGCATCTTTAGTCCACACCAACCCTACATGAGGGCCTTTGTATAAGGTCATTAACATTGCTCCAGCCACTGTTAATATGGTTCCAATCACCTTAGCTTGGCATCTTAATTTCTTCATGTTGACCTTTTCCATCCTAATTTTTTCAAATAATGATCCATCCATCCATAAATAAAAATCAATTAGAAACCCTAAGAGAGAGACAGGCAGAAAAAACAAATCCTTATTCTACTAAAAAAAGTCAAATCGTCATGAACTTAAGTTCAAGGCGAAAAATGAATCTAATCTCCAATTTTAGCGTTTCCAACACTTGGAGACATATTTCATGTTTCTCTGTCTCTATTTTTAATTTTATGATATTTCAACTTTTTCTAATAGTGTTACGTATTAATTGATCTTAATTTACCGGCATAAAACGGCCAATACAAAAGTCATGGCGGGAAGCATGTTGCTCATTGCACATGAGAAGGTGGGGGATGTGAGTTTCAATCCAGCATAATAGAAATTTTGATCTATCACAGGCCTGTTCAAAAAATTCAAATGGAAATACATGTTAGCAACTTCTAATAAAAAATATTATATCTATGTATATATACGATTAGTGCATTATTTAAACTATAGGCAACTAACCCAAACAAAGCTAGGAGGAAAATTTGTATGAAAATGCGAAATGTAATCTTTGGTTGAGCTTTCCTGGACAAATGAAACCATTGGTTAGTATTTGTTGCATCAGTATGCATAATGTATATAAATACAAACATTGCAAAAAATCAAGATACATATAAATAATAATAAATAAGACATCAAAATTTAGTTGAATTTGTTATTAAAAAACTGAACTATACCAAAAAAAAATTAGAGACAAAAAATTAAATTGAACTATAATTTTGATGTTTTTATTGCCAGAATTATGGATGAATTTTGTTTTATTTCCTATCTAATTTTGTCGATAATTCATTTTTTTCAAGTAGTAAGAAAATATTTTAATATTATCTTGAATTTTTTATGATTGTACTTGATAGAAAATTTATATATATATATATATATATATATATATATATATATATATATATATATATATATATATATATATTCATGTAATAACTAAAGTTTTCCAATTTTATTATTGATAAGTAAAGTTTTCCAATTAATAGACACTATATAAATGACAAACAAGGGTTGGTCTGAGCGGTAACTGGGCTCGGACCACCGCAAAGTCTCGGGTTCGAATCTTGGGTGTGGCAAAAACCTATTGGGAGGGGAGAACCACACTGACCGGCAAAGTCGGGTATACACGTGGCCAGTCAGGTTCCCCGACGTAGATTAGTCACTAGTAAAACTGATGGATATTGCGCATCAATAACACGGTAAGGAAAAAACACTATATAAACGAACCTTTCAAAGATGATGGCAAATGGAGAAATGGCAATAGTTGCAAAGGCATGTCGATAAACAACAAGGACATAGTGGCTCATGCCTCCATTGAGAGAAAGCTTGGTTATAATGTTCATACCTGCATAGCCAAATTGTAAAACAATCATGGCAAAGTATGGTTTAGAGTTTTCAATAAAGGTTCCACAAGATCTTATAAGCTTTTCATTGCCCATTTTTGTTACAAAATTGGAGCTAGGATAGGCTTTATTTATGTTAAGAAAGGAGTAGATATCCAACATTAGAGAAGCAAAAAATGTTGGAATACTAGAGGAAGGTTTTTGTTTTCTTCCTAAGATACCATGGGAAGGCTCCTATTATTTATACTATATGGAATCAAATCTTTTTTTTTGACACTTGACACCATTTGGAATCTATTATATATTTATTTTTTTGTTTCTATTTTTAAATTCTCTCTCTCTCTCTCTCTCTCTCTCTCTCTCTCTCTCTCTCTCTCTCTCTCTCTCTCTCTCTCTCTCTCTCTCTCTCTCTCTCTCTCTCTCTCTGATCTCTCTCTCTCTCTCTCTCTCTCTCTCTCTCTCTCTCTCTATTGGGGTGAGCCTACGAATCACAGACATGGTGTATGTATTGGCCGTATAATGTGATAGAAAATTAGGAAGGGGACAAAATGATTAATTAGTGGTTATAATAATAATGGAATCAAAAGAAATGAAGTTTTTGGGTTTGAAAAGACAGATGAAAATATAAGAAGCTTTGTTAATACTAACATTTGAAAAATAGAACCAACTTCGTTCCCAAAACGTATATTCTCTTTAGAATAATAATTTGATAATGTATCAAATGGAATATGAACATTTTACTTTGATATAATTCCTTTCAAATTTTGAATAACTTTTTTTTTCGAAGTGAAAACATATAGATATAGGAATAGGAGTACAAGGGGTACTCGCCCAACAGAATAGAGTATTAGAGCATATAAGAGAACGAGACAAAACAAAGCTATTTCCTAGAGATACAATCAATTGGATCAACCGTCCATTCGTAAAGTAAATAGGATGGAGATGTACTCATAATCCAAAACCACCTCCAAGAAAGGGCCATGATATGGTCAATGCATCCCCGAAAGTCAGGAGCGATGCCAGAAAAGATGTAATCGTTCCTCAAATCCCAAATGACCCTTTTTGATTAATATGTACATTTTTTATTCATTATTAATTTGTAAGTGGCTTTACACTCCTCTTTGCATTCTAAATAAGCTAACTAGTGTGAAAAGCCAGCTTTATAATTGATTCAAAAAGAGATGCGGCGGTAATTTTACAATAAAGTAGAAAATTTTAACGTTGATTGTTGATCGTGTATTAAACCGTTGAAAAACATACTCCCTCTATATTGCATATTGTCATACCCTAACTTTGTCCGGCTAATTGAAAAAAAATTCATAAAGTTTTTTTATTATCGTCGTTTTAATCATGCGCGTGTCTTTAACGCTCAACGTGTGACGTTTATTTCGATACTCGTTTTTGTTGATATTGCTCTATTTCATAAAATATGAAAAATATAAATAAAATGTAATATAAAATTAGGCAAAAGCTGAATAGCCAAAATCCCTTTTATTGCATAACCAAGTCATTTTGCACATGGACAAAAACTAAAAAAGCAAAGAGTACACAAATTTAAAATAAAATTCAAAAAAGCAAGGAAGAGGGAGCAGCAGCAGCCCTAGCTCCTGGTCCTTTTTGATGTTGTCCTTCCTCGTCCTTTCCTTTGACTGTCCTTCCCAGCACCCTAATCGCCTCCACCCAGCTGCTGTCCTTGGCCAGCCAGCTGTTGTCCTTGGTCCTTTCTCTAATTGCTGTCCTTGGATTCCTCACAAAACCGGCCTATAAATACAATTCAGCAACAACAGTGAAAAAAAAAGACAGTCACGGAGACAATCATAAACAGAACAGAGAAGAGAATTAGAAAAATTAGGAAAGAGACAGAAACAAAAAAAAACCAAAGAGGGGAAGCTGAGAACTGAGGGAGAGGACGACAGCCACCACCACCGGAGCACCACCGTACCTCCCAACACCACCGTGCACCACAACAGAGACCCCCTACACCATCTCCTTCGTTCTCTCCTTCCCACCTCACGAACCACAACCACCGTACACCACCCAAAATCACCAACTGTCACCAACACATGACCATCAAAGCCACTCAACAACGACCACCGTAAGAGCCTCCCCCCGTTGTCGCAAACCACCCTCACAAGCCCAGATCGAACAAAAAACCACGGTGGCGGACCCTCCTCCTCCCTCTCCGACGCCGTTCCCTTCCCCTCACCGTCGCATTCCCCTCACCGTCGCATTCCCCCTGCGGCGAAAACCCACAGCGAAAACCGTCGCCGGTGAACCTCCGGCGAAGACCACCGCCGTCAGCGTCCCTTCGCTCATCCTCTACTTTTCCTCCGTCGGTTACTCTCCCTCACCTCTCCCTTTGTTTCTCTCAGTCTCTCTCTCCGTAGCCATCGCGCCATCCCTCTTTTTCCGGTCTTCTTCCTTTCTGCTCGCGGATCACTCCCCGCCGTCGCTCTCTTTCACTCCACCGTCTCACGCCATTCTCCCTCAGGGTGGAAGTAAGCTCCCCTCTCCCTTTCTCTACCTGAAATCTTCTCTTTCTCTCTCCTGAAAATTTCGCTCTCCCTCTCCCTAAAGAAGGAAACGGCGCTGGTTAGAGAGAAAGAAATATTAGGGTTTTGGTCTCTTTTTTTTCTTCCTTTATACCCCTTTCTAATTTCTGTTTATTTTATTTAAATTTTATTTTTACACCCCCATTTTCAATAACCCAATACCTCTGCGCAGCCCATCTTTTTGACAAGCCCATCTTTTAAAACACGGCCCAATGGTTTTGTTTTGTTTTGTTTTTTGTTTTTTGTTTTGTTTTTTTAAATTCAAATTCCTAACAACACCCCCTGTTTCAATGTTTTAACCCCGCGCAGCCCATCCTTTTTTGACAAGCCCATCTTTTAAAAAAACACGGCCCAGTTCACAGAAGATGACTTGGGCTCACTCTCTACACCCACTATTTCAAAATACAACCCCTTTCCCTGAGTCCAGTTTTGTAGGCCAAAAATAAAGCAAAACGTTCAGGGCCGCTGTTCGCACCCCCCTTTTCCAAAATACAACCTCCTGATTCTTTATACACCCCTTTTTTACAAATACGCCCCTTTTCCGTTCTTTTTTGTATTTTTCTACTAAACAAACAATTTCTTTCATTAAACAATGAGCCCAACTCATCTTCACCATCTTCACGGACCAATGAGTCTAACTCATCCTCTCACATTTTAAAAAACAAACAAAAATAACTAATCGTTTATCGAGTCTTTTTATTATTATAAGGGTAAAATCATTATTTTTGAATTAATAAATGTTTGCACATTTAGTTAAAAGGTAACCTTCCTTAGGAAGGATGTCGTAGGGTGCTAATACCTTCCCTACACATAAATGACTCCCGAGCCTAAACCTGGTCCGCAAAACCCCCTTATCCACTCAATAGGGATTTTCCAATGTTTGCCCTTAAACTAAACTTTGGTGGCGTCTTCATTTCAAGAACTTCGAAGAATCCCTCCTCCGGATTTTTCGGTTGCCACACATATTACATAACATTTTAGCAAAAAAAGTTTTGTCTCATATTACTTGACGTTTTACAATATCATTGAAGCATTAATAGTTTTTTTCTCAATTGTTTATACGTTGAAGCATTAATGTAGTTTTTCGTTTTTCAATACTTTTTTTTAGATAAGCAATAATTTTATTGAAAGGGAGCACAAGGGGTGCCCAACCCTTACAATGAGGAAAAAGAAAAGGGGGAGGGCCTTCTCAAAACCTCCCTAAGCCAAAACCCATTGGGAAAAAGACTTACGGAGGAAAAAGAGTACATCGTACAATCTGCATTACAGTGAGGACAACCAACCTAACCCATTATTTCTCCCCCTACTAGATTACATATTGTTCAGACATTGTAGTGGATTAGACCCCCACATTGAAATTGAAAAAGATGAGCAACAATTCAAACGATAAACACACCAACTCCAAGTTAAGCTTTTGATGCGGGTTATTACTGCTTCGACACTTGGTTCCTCATTCTTAAAGATAGCGCTATTCCTTGCAAGCCAAATACTCCAGCAAGTTGTTAGCCAAAACATATGCTTCGTTCGCTTTGCCTTTTTACCTTTGCATAAACGACCACAAGCTAGAAAGAGATCAACAATATCCGAAGACAAATCAAAATAAAATCCAAGCCAATTCCCCATCTGCTGCCAAACAGCTTGTGCGAACCTGCAAGAAAAAAACAAATGGTTGACCGATTCTGAGTTGCTGCTGCAAAGAAAGCAAAACGCCTCCTGCTCAAAGTGAAGAACATTCCTGCGCAAAAGAGCGTCACGCACAGGCAGAGAGTTGAGCAATAAGCGCCAGCCAAAAACACAACCTTCAACGGCACAATTGATTTCCACAATTCTCCCAAAAAATGTTGCGGGGGCCGAATCATTGGAAGAAGCATCTGTGCAGATCAGCTTTTGATAAAAAGACTTCACTGTAAAACACTTTGAATTATCGTGTGGCCAAACCCAACTATCTTGCTTCCCTCTAGTTGGCTGGATTGCTTGCAATATACTGTCCAAAATTATCCCTTCAGATTTGCGAACTCGATCTTGATATTGATTCCATTGATTGAGCCATTGCCATGCCTCTTCAGTCCAATTACCGATTTCAGCAAAAGTAAGTTGTTGCTGAACCACTTCAGCAAATAACAACGGAAACACCTTGAACAAAGGCTCAATGCCTAGCCATTGGTCCTTACAAAAGAGGATCGATGCTCCATCACCCAAACCTCTTTTTGCACACCAAGCAAACCTCCCCTGCTCCTCTAAATTAACATCCAAGCCAAACAAATCTCTCCACCAAATCGAACCAACATTCCGGCGACAAATTCCTTCCAGCGAGTCGTGAATGAAACAAGAAGCAAAGTCCCCATATCTATACCGCAACAACCCACTCCAGCTCGCATCACCATCCGTCAATGCCCTCCATTTCCACTTGGTTAACAGAGCTATGTTAAATAGTTCAAGATTTTTAATACCGAGGCCACCCTCATTTTTTGGCTTGCACACTCTATCCCAAGCCACCCAATACATTCCGTTATCACCCCTCTTTAATGCCCCAAAGGAAATCCCGCTGAATTTTAACCATCTTCTTTATAACCACTTTCGGAGCTTTGTAAAAGGAAAACATGTAAAGAGGAATACTATTCAAGACGGAGTTGATGAGGGTTACCCGGCCACCGATGGATAGAAGACAACCCTTCCAAGAAGCCAATCTCTTACGCATACCCCCTAAAATCGAACTCCACATAGCTTCACGCCTTGGATTAGCGCCTATTGGGATTCCCAAGAACTTGAACGGTATTGCTTCCGTTCTACAAAAGAGGAAGACGCTAGCCCTATCCATAAATCCATCCGGGACGTTAATACCAATCAACTTGCTGTTGTGGAAATTTACTTTCAAGCCAGACACAAGCTCGAAGGCTCTCAACAACGACGTTATACACCAAACATTTTCCCAAGTGGCCTTGCCCAACAACATTGTGTCATCCGCAAATTGCAACATAGAAAAACGGATGTCTCGACTAATGAAGAAGTCATGATATAAACCAGTCTCAATCGCCATTTGCATTAAACATGCCAAACCTTCAACGACAATGAGAAATAAAAACGGTGACAAAGGATCCCCTTGTCGCAGACCCCTACAAGCATTGAAGTCTTGCGTTGGGCTACCATTTACAAGAACTGACATGGAACTAGTGCACACACAAGATCTTATCCAAGAAATCCATCTATTAGGAAAACTCATTCTTTGCAACATATAGATTAAAAAACCCCAAGAAATAGAGTCGTAAGCTTTCTCAAAATCTACTTTGAACAACAAACATTCTTCCTTACCCCGCTTAGCATAATCCACTACTTCATTGACAATCGCGGCCCCATCTAAAATTTGTCTTCCCCCGATGAAAGCAGATTGGTGATTGGAAATAATTTTGGGTATCACCTTCTTCAATCGATTTGCCAACACTTTGGCCAAAATTTTGTATAAACTCCCTATCAAACAAATAGGCCTGAATTCACTCAAACCTTGAGGATTGTCATTCTTAGGGATCAATGCAATAAAAGAAGCTGTGATTGCCTTTGGAAGATAGGCGTACTAAAAGAATTCATTAAAAAAACCCACAACTTCATCCTTCAACAAACTCCAACAACGCTTAATGAAATTGAGATTGAATCCGTCGGGGCCCGAGCTCTTATCTCCATCACAATCCCACACTCCCATCCTTATCTCTTCTTCGGAGAAAGGTTGAATTAGGGGATCCGACTCAGATGGCAATAATTGATTGAAATGTAGGCCATCAAGAGTTGGGCGATTGAGATTTGGCTCCACAAAACAGTTCTCAAAATGATGCTTGACGAACTACTTCACTTCATCTACATTCTCCACTGGGTTCCCATTCTCCCTAATAATCACCACATTACATCTTCTTCTGTAGCGTAAGAGAGAGTGGAAGTACTTCGAGTTCATGTCCCCTTCCTTAATCCATCTTGCTCTTGATTTTTGGGCCAATAAAGACTCTTTCACCCGGATTTCTTTCCAAAGCGAGGCGGAGACTTCCTTCCTATTTACCACCTCATCGCTATCCCAACCTTCACTAAGAATGGCATCTAAAGAATTCAGATCTCGGACCAAATTATCAATATTCAAGTCTAACTTACCGAACACCTCTTTGTTCCACCCTCTGATGCCCCCCTTAAGAAATTTCATCTTTTCTTTTAGGACGAATGCCTTACAACCCGATATGTTAACCTCATTCCAGCATCGGTGAACAAAAGGTAAGAAATCTTCGTGCTCCAGCCAAGCATTAAAGAAGCGGAATGGCTTTTGACCCCATATTTTCGATGCTCGCAAAAGCCAGAGAGGAGAGTGATCAGAAATGTCCCGGTTACCAATCCACTGGCCCGTGATTCCCCAATCTGATATCAGTCCTTCTGAAACCAAGAACCTGTCTAGCCTGCTCATAGAACCGTCTGAACAAAACCATGAGAACTTCTTACCCGTCACCGGAACATCGACTAAGTCCATGTCAACCATAAAGCTAATGAAATCATCCATCTCCACCTCTGAGGTACTCCCGCTTCTTCCCTTTCTTTCATTTGCACAAGACACTGCATTAAAATCACCAACAATGCACCATTCACCATCCCCCAACCTTTTTTTAACTTCTACCAATTCAGTCCAAACCCTTCTCTTTGATACTGTCAAACAAGGAGCATACACGTTATCCACATGAATAACTTTACCACGAGACACCGTACTGAGTCCAAGAAAACCAACACCGAAAAAATGCGACGTCACTGTACATGCACCCTCAAGCCAAGAACACAGAATACCCCCCAAAGAACCCCGGGAAGGTTGATGAATCCATTGCAACGAACGATTGCCCCAAATCATACCAACCTCCTGCTCAACCATCACCTCCCTCTTCGTCTCTTGAACACAAATAAAATCAAATGACCTTGAGTTAATAAGAGCTACCAACTGGCGTCGCTTCCCACGATCGCCCCACCCTCTCATATTTAAAGATAAAATATTCATGAAGGCCGAGTGGAATTCGCCCTCTTACTGCTTTCAGCTTCATCTCTTCTCTCACCATCGATCTATCAAATCAACATATCTGTCATCAGGCAAATTACCTTGTACCCCGAGAAGCTTAGCATTCTCCCAAACCTTCCTTGCAACCGCCTTGCTTTGGAGAGCCCAAAATTTATTGTTGCACGCGAAAATATCACCACTCGAAATTGAACCCCCGCATAGAATCGTACCGATAGAAAATAAGGAAGATTGATTTCTACTAACCACGTGAGAGTTCTCTGATGCTTGAGAGCCCTGAATTGAACCAACCGAGACTTCCTTTAACTCACATGGAGCCAGAGGTAATTTACCTGCACGTTTCTTCCTTTTCTCTCCAACCATTAAAAATTTTCGCTGCTTGTGAGACCTTGCGCAACCAGCTTTCGATTTGGGCCTATTTTGGATTGAAGGCAGATCTATAGAATGAACCTCACCAGATGGAGTTTCTGTACCAGAATGTTGAGCTTTGAGAAGAAGAGAGGGATTTGTTTCCTCGACGTAACTACCCTCCAAAGTGATAGGAGATTCTTTAGCAAATTGAATATCTCCTTCATTGGATATTGAAGCCACCTCATGATTGTTGGATAAATATTTGTTGGATCCACTGGCCATAATTGATAAAAGTCACGAGGAAGTAAAAACATTGGCGAAAGAACATGTGAGGACTGAAAGGAAGTGAAAATTATTATCGATACTAAAAAGAAAATTTTCAAATTTTATGAAGACCAACAACATATTTAACTCAATATATTTTCCCCATTAGAACTCCATCTAGGCTTTCCTTCTATTGACCGGCGTCTCTTATTTTAAAAAAGTGTATATACACTAACGGTGTAAAATAGTTGTACATATATAGACATCTGGTCATATTTGATCATGATACAAAGTTTTGCAAAAATAATTGTTTTAAGCAAAAGAAAGAAATACGGGGCTAGCCTCATTAAAATCATCTGATGTAAAACCCTCATTAAAGAAAAAAAAATCAAGAAGGAAAAAGAGTTCTCCCCCTAAATTTTATTGATAAAAAGGAAAAAGAGACAAAAAACATGGGGGACTAGGCTAATACCCATGAACAAAGACAACATTATAAAAATAATCGTACTAAAAGGAAACTGGTTCGAAAAATGTCTAAAATGACATCAAAAACATCAATATAACAGCTCTCGCCCCAACTAGGTTGGCACCAAAGTTATTAACAGTCATTTGCAACACATAAAAAACATAATGCCAAAGGAAAACCCATTCCATCATACAAGAAAAAACATTATCCTAAGAAAGAAATAAGCAAATCCCGTAGCTAGGCAAACCTAACATATTCCTGGAAAAATCCTCAGCAATGAGGCTAGGAAATAGATCCAACTAAACAAAACCACTTATACTAGTTTCTTGACCAGCAAGCTTATCTGTGCGTACATTTCCTTCTCTATAAATGTGAGTGTAAACAAAGACATCTGTCTAGTCAAATATAAATTAATTATTTCATCTATTTCTTAGCTTCTAAAAAACTACTTTGCAATTCTTGAAAGCAGAAATCACTAACTGAGAATCACACTCCAATCATAAAAAATTCTAACCTCTAGCAAAAGCACTCTCTATAGACAACACAATCCCACTAATTTTAGCATTAAGCACATCTATTGTCAATGAAGATATTAAAACAACCAAGAATAATAGCACCATGTCACTAAAAATACCACCACATGCGGCTGGTCCAGGACAACCTTTAGCAACACCTTCTATATTGCACTTAATCATGTAAGGAGCAGAGGGAATCCAAATAACCTATTGATGTTTGGAGAATTTCTATAATAACCAATGGTGTTGGAGGCGTTTATAATCATAAAGTCAACAATGGAGGAAGGCATTTACGATTTAGAAACATTTTTTGTTAAGACCACATTGGATGGATTAAATTGATAGCTGAGTGTAAGGGGATCACATGATTATTAAATCTAGTCTGATTTCTGCAGTATCGAATTGCCCAAAAATATTAACAATAGCAACAAGGACAATAAAACATAACTGATGGCTCCCACCATGAGAAGTCAAGGCTAAATTGTTCTACAAAAAGATGTATCAATATGGATCCTCGGGACCTCCAAGCTAACTCCAAATATTCTGAGATAAATGACAAGCAAGGAAGAGATGCTGAGAAGTCTCTAAAGCATTGGGACATATGCCATACAAAAACAACAGTGCATCCTCTAAACCAAAGTTGATCATCTGTTGGCATCTTATTATGAAGAATCTTCCAAAGACTAAATGATTTAGAAGGCTGGATAAAGTTCTTCCAAACTTTCCTGGTCCAAGGAACCACTTGCCTTGCAGGGTTATGCAAGAGAAAAGAATATTTAAAAGTTAAGTTCTTTGAAATAGAATAATCCAACATCAGCTGATCTTCCACCAAATTAGAGGGAATAACAATTTCCTGAATTCTAGTGTGAAGATGGGGAAAAGAACTGATAAGGTCCGCAAGGATGGACCATCTACCATCACTAGAAAATCACCCATAGTAGCTTTAAAATCCTAGTACAAATTAGAAGGTATACCAATAATATTCACAATAGGTTCTAAGCCAAGTATCAGTCCAAAAATTTATCCTGACACTATTCCCAAGTTTCCAAGTTGAATGCTCAAGAATTTCAGAGATACAAGATATAAACCCAAGCCAAACTAAAGAGGAGGTATAATAATTCACCAACTTATTATTTTAATAGACTCTGTTGCGTTAAAAACACAGTTAGAGCAAGTGTACTCTACCGCAGAAGTAGTATAAAAGATTATCGTGTCCACGGGGATTAATTAGCAATTACCAAACTAATCGAGATTATTTATTATTTAGATGAACAAATGTTTGAATTGTAATTGAACAAATAAAAAAGAAATAAATAATAATAATAAAATGCAAGAATTAATTCAATGGAGAGAGGTCTAGGGTCAAGGTTTCACTTGCAGACTTTGATTCCCCCATGTCTAACTCTACCCGAATTCCTTTATTTTATTTAATTACCAATCCCTTTACTAAAACTATTAATTCATTTGGTCATTCGCGATTAATATTGTAACATCCTCAAAATAATTAGCCGAATTATTTGGATGTTAACCCAATTAAATTAATTTAGTACTTGACTGGTAAATTTATTGAGTGCTAAAATTATTTATTGGTTGTCATCGGATCGTTAACCGGATAATACGGGTCGATGAAGTTTTGGAATCGAAATAAGAAATTTAGAGCAATATGATAATTTTACCACGTTACCACTTATATATTAATAAATATATATATGTGTGTGTGTGTTATAAAAAGAAAGAATTAAAAAGAAAGAAAGAAAAGAAAGAAGGAAGCGAGAGGCAGAGAAAGAAACAGAGGAGAAAAAGAGAGAAAAGGAGAGGAAAAGAGAGAGATAGGCGTGAGGGAGAAGAGAAGAGGGAGAGAGAAGACTTCACCAAAACGACTTCCTTCCAACACGAAAAACGTTCAGCGCTACTTCCTCTTCGATTTGGTACCAACATCATCATCATCAACTCACTCTCTCTCACTTTGCCATTTTCGAATTTAAGAGGAAAATGGAGGTTTTTGTTGTTCAAGCTCAAAGGAAAGCTTTGGATGGTGTTTGGGAGCGAGCTCAAGGTGGATTGCGCAAATATTGAGGTCCGATTTGGGGTTTGTGAAGAATCAAGAGGTTAGGGTTCAAATTGGGGTTTTTGTGAATAGTAGCTTTTGGAGGTTAGGGATGATGAATAGTGTTTAGGAAAGATTTCGAGAAATTCGGTATTCCTGTCAAAAAGGCGTCTCGGTTGAGCGGATTTGAGCGTCGTCGGAACGGAAAGTTTATGCGGGGAATGTTCGTGTGGTTACTCGGTGAATTCGACTCGATCGTGGTTCACGCTTCAAGGGTGAGTTTTGTTGAACCAAGGGTAAAACAGTTCTTTATTTTGAATGATAACAAATTACATATATCTACTAATCTTTCACATTGAGCAAAGTGCAGGACTTATTTTAAAAGGAAGAAGACTCAAAAAGGAGAAGCTTGAAGAAGAAGCATCATAAGAAGTTCAAAACCCTATTTTGTGTCTAAGCCTTTTTTAGGACTCTTTGTAAAGGTCCTATCACCTAAAGTGTGTGAC